>CM062809.1:365331185-365751185 GCA_031772625.1 Pinus tabuliformis
AACCTATTATTTAATGCAACAACAGTTGTATTTAAAGATAGCCTAAATAAATTGAGGAAACTTCATAAGGGGAAAAGACAATGTACCTTTAAATAAATAGAATATAAATGAATATTAATAAGGGACTAATGCCTCAAACATATAACAGGGATAGGTGCTTTGGAATTATCAATATGTTTATTGAAAAACATTATAGGATTTTGGATGAGATGAGGAAACCACTAGTGCATGTCTAAAGTTGATTGAGAAGTCCACCATAGGTTTAACATAGGTTAATGGTAGAAGGAAAGTGAATAACATCATAAATTCATAATGGGGATGCTTGGAGGTGGAGACCATAATTTTTGCACTAATTCATGATAGTAAAGGACAACACTGTTGAGAAACCCAGTACAATGTGTGCAAGTAATATTTCTAAACTACTGATAATTATTTGTGAATTATTAGGGATTATTTTAATCTTCCCTATTCATCAAATAATTACACTTCATAAACTCAACTAATATCAAAGACAAGAAAGTAGAGATCACAGTACACAATAGATAAGAGACCCCAAAATTAGGCAAGTGGCCAGGACAAAACCCACAAGGGGAAAACCCAGAAACTTATTTTCTTAGAGAATCAATCCAAAAAGAGATATCAAAGTCAAATTATAGTCAAACTAACCCGGGCTTCACTAAGTGTCCAAGTCATCCCTCTGTCACAATTGTCAGCCATGGACCTCTTTACAAGTTTGTATCTTTGTCACACAATATTTCACGGATCTCTATTAATTCAAATATTTCCCAATCACCACAAGTTTGAATGTCTTCTCTTATTACACGTTACCAGATATCTTAAGTTAAGATCTCTTCCAATAATTATATATTTGGATCTCTCTCTTTCTTAGTCTTTTTCCATAGAATGTTATTCATGGGATACCACAGTTTTGGATCTTTCATAGTCTTGTCATTCTACACAAATGTAGACCTATGATCTCAATATGTTGTTGCATTCTTTCCCTTCTAGCATAGATGCATACCTTTGTTCACAGTATACCACAGCCTTGGCCTTGTTGTCATAGATGCAAAACTTTGACCTCAATATATCTGTTGGCTTGATGGGGCCTGACCCAGGTTCGAAGTTATTTATCCAAACAAATCCTTGTACTACTGGCCCTTTCGACAACAGTCCGCGGAGCGCAGACTAAGGTCTCACCCGAAACAATATGGGGGGATGTTGGAACAAAGTTTCCACACCCTTGAGATGTCTGAGGGGTCGATTTAGTCCAACTGTGAATACCTTCGTGTAGGTTACTTCGCGCACTTTCCTGACCTGTGAGGCCTTCGCACCTTGTTATATTCGCCTTTTCGCAGCCCTAACCAGGGGTTGTCGAACTTTCATGCTGCTAGAACAGCGATCTATGCTATTTCCCCAAGTTACACTACGGATCTTACTTATCTTCTTATAACAGTTAGTTATCTTCGCGTAAACAGATACTTTATCTTATATTCACTTATTCAACATATTCATATAAGTTCACGCAGCAAATAAACAATAAACTTGCAATTCATACCCAATATACTTCAATGCATAAAACAGGAAATGATACACAGAAATAATGTAAAACTTATCTTTATTAATGCTTCAATCGGTTACAGACTCAACCTGCCCTGCGCACTCAGCTGCAGGGGTCCACGCACTCAACTGCAGACTACTAGGCCTCTGCGCACTCAGCTGCAGGGGTTCACACACTCAGCTGCAGACTACTAGGCCTCTGCGCACTCAGCTGCAGGGGTTCACACACTCAGCTGCAGACTACTAGGCCTCTACGCACTCAGCTGCAAAGCCTTCTCCTACTCTACGACCCAAAGACACGACTTTACACTTTAGACTCAATGCTTCCTCATTAGATCTTCTATCTTTGATTTCCTTCGATATCCCTTTACACTTAGAGCCTCGCTCTATTTATACAATCCCATGGTCTGCGGACCATGGGTAGAACTCTCAAGCTGACATTATATTTACAAAAGTAAGGGTGGACAACCCTATGACTCAATTACAACTTCACGCTCCACGCCCACAAATCACGGAGTCTTTACATTGGACTTAGTCAAAACTTGGGCTTTAAGCCCCAAAACTTGCCTTGGGGGATCCCACGCCCAACAATATCACCACAGACTCAGCCTTCTAGCATAGATGCAAACCTTTGTTCATAGTGTACCAAAGTCTCAGCCTTGTAGTCACATTTTCGACCTTGAATGGTTTCCAAAGGGGACATAGCCGACTTGAGGAGAAGAGAGATTGACTTGGACACTTGGGGATTCAAATACTTTTAAATATGATTTTTTTTAAATAATTTTGAGCATAAATATCATGCTTTACATGAACATTATTGATAAACATATAATATGAAGACCGGTTGTAGCTATAAAATTCAACACTCCCTTAGCTAGGGAGGTATTCATAATGACTAACAATATAATCTCATGTGGACAAAATTTTATACGAAAAGATCAAGATTAAGATAAGCATCATCATCAATATTATTACTAGCATCAACCACATTTCCATAACTCAGTCAGTACCCCTGATGTAAGACATGCAAGCTCACTCTAGGGAGAGATCAGAGCATGATGTTGGGAGGCTACAACTTCTAGGACCATTCTCTCTAATCAGGTCAAAGTGATGCAGGGATAACCTCCCTAATCAGGTCACTATAAAATGATACAAAGAGAATGCTTGTCTTCTATCGAACCATTTTCCTAATTCAGGTCAAAGTGACACAGGTACTACAACCCTAATTAGGTCATTGTATAATGACACAAGAATGTCAGTCCATGATGCTATCTAATCTTTTCAAACCATTCTCCCTAATCCTGTTCAATGTACTTGACACAACGATAACCTCCCTAATCAGGTCAAAGTACATGACATGGGGAGAAACCATATCTATGATGCAATCACCACTCCCTCTCAATCAAATATGCATCTCAATCGAGTCTTCAGAAAGAATCTTTGTCAGCATATCAATTATCTTCTCATCAGCACAAATATATCTGAGCTTCACTACTCCCTTCTACGCCATGTATATTATCATGGTTGTCACATACATTTGATCAAAGCTATAATGCTTCTCAACTTTCCAATCTAACTGAAACATACATTTCCTATGACATACTACTACATGCTTATCCAAGAAAACAAAACTAAACGACTAATAGTCCATCATCCAAGAATATGAGGTCATAACAGGGATTTATGACTTCTCCCTCTAAACGAAATATGTTAGGCCCCTATACTACTAGTGTAACCCCTTATTGTTATTAGTACAACCCCCTTATTACATTGTTGTACCCATGTAGTCCCCATATTGTTACTATTGTGCCCCATAGAAGCCCACTATTGTTATTATTGTGCCCTTACATTATCATTGTTATGTCGGCTCTGATCATATTATGACCCCTTAGACTCCTATATATAGAAAGGAGGTCTTTTCATTTATATCATCCAAGAATTGTTCATTTGTGTAATGTAAAGGAGGTTTCCCCCTCGAAGAGGCTGAATTCTAAGGCGTTCAACTATCTTTTCTATCTTTTTGTGAGCTGGTTCCATAACAATTGGTATCAGAACTTTGGATTCTAGGGTTTCACTGCTCCAAACAGGTCATCATGGCATTTGCGCTACAACTTTTTTTTTGCGACGTTTCAGATGCTGAAAAAAATCCATTTGGGCTGAAATCGTTTTGAACCTCGGGTAAACATTTCAGAGCTTTGTGCGCTATATTTGCGGAGATATGATATGAGGAAGTTGGCCTTTTTGCAGACTCCCGAATTACATTCCAAACAGGTGTTCTAGGGAAAATCCTCATAACTTTTGTTTTGAGCATCAGATTGAAATTTCGTAAGTTGCAGAAAGAGGAAGGACTATAGTTTCCTGTGTATAGTTTTCAGATCCTAAGGTCAAAACAGTGACACGTGGCACTTAATACAAGTTCGCTCTTCTGAAAAGGTATATAATCAGGTCATCTTGGGAGATTGTGCATAACTCTTCCTTGGAGAATCCAATTTGGATCAGACTGGTGGCATTGGAAAGAGGACGCAGAGGTCTACTACAGGTCGTAATTTCAGAACTTAAAGATCCGAAAGTACATAGTTACATTCGTTTCAATATCGAGCTCCTACAAAGTGAAAAAAGGTGTGTAGTTTTTTTTTTTTTTTTTTTGCATAAGCTTGGTTTGAAAAATTAGTTTGAAGGAATTCAAAGGGCATAGTAAAGCATTATTATTAGTAATTGATGCCTTGAGGAAAGAAAATTCAAACAACTAGTAAGCAACCTGAAAGTTCTAGCATGACTCATGAAGAAGAGGAAGAAATGCAACATGATATATCAAAATTACGAGACCAAGTGCAACAAATGTCACTTGCACAAAAAGTAATAGAATCTAAGATGGATGGTTTAAAGAAAGATGTAGAAACTAAGATGGATGATTTAAAGAAAGGCGTATAAGCTAAGATTGATTGTTTAAAGAAAGGCGTAGAAGCTAAAATAGATGGCATGGAAGCTAAGATGAATGGCATGGATGCTAAAATGGATGGCATGAATGATAAGATGGAAGAATTGAAGATAAATTTGAATAAGTTGCTACAAGAAATGGTCACTAATGGTGAAAGGGTAGTAAAGGAAACTCATGATGAGAACAAAAGAAATGTTAATCATGATTTCATAGACTCTAATGTTGGATCGAAGACCCACCATATTCCAAAAATCGATATGAGGAATTTTGATGGCAAGGATCCCGCCACATGGATACTACAGATGGAGCAATTTTTCGATCTCAATAATGTGCAAAACACACAAAAGGTACGTATTGCAACTTTATATTTGGAACCAAATCAATTTGTATGGTATCACTTGGGCAATTTTTACGGAAGAAATGACAGCACATTATGAGGATACAAAAAGCAACACTTTTTTTAGCCAATTGATAAGTCTCAAACAAAAGGGTTCAATGATGGAGCACATTGAGGAGTTCCAAAAATTCAACATAAGGATAAAAAATATTCCAGAGGAGCATAGGATTGATGTTTTCATAGGGACTTTAAAGGATAATATCCAACATGATGTTCGCCTTTTGGAACCTGATTCATTAGAGAAGGCATACAGATTAGAAAGAAAAAGGGAAAGCAAAATTATGGCAACCAGGAAGCCTACCACTCACAACTATAAAGATGGAAGTGTTGTTGCCCCTAGCCTTCCACAACCTACAAGGTTGAAAACACAACAATTGGAAGAAAAAAGAGCAAAAGGGCTTTGTTACAGTTGTGATAGCAAATACACTAAAGGTCATAAGTGTGCTGAGAAGAAATTATTTTACATAGAGTATGAAGAGGAGGAAGAAAAATATCAAGAAACCTCAAAAGAAGAGGATATACGCCAGGACCCAACCCCAGAGAAAGAACAAATGAATCCGACCATATATTGTAAAGCATTGGCAAGAATTACCACTTCTCAAACTCTCAAGATAGAAGGACATATCAAGAAGAAAAAGGTTCAAGAAGTGAAAGATCACATCAAGAAAGAAGAAATGAATCCAGCCATATCTTGTAATGCATTGGCCGAAATTACCACTCCTCAAACTACCTAGATAGAAGGACATGTCGAGAAAAAAAATGTTCAAGAAGTGAAAGATCACATCAAGCATCGAGAAATGAATCCGACCATATCTTGTAAAGCATTGTAAGAAATTACCACTCCTCAAACTCTCAAGATAGAAGGACATATCAAGAAGAAAAAGGTTCAAGCAGTGAAAGATCACATCAAGCATCAACAACCAGTTCTCCAACTTTTAAAGGATAACACCACTTTGGTGCAAAATCGAATGAGACAATAGGTAGATCAACATTGTAGTGAAAAGTGTTTTGATGTAGGTGATTGGGTATCTTTACTGCTACATCTCAAGCAAGCTATTTATGAGAAGGAAATGTTGGCAATATTACATGCACTTAAGAAATGGTGACCTTACCGAATGGGAAGACACTTCAAGGTAAAAATGGATCATGATAGTCTTAAATACCTTTTAGAACAACTATTATCTTTATAAGAACAGAAAAAATGGGTCACAAATATTTTGTGTTATGACTTTGACATCATCTATAGAAAAGGGAAGCAAAATTTTGTTGCAGATGCACTCTCAAGAAAGGATGAGGATGTGCATTGTTTTGTGTTATTTCTATTATCCAACCAGATTGGATAAACGAAGCAAGGGATGAATGGAAGAAGGATGAAGAAGTATGGCCACTCATTCAAAAGTTGCAGAAGATCCCAATTCAAACAATATTGCCAGAACTTGAAGAGGAAGGAAAATCATATTGGAACCTGGAGCAGTCACAAAAACAAGAACCCGACAGCTACGAAATCGATCAATTTCATAGTATCTCATCAAGTGGAATAACTTACCCGCTGAAGATTCCACATGGGAGGACAAGAATTTTATACAGAAGCATCAAGGACTAATCAAGTGTTGAGGACAACACTTTTTGAAGGAGAGGGGCATGTTAGGCCCCTATACTACTAGTGTAACCCCTTATTGTTATTAGTACAACCCCCTTATTATATTGATGTACCCATGTAGTCCCCATATTGTTACTATTGTGCCCCATAGAAGCCCACTATTGTTATTATTGTTCCCTTACATTATCATTGTTATGTCGACTCTGATTATATTATGACCCCTTAGACTCCTATTTATAGAAAGGAGGTATTTTCATTTGTGTCATCCAAGAATTTCTCATTTGTGTAATGTAAAGGAGGTTTCCCCCTCGAAGAGGCTGAATTCTAAGGCGTTCAACTATCTTTTCTATCTTTTTGTGAGCTGATTCCATAACAAAATAGCCACTCCCTCTGACACATGAGTCCTTCAGCTTAACTGGGGAAAATGTATTGACATGATCCACTCCCTCTTGTTGGGAGAACCTTCTCAAATATTGTTTCCAAGTTGTTATCTACTACATGCTTGAGTCTTGACTTTTCAAACAATTTGTTGCCTCTAAGCTAGGGTTTTATCTGGTTCAATAGAGAAAATTTGGAAAAAATATGCTTTGCTTCATTCTTTTGATTCCTCCATTCGTAGCTTTAACTATGTATTTGCAATCCTGACTAAGAGACAATGGAACAACAAATATGACTAAGCACAAAAATATAAACAAGAGTATCTATTAGTAAAATAGCAACAAAAGCAATCACCAAACAAGAGAGATAAAATACTTATCTTTTTTTTAGAATATGTTGCCTCCCTCTTGATCTTGATCTTGATCTTGCATTCATCAACAGGTTCACTAGATTATCCATGTCATCATCGTGATGTTGTCTTTTTCTTGCAAAGGCTAGGTTTTCTTTTCTTCAGTAGAAAGATTGAACTAGGTCTATATTCTAGGGTTTTATCCACAAACCTTAGAGCTTTCTTATCAATAATTACAATAGTATAGGGACTATAAAATAGTTTTGAGAAGGGTTCTAAATAACTTCTAATTTAATGTGAGGGACCCTTCAGCTCCCTCTTGCTCCTAGACTACTTGCAGTAATCCTAGTAATATACTTCTTTAACATCAAATACAAAAGCCTTTGAAGAATCATTCTCGAATTTATTCCTCTCATGAGGATGCTCATCATCATCATTTTCCTTTCTCTTCTTATCATTTTATGCTTCAAGACAATTATTTTAATAATGTCCAAATTTGTGACATCCATAGCATTGGATTTTCAAAAGTATTTCTTTCCTTTGGGATCAGATATTCTACCTGCATTCTTATTTTGAAAACTAAACTTCTTACCATTATTATTTCTAGATTTTGTAGCAAAAGCTTGAGATTATGCTTCATCATGTCTTTGTTTTTTCCTTTAGAAATAAGTCTAGATTCCTCTTGGGTGAAATTGGTCCTTAATTCTTAAAATCTTGGAGTATATGTTCTAGAAAAAATGCCAACTGCAAATGAATCCCATAAATTTGGTAGGCCATTGAGAGAAGTAGTGATTAATTCAGATTTAGAAATGACTTCACCCATAATTTTTAGTTGATCTCTAATGTGAGCAATTCTCATGAAGTAGGAGGAAACTAGTTCATTTATTGACATTTTTGCATCAGGAAGTTGATTTCTCAAACACATCATTTTACCAATATTGTTGATTGAGAACAATTTCACAACAGTATCATACACTTCCTTTGATGAAGCTAATTTTGAAATAAAAGGAATCAAATGATCCTTAATAGATTCAAATAAGATTCATTGAGCCTTGACTTCACCCTTTTTAAACCTTTCTTTAACATTGTCATCATCATTATCATTTGGTTTAGGAACTTTGCCTTGGACATATTGCAACATTTCATGTTCTTCTAGGACAAGGTCAATTCTCTTTATCCATGCTTTGAAGTTAGAGGTTCCATCAAGTTTGTTTCCTTCTTTACAAGAGGGAATCAATTGCTCATAAATATTGGACATAGAGATAAGACATTTCTTCTTTGAGAGAGAGAGAGAGTATCAACAAGGTGTGATCTTCACCTTCTTTGTTCACCAAAGCTTTGATCCCATGTTGAGAAACTAAGTACAATGTGTACAAGTACTATTTATGAATTAATGATAATTATTTTTTAATTATTCGGGTTTCTTTTAATCTTTCTTCTTCATCAAATAATACACTTTAGAAACTCAAGTAATAGTAAAGAGAAGAAAGCAGATATCACAGTACACAATAGATAAGAGACACCAAAATTGGGCCAGTGGCTAGGGAAAAAACCACAAGGGGAAAACCCAATAACTTTTTTCCTTAGATAATCAATCCAACAAGAGATATCAAAGTCAAATTATGGTAAAACTAAGTCAACATTTTGTCACAACTGTCAACCACAAACCTTTGTATAATTTTGGATCTTTGTCACACAATATGCCATAGATCTCTATTAATTCATATCTCTACCAATCACCACAGGTTCAGATCTCTTCTCTTATTACACGTTACCACGGACCTTAAATTAAGATATTTTTCAATCACTATACATTTGGATCTCTTTATCTTGACCTTCTATCACATAATTTTATCCACATGATAACACAGTTTCTTATCTTTCAATGTCAGCCTTCTATACAGATGCATACCTATGATCTTAATATATCACCTCAATCTCGTCCTTGTAACACATATGCAAACCTCTATTCACAGTGTACCATAGTATTGGCCTTGTAATCATAGATGCAGACTTCTGATCTCAATATATCATCATAGACTTTGCCTTCTAGCACATATGCAGACCTTTGTTCACAGTGTACCACAGTTTCATCCTTATATTCACAGATGTGTTCATGGTATTGGACCTGCCAACATTCAAGGGATCTCCCCAGTATGAAGTCCCAACTAGACCTCACACCATAAGGTGTAGGAGTCCCATCCGATATGATGGCCTGGTTGCCATTATCTTAAAAGTTTTCCTTAGCTCTTGCTTGTTAGCACATGAGAGTGGTTTACTTAGTCTTCGAATAGCGAGGTTCGCGTGCCTGATGAGTGCTTAGTGTCGCTTGTGTCAAATTTCTTTCACTGTAGAGGAAGAGGGTGGA
Organism: Pinus tabuliformis; assembly: GCA_031772625.1. Taxonomy (NCBI): domain Eukaryota; kingdom Viridiplantae; phylum Streptophyta; class Pinopsida; order Pinales; family Pinaceae; genus Pinus; species Pinus tabuliformis. The sequence continues at coordinate 365,340,773 of CM062809.1, forward strand.
ATTGAGTCTCAGGTTGAAAGGGAATAGTCCCAACTCTACTAGAGACACACAAAACAATAGGACATGCACAACTTCCGTTAGAGTAGTCCACACGGATGCGGCAGTCACAAACACAAGGTGAACAGATAGCATGTACAACACTCAGTGAAATAGTCCACACGAGTGCAACGAGCATTATAAAAAGTTTAAAAGAATGAATATGTCAAGTGTCTGGTAGGATAGCCCACATAGGCGAGACAATGTTAACAACTGATACAACACATTTCCAATAGCATATGTACTAAAACAACTGAAATAGTTCAACTGCCTTAATACAGTTTAAAGCAAGATGCATTACAAGCATCCAAAGAATAGTCTTACAAATGAATACAATACATATGTGAAAATGTGTTGGCATGTTAACAGGCTTCTGAATTAAGAAAAAGTTACAAGACACATCCGTACACCATTACATCACTAACCCCAATAGCGAGGCGTTGGAGCCACTGCTCGCTCCTCAAAGAAAATATTACAGGCTCTTAAGGCTATGTGGGAGGAGCCAAGGTGAAAAATCTTTTTCATGTACAAATAAGGGGTATTTATAGCCAAGGGTAAAACTGGCCCTTGTGACTGTTCGACTTCCCTCATGACTATTTGACTTACATGACTCTTCAACTTTACATGACCTTTTAGATTTACATGTGGGTCTCATGGACTTCCATGTTACATTACATTGATTACAACAGTGTGGCCCACAGTAGTGATGCGGCCGAGATGACTCATGACACGACTCGACACAACAAAGCTGGTATGTTCATGTTGTTGTTGGTGTGCATGTCGAGCTACAGTGTTGTTGAGTGATGGATGTGCTTTTGGTGTATCATAGCTTCACCTCTACATGGAAAGGTGTGCAGATTCTTTGATGGTCTTGGTGTTCACTTGATGTTGCACATGCATGTCTCTCCTTCGCTTGTACTTTAGCATGCTCCATGTGTTCGTCCGTTTGCGAACTAGTCTCTTTGCATGTGCTCCTTTTTCATCATGTTCATCATTGCAACATGTCTCATCCATGTACCTATATTTTCAATCACTCATGATGATACGATATCAAATCTAGAAATCTCGTAGTATACCATGATGCATTGTTTTTCGTTTTCGGATGCAGGTGACCAGGAGAGAGGACAAGGCTCTAAAATTGCGTAGAGCACATTTCAGTTCAGGATGCGGGCTTTCGGCACTATCCATGACAATTGCGCAGAGGTCACTGGGAGGCTGAGATGGGCAGTCCGGATCAACAGTGACTTTTCGCGAGATCTAGCTCGACTGGAGAGCAAATCTATGCAATTTTTTTAGGGAGACAGTGCAGGTAGCATAGGGAGACTGGCAGTGAAAACTATGCAATTTCTTCGGGGAGATAGCAGCGAGCTGCAGGAGGCTACTGGAAAAACCTGCGCAAAGCTAGGTTGGCCTACTGGACATCCTTTTGTAGTTTCTGAGCTAAGAAGGATGTTGTGCAGCTGGGAGACTTCTCATGAAAACTGCGTAGTTTTCAAGAGGAGCAGCGGGTTGGCTGATAGAGTGACTGGCTAGAAAAACTACACAAATTTTGAGGGCAATGCAGTGACTGGCAGCAGGGGTATGTCTGGCATGTCTGCTAGTTTCTTCAGTGAGCAGAAGCGGGCATACTTGGTCGCTTCTACGCAATTTTTTGGAGGAGTGAGTCTGGTGGCCTCTTCCCGGTCAAACTCTCTGGTTGACCAGCTGGAGGCTTGATGGTGTTGCTTGCAGGAAATGCAGGTTGAGATGGATTGTTGAGAAACTTATGTGTTGTTCTAGGTGATAGTCAGTCGGGTCGACTCCAGGATTGCGTAGTGCAGACTTACTAAGAAGTAGCCTCAAGATCTGTGCGATTATAGGACACAGTAGATGTTTACAGAGAGTTGAGACTTCGCAGTGCATCTCATCGAAGGTCTGGTTGTTGGAGGGAGGTCCGGTCAACAGAGTTTCAACAAAATGACTAAGTGTGTGAGTGAGTGAACTTGTGCATGCATGACCTTATGAACGCACACCCAACATGACTCGACGACAAGACACCTCAAACCACCAAGACAACATACACTCAGTGTGATTGACTCACAGGTGCGAGCGACAAGCGCGACACTTGAGATAGACATCCAGATGGCCATGACGACACCTGTGTAACGGTGCTTACAACATCATGTGTGAATGCGATAGATGTTTTACATAGAAAAAACAACTCAAACACAACCTTCAACATCACCAAAACGAGTTTGCAAGCATGACATAGCAATCAACATGTCAAAGACAACAGTTGGTCAAATAAGTGAAAAGGAAGCAAAACATGTAGAAGAAACACATACAATGACCTTTCATGTTTGTGCACATGCATGTTACTGAGGACAGGATGATATGCCATTGACAAACCATCCTGCAAATTCTACTAAGAGGTGTACTTTGGAAGGTGTTATTTACTTACCATACTTACCCTCACAATGATCATGCATCTGATGAAGTTTGCATGCAGTCCTGATCTTTTCCATTACTTGGTTCCTTGGTCCTTCTCCTCAACTCCTTGGAAGCAATTTCAGCATGTCAGCTTTTCCTTTAGTCACTGAGAGGTAGATCTGTGTAATTTCAGCAGACAGTTATTGTTGCTAGAATGAGGCCATGGGAGACTTGTTTGCACAGTTTCTGCATGCAAGACAGACAAGGCATCTCGGACAACATTACACAGTTTTGAGGAAAGGATACTGTTACGGGATGGGGGTCCTGGGAGGACACCTCTACACAATTTCTCAGTGTAGTGTAGTTGGATTGTTTTCTGCATTTCTGGAGAGTAGTGTTGACTTCCTAACTGCTATGTGCATTTTTGGAGAGCAGTGTTGGCTAGGGTGTCTGCGGGGTTTCAGAAGGTAAGGGAGTTTGGTGTCTCTGTGCACTACGGGGTTTCAACAGGAAAAGGAGGAAGCTTGATGGTTGCAGAAGCAAAGCAAACAGTTCTGGGAAGCTAGATGGGGCTAGGTTGCTTGGGAAAATGGCTAAGTGTGAGATCAGTGAAACATATGTAAACATTGGTAGGAGTGACTGTGATCACACACAGACACTTAGTGACACAACATGGACCATCCAGAATGCATAAAACATACTTTGCTTGATGCAACAACCTTCGTGACAAGAGTGCGTGAAGTGAGTGTGAAAAATTTCTATGTGATGACAACCACTCATACGCACACAATTCCCTTAAAGCAAGACAACATTCCCTTTACATGACAAACAAAAACCCTTATGCCCGATGATGACACATGTTGCATAAATATGAGAACACAGACAACTCTCAGGATCAAGGAGGGGATCTTGAAATCATCAGTTTACCAACAAGTCACCAAGGATGATCGATCGCAAGATCCAAGGTAGGCTCCAAAATTTTTATGCGATCCAAAATTTTGGACAGTGGTTGTAGCCACTACAACACTTGGCAACACACTGGTAGAACTCCAGCTCTCTGTATGGATCGTGTTTTGTGAAAAGTGATTCTAGCCCTTCCGAAAGTATTGTTTGATTATTTGATCATCGTTGTTTCCACACTAACTTCGTTGAAAGATGTAGTCACTACCATTCTCTTTATCGATCAGCACACATCCAAGCCAAGTCAACCCAGTTGTTTCGATTGGGGATGCGGGGTATATCGATGCACAAGTGATATGACAGCCAGAGTTTAAGTTTCATCTCTGGTGTTGCTCCACTGCCAGCAGGCCTAGACAATACCCCAGCGGAGCCACGCAGGAACACAAGCATCGCTCAACTGCCAGCGACCTTGATCAGTAAGCCAGCGGAGTTACTTTCATCACCTCTCTGCGCAGGAAGCCTTTCTCTTCTTTCACCTTATTCATCTTTTTAGAATTCCACATTTTCATTTTTTCATTCTTTTTCATTTTCAAAGAACTGTGCATAGGCACTTATTTATTTCAGAGGCAGAAGAGGGATCCCGACTTATTGAGAGAAGAAGAGGTTGTTCCTTAAGAGAAGTATGTTATGTATGCCTTTGGCATACTTGTTAAGGTTTTCCCCCTCACATTACTCTACTTGACTGAGCTGACATGGGTTAACCCAAAACAACTGACTAGAGTAGGTGATGCTAGTTAGAGCGCAAGCATTGTGTTTTCACCAAGACTCACTCTGAACAGAATGTATTTTCCATCAAGGCATCATTGACTGAAGACAACAAGCTCTTCATAAAGAGAGAGAATAATAGATAACCAAGTGTTGATAGTTGTATAGGTCCTCTTAGATTTTCCCATCTTGGCTCGAGATCCAAACACGATTTCACGAGAGGCTAACCTACAGGTACAAGCAAGCGAAGACAGTAAAAGGAAAAAGGCAGAAGTAAAGAGAAAGAAAAACAAGCAAGCGAATAAAGTAAAAGGAAAATGCATAAGTAAAGAGAAATAAAAACAAGTAAGCAAAGCAACCAAACAAACAAACAAAACCAAGTAAGCAAGCAAACAAGCAAACAAACATGCAAACTAGGAAGCAAAGAAAAAAAATAATCAAAGACTACTCCTACTCCTACGCTAAATAGTGCATGGACCTACTCACGTGCAGTGATATTTCCAATGCAGCCACTGGTGCATTAGCTAGCCCATGTTGGTGAGGGCATGGTTAACAAGAAAGATATGCATGTAAACCAGCAAAAAAAAAAGATAGATCAGCGAAGACCAACATGCTCCAAGTTCTAAAACATCCACAAAATATAAAAGAGCGAATGCACAAAACAAACATTATGCAGGCGTACCATAGTGTTGCGATACACTATGTGCAGACGATAAACATACACACTCTTTGGTCTGTGACATATGAGCGAACATGAGAAAGGCCAACAACTTATGCTTTGCAAGCGCACTCGTTGTGTAAGATTCCTCCAAAGCTTGAGTAATGGGATCGTGTGATTCGAGTGGAGGAAGCGAAATCTAGGTGTTTGGTTAATCTTCAATGCGAAGCGCAGAGTGTTGAGGAGCCTTGGGTGTTCAAAAATTTTATGATCCGAAGTGGAACTAACCTCGGGACAGTGAGGGTCTGACATAACCATCAGCCCACGCTAAAGTTCCTCAATAGCCTGCGGGGTTTCCACTCTGTCAATAGGCAGACCAATGGCTTAGACAAATTAACATCGTGGTAAAATGAAGAATTACAGAGATCACGACATCCATGACAAAAAATTCGGGATGTTCATCAGCATCCTCATGATTTGATGAATCATGCAGAGGGGTAGATGAGAAGCAAGGATGTTCACCCTTTGTGTTTTCATAAATAATAGATAATAGATGGGACGGATTTTCAGAGGAAGATGTGTCCTCTCTGCAATGTAATGATAGACTAACATATGGTGTGTCCTATGAATGATCGGAAGTAGAAACATCTGGAAATGAGTTTTCACAGGGAGGATCAAAAGTGGCAGGATCACAAGGGATTCCAGGATAGAGCGAATGAGGCACGGATGGAATGGGGTCATCCTTCACCGTGGGTTCTTCTTTAGATTCTCACACACACTCATCATGAATGATCACGCAGGTTGTTTGCACAACACCAACTCCATCGACAACTTGATCCTCGTTCACAACAAGTGTGGAGTTTGGAATAGAAGAACACAAGACAGTACAATCTGGAGGATCAGAAAAACACTTGGACGGAGCTTTAGGTAACAAGTCCATGTGACAACCAGCATGCTTGCAAGCCAAATTTGTGCAAACATTGATAGCAGGTGGGTTGGGAGGTTGTGACAGTTCAACAGATGTGTGTGCACCTTCTCCCACCTTACGTTGTGGAGCTAGAGTTGTTTGATGAGAAGAGGACGAACAGTCACTTGTGACAGTGACCTCGCCCATCTTAGATTTAGCAGCAATAACACTGAGGTTTGTTGGGATGTATTTGAATGATTCCAAGAATTGTATATTTTCGAATATGTAAAGAAGATACTTAAATATTCCATCGAGAAATTCCCAATCAATTTCATCTTCAAGAAATCGGTATGCAAGATTACAAAAGCGTATGTGAAATTGCTCAATGGATTCATCAGGTGCTTTCCATAATTTCAGAATTTCTTTGTTGAGTGATTTACGATCAAAATGATTGAAAGCACGGTCTATCTTTGTGACCATATGAGGGAGAGAGTGAATATATTTTCGGGCAGCGTGGCATACCAGTGGAGTGGGTGCCCTCGAAGTATGTATACGAACAACGCACATGTCATATAATCTTCAAATATTTCATGCCTTTCATAGGAGCCTACAATGCCAACCGCGTGTCTAACCAAGGCTACTTGGCCTCCACCATCATATGTTTTACGTGACAAGTTATTCAAGAGCTCTTCTGAGATTTCAAAGTCTTTTCCATAATACATACACTCTAGAAGAAAAAATTTGTGTTTAGTCATGATAAGTATGCTTAGATTCAAAACAGATTGTGACAACTCAGCTTTTTCATTTGGCCCTCCTTCTAGCGCCAGAAATGTTGATTGTGTTGGATTGGCCAACATTCAAGGGATCTCCCCGGTATGAAGTCCCAACTATACCTCACATCGTTTGGTGTAGGAGTCCCATCCGATATGATGGTTCGGTTGCCATTATCTTAATTTTGCCTTAGCTCTTGCTTATTAGCACATGAGAGTGGTTTACTTAGTCTTCGAACAACGAGGTTTGCATGCCTGGTGAGTGCTTAGTGTCGCTTGTGTCAAAATTATTTCACTGCAGAGGGAGAGGGTTAAAGTGAGTCTCAGGTTGAAAGGGAATAGTACCAACTCTGCTAGAGGCACACAACACAATAGGAGATGCGTAGCTTCCGTCGGAATATTCCACACGAATGCGGCAGTCACAAACACAAGGTGAACAGATAGCATGTACAACACCCAGTGAAATAGTCCACACAAGTGCGATGAGCATTATAACAAGTTTACAAGAATGAATATTTCGAGTGTCTGGCAGGATAGCCCACACGGACGAGACAACATTAACAACTGATACAACACATTTCCAATAGCATATGTACTAAAACAACCAAAATAGTTCAATTGTCATAATATAGGTTAAAGCAACATGCATTACAAGCGTCCAAAGAATAGTCTTACAAACGAATACAATTAATGTGTGAAAACGTGTTGGCCTATTAACATGCTTCTGAATTAAGCGAAAGTTACAAGACACATCCGTACACCATTACATCACAAACCCCGATAGCGAGGCATTTGAGCCACTACTCGCTCCTCAAAGAAAATATTACGGGCTCTCAAGGCTATGTGGGAGGAGCCAAGGTGAAAAGTATTTTGCATGTACAAATGAGGGGTATTTATAGCCAAGGGTAAAACTAGCCCTCGTGACTGTTTGACTTCCCTCGTGACTGTTTGACTTACATGACTCTTCAACTTTACATGACTTTTCAGATTTTCATTTGGGTCTCTTGGACTTCCACGTTACATTACATTGATTACAACAGTGTGGCCCACAGTAGTGATGTGGCCGAGATGACTTGTGACATGACTCGACATGACAAAGCTGGTATGTTCATGTTGCTGCTGGTGTGCATGTCGAGCTACAGTGTTTCTGAGTGATGGATGTGCTTTTGGTGTATCATAGCTTTACCTCTACATGGAAAGGTGTGCAGAGCCTTTGATGGTCTTTTTGTTCGCTTGATGTTGCATGTGCATGTCTCTCCTTCACTTGTACTTTAGCATGCTCCATGCGGTCATCCGTTCGCGAACTAGTCTCCTTGGATGCGCTCCTTGTTCATCTCGTTCATTGTCACGCCATGTCTCATCCATATACATGTAGCTACAATCACTCATGACGAGACGACATCAAATCCATAATCTCCTAGTCTACCATGATGCATTGTTTTTCGTTTCCGGATGCAGGTGACTGGGAGAGAGGACAAGGCTCTGAAATTGCGCAGAGCACATTTCAAGTTGGGATGTGGGCTCAGGCATTGTCCATGAAAATTGCGTAGAGGTCACTAAGAGGCTGAGATGGGAAGTCTGAATTAGCAGTGACTTTTTGCGAGATATGGCTCGACTGGAGGGCAGACCTATGTAATTTTTTCAGAGAGACAGTGCAGGCAGCAAAGGGAGACAAGCAGTGAAAATTGTGCAATTTCTCCGAGTTGTTAGAGGATTGCAGGAGGCTACTGGAAAAAACTGCACAGAGCTAGGAGCCTATTCTGCTAGACATCCTCACGCAGTTTCTGAGTTGAGCGGGATTTTGGGCAGCTGGGAGACTGCTCATGAAAACTGTGCAGTTTTTAGGAGGAGCAACAAGTTGGCTGCCAAAGTGACTGGTCGGAAAAACTACACAAATTTTGAGGGCAATGCAATGATAAGCAGTGGGTGTCTATATGGCATGTCTACGCAGTTTCTTCAGTCAGCAGAAGCGGGCATGCTTGGTAGCTTCTACGCAATTTTTTGGAGGAGTGAGTCTCGGGGTCTCTGCCCAGTCAAACTCTCTGGATGACCAGTTGGAGGCTTGATGGTGTTGCTCGTGGGTAGCGCAACACTAGTAGGAAACATTGACTCTTTTGTCAAAGACTCAACCCAATTCATTGAAGAAATCAAGAACATCAAACTTGATCAAGATGACATTTTAGTTAGTTTTGATGTCACCGCACTGTATACCAATATCCCCATTAATGATGACATGGAGGTTATCTGCAAACTAACAGACCCAGACACATCAAATCTCATAGAAATTTGCCTGAGATCAACCTTTTTCAGCTTCATGGAAGATATTTATGAACAAACTTGCGGAGTCGCCATGGGGTCGCCCCTATCCCCTATTATTGCCAATTTATTTATGGAGGACTTTGAAAACAAAGCCCTTAGGACAACACCCCTAAAACCTAAATTGTGGAAAAGATATGTGGATGACACATTCATCATATGGCCTCATGGAAGAGAAACCCTAGAAACCTTCAAGCAACACCTAAATAGTTTATCCCCTTCCATAAAATTCACTATGGAAGTCGAGGTCAACAAAAGCCTCCCTTTCCTAGATATCCTCATCACTAGGAATGAGGATGGCTCTATATCCCACCAGGTATATAGAAAAAAGACTCACACCGAACAATATTTACATGCCTCCTCACATCATCACCCTACCCACAAACTAGGAGTCCTTAACACATTAGCAACCAGAGCCCTTAGAATCTCTGACAAGGAACACCTAGAAAAAGAAACAGAACACCTTATTGAAGTTTTCCTAAAAAATGGATACAATAAACATCAAGCTATCAAAGCCATAAATAAGGCAAAAACGCGACCTAACAAAAATAAAAACTTTGATAATATAAAAGGTAAAGTCAACCTCCCTTACATACAAGGGTCTACAGACAAAATCTCCCGCATCCTGAAAAACAATGGAATTCTAACCACTTTCAAACACTTAAAAATTATCCGTAACTGCCTTAATCCAATGAAAGACAAAATTGACCCTAAATGCCATAAAGGTGTCTACTTAATTCCTTGCTCATGTGGCAAACCCTATGCAGGTGAGACTAGGAGATCCTTTAACACAAGAATCCAGGAACACTCAGCAGACATAAAACACAATTGATCCAAATCCTCAGCTCTAGCTGAACATTATGATAAAACTAAGCACCAAATATGCATAGAAGATACCCGTATCTTAGCTAGGAGTGATCACTACTTCATAAGGAAATTCAGAGAAGCCATAGAAATTAGCAAACACCCTAATAACCTAAATAGAGACGATGGATGGACCATAAGCAAAAACTAGGTTCCAATCCTATCATCCAAATCTACCCCTAACTATAATCCTCCCCTAATTAACCTAGAACAAACATAAAAGTTCTAATCCATTTTAATTTAATAACACACTATGACCTATATCTTAACTACAATAAACTCCTCAACATAGGATAATATGTAGGGAGCCTTAATAAATAATCACAACATATAATTAAAACTAATACAAATACAAAGTAAAAATAACTAATTAATAAATAATTTAATAAATAAATTGATATAAATATAATCATAACCATTAAAATTAAAATTGATAAATAAATTGAAATAAATATAATTATAACAATTAAAAAGTAATAGCTACTGGACAGCACATATCAGAAAGAGTGACAGCACCTGAAGGGAGCAGCCTACAGGTATAAAGGCAGAAATTTTTGATATTCAGTTTTGACAGAGCTCAGTTTTGAGCAGTGATGCCACGGCATATGCAATGTAAACTTTTTATATACTTAATAAAAAGTTTCGTTTTTTTCCTTTGGAAAAAACAATTAAAAAGTAATAATTAATAATTAATTAAAACAATAAGTAAAATAAATACAATTAAAATAATAATTAAAATAAACAAATAAGTAAAATATATACAATTAAAAACAATTATATAATCAATATAATTATAAACATAATAATTAAATTAATTAATTAATTAAAATTAAATAATTTAAATAAATAAAATATATATATAATTTTAAAAAAATCATATAAATATAAGATTAATTAAAATAAATAAATAATTAACACTAATTATCAGTAATTAAACAATTGAAATTGAAATTAATAATTAAAAGAATCATAATTAGAATAATTAAAATAGAAATAATTAATTAAAATTAAAATAATCAAAATTAAATTAAAATAATTATATAACTAGATAATTAGAAAATCATATAAATATTAGATTAATTAAAATAAATAATTAAAACTAATTATCAATAATTAAATATAATTACAACAATTGAAATTAATAATTAAAAGAATTATAATTAGAATAATTAAAATAGAGATAATTAATTAAAAGTAAATTAAATTAATTAATCAAAAATAAATTAAAAAAGAATTAGATAATTAGATAAATAAAGCAAATATAATTAACCATAGACCTAAAGGGAAAAAGAATAATTAAATCAATTATATCTGTCGGCTAAGCATCTCCATATATATAAGTGGAAAAATAAGACCAGTCTTTCAATATTCTCTCACATCCTGAAGATGAACCACCATTGCTGGTTCGAATCGTCGATGAAAAAGAATCCTTATGCGATGTATCCGGAAGATAATCTGAACAATAATGAAACTCGCAGAAACCTCAAAGACAATATAGGTTGGGTTAATTATGTGAGTTTATATGTTAGACAGAGAAAACTTTCAAGGCTAAATTCCACCCATGGACTTCTTTTTGGGGATTCTTTTCCAAAAATCATTTCGCAACTTCATTTTTTTTTAATTATTTACCCCAATTCTATAAGATAAAATTATTGTAATATGTGCCAATAAATTCTAAAATCTATATAAAATCCTTAGAAATTTGAATGTTTTTTTCCAAAAAACATCATTAAAAATTTTACTATTGGCACAAGAATTAGTATAATTCACCAACCTTTTTACACTTTAAGATAACTACGGATCATTGAAGCATGACAACATTCCCTTTGCATGACAAACAACAACCCATATGCCCGATGATGACTCGTGCTGCATAAATATGAGAATCTGGACAACTCTTAGGATCAAGGAGGGGAGCTTGAAATCATTAGCTTACCGACAAGTGACCAAGGATGATCGATCGCAGGATCCAAGGTAGGCTCCGAAATTTGCATGTGAGCCAAAATATTTGGAGGGTGGTTGTAGCTGCTACAACAATATGCATACCTTTGATCTCAATATATCACCACAGACTCAGCCTTCTAGCATAGATGCAAACCTGTGTTCACAATGTACCACAGTCTCGGCCTTGTAGTCACAAAGTTCGGTACTTTCTCTAAGAAACTAAACACATAATCATATCTACTTATTAACTAAATTCGGGTGCCCAAGATTGTCTCTCGTATGCTCATACTATTTTTTCTTGTTATTGTTTGAGTTTTGCCTTTGAGGAGGATGAAGAGCTTCAACATATAGTCAAACATGAGGTCGAATGGGTGCAAAAGGGGACAGAGCTAACTTGAGGAGATGACAAGCCAACTTGGACACTTGGGACTTCAAATAAATTTTAATTTTAATTTTTTTTAATATTTTTGAGCATGAAGATCATGCTTTACATATACATTAATGATAAATATATAATATGAAGACCGGCCGTAGCTACAAAATTCAACAAACCCCAACATAACTATTATAGATCCTATAAGGCACACAATATTCAAGTTTGGTATGAGTCAAATGCCTAGACTTGTGGAGGATTAGAATGTAAACCAAAGCTATCTTTTAATGGAATGTGCAATTCCTTGGAAAAGCTTATTGATTGGTACTCTCTTTTATTCCCCTAGTCAAAGCCCTAAGGGATAGCTCAATTGGTCGAGTTCTCGTTGCTAAGTACCTTTCCAATTGGGAGGTCATGGGGTAAAATCTCCTCGACGCCCTTGGGGATAGGCCCATCATATAAGTTGGGGGGTAAATCCCTTCAAATGGATTTTCCCAAATTATTACTCGTGGATGTAGCGGTCACTCAGTGACCAAGAACCACAATTGAAAAAAAACAAAAACAAAAACCCCCTAATTATCTTCCCAAATCGTCCTTCGGTCCAATTATGTTACTTAGCTCAAATTTTGATTGTCTTATAATCCTTTAAGTTATGCCCTTTTCTACCTATTTAGCTATAATACTTTTGGTATTTCTTTTACCATTCAATTTTAACAAAATAGAAATGATAAAATCATACTTTATAATCGGTCACATTAGAAATAACTTTCCATCAATCAAAATAGTCCTCCACCATTCTATGGCATAGCATGCAATGTGGTCAAGAGGTTGTAAATTTGATTTATTGAATTGATAATCACATGAATAATATTTTCAACAACCATGTAATCAAACCCTTATAATGCAAGATCAACTATTGTATAAAGATTATTTGAGGCTAAAGAGAGACATGTTCGAGACTTAAAATAATATAACCATGCATGTTTGAAGCTATTACAAAAAAATTCTCTATGTTGTCCCCCAAGAAGAACCCAAGATGTTCTTCTTGGTAGGAATAATGTCAACGCATCCATTGAGTCTTCCCAATTGAATCATATTTGGCCTACCTCAAAATGATGTTTAGGCAATGGAAATGACATTAAGATGTTGTGTACCACCTTTCAAGGGAGAGTCCACCATTATAACAAGCCAATTAATGCAAGAGATTTACACTGGGTTCGATGCATGATTCATAGTGTGAATTCATTTGTTTTTATTTTTATCTCCTCTCATTATTTTCTTATTTATTTTTTTCTTTTTAGGGTTATATATTTATCTGTTCAAATTATCTTCTATATTTCATTTTTATTATTTATTAATAATTTTATATTATTCCAAAAAAAATATTATTATTATCATTATTAAAATTAATGAACTATTTTCTTAATCCCTGATATATCAATTTTGACTTGATCTTTAATTTTATATATATATAGATATATATATTTGGATTTTTCGTTTGTTCATTAATATTGATTGTAATTTATTTTTATTTGTTTTTTCTATTTGTTCTAAATTTGTTTTTAAATTTGTTTTTGTTAAATCTTGACCTGTTTATTCTTTTAATTTGTTCTCTCTTTATTATCCTTTAATCGGTTGGTCCTTCCTTTCCTATTTTAGTTTATTTTTTAGAATATAAAAGTATATTAATACATTAAATAAATAGATCAATAGATAATATAATAGGAATAATAATTGTTATTATTATTTCCGAAATAAATTTTCTTATTAATAAATATTCTTGGTCAAAAGTAATTGTTGTAATCTAGTCGTTAGAATTCATTTTCTCTACTTCGCACTCTCCTTATTTAATCTGATGCCATGATCTGATTCTCCATCTCATCCTGAAGATGAACCACACTGGATGGTTCGAAACGCGTCAACCAAACATTTCTGATGTGATTTCTACTAAAAGCGTTTAAAAATATTCAAGTGTGAATTCATATTTTTGTTTACAGTATGTATTACAATCGGGGTTAATAAATTACTAAGTATGCCTTATGCCTTACACTTTGAAATTCATGTGCACAAGTTAGTGGAAATGAGTTGTAATGGTACATGATTTAATGATGTGGCATGTATTCTCTTTAGTGATGGTTGATGTTTGCTTATGCTCCATTTAGTTGAGTAGATGAGATCAGTCCACTTGGTTGAAAGAGAGTATGTATGTGATATTACATAATAAATTTTGGCACATTCTTATTAGGAGAATTTTAAGGTCGAAAATAGGCCTCAAAAAGTCTACTATCAATATCAACTTTAAAAGAACTATTAGGGTTGAAGATGATGGTGTCAACCATAAGGGAAAGATGGTGAGTCCATGCTAGAGATAGTTTTAAGTCGACATACCCATTAAAAGGCATAAAAATCATCTGGAAAATCTCAATCCCCCAATGATATGGTGTGAACTTCTAAACAAATATGATAATTTCATATTGATAATATTACATTAAAGTACCTGAAAATAAATAGATACATGAACTTATAGCTTTTGATGAACAAACTAATAGATTTTATAAGAATGAAGTTTTTTAAATATTTGATATGGCATGCAAACACCAATCATAATGTTTTTGAATCATAATTTATTTCATGTAAGCAAGTGCATCTCATAGCAAACAAAATCAACTAAAGCATTTTTGGGAGGGTCTTGCAAGAAGAAATGTTTTGTACCTAGAGATAATGCATCTTAATGCATCTTTATAAAAGGTATTTATGATATTCCCAACATCATCACTTAAAAATATGCGATCAACGTTCCTCGCAAATGAATGTGGATGAATATTTGTTGTATTCTGAGTCAAGCCTCATAATCTCACTATCTTCAAAATCTAAACCAGTTATTCAATGCTCATCGATCAAGATGGGACCAACATTGATGGATGTGTCATCATTTAGTTTTGTATAAATGGAACATGATGATTGAGTTGTCTTTGACAAAGAAATGTTTTTTGGTTGAACAATCACACTGAAATGATGTCATGGGACACGTAATCTATTTAGCCATGGGTAATTCTTTTTCAAGCATGATCTTCCAATCACGGTTTGCAAAACAGGTGTTAAGGGGAAAAGATGGAATTTCATTGGTGGATTTGACAAATCTACTAATAAATATTGTACTTGTGCTTTAAACATTCAAAAGCATTTTTACAATTGTTCTAGTATTGTGTTTCCGTTGACCATGGTTAATGATGTCAAGGAGGCACTAGGCTGAATTAACACGGAATTCAAAAAGAGGCCCTTAAACATAAAATAAGTATTGCAAAAATCCAGTCATCATTGCTTTGTAGATTGATATTTTTTTAAATAAAATCATTTGCCGAAAAATTTTGCAAATATCATCAACTGCATTGCATTTAATCTTTCTTAAGTGCATTCCAAGTAGTTGTAATCATGATAGGAAATAACATTTCTCCAACAAAAACATCAACACTATAGTCTTACCCATTCAACTATTAACATTTACAATGAGGGGAAATGAATGAAACAAACCTATAAATAGCTCCACTACACCTCACAAACCAAAAAACCCTAATTCTCTTAAAATCATGATGCACGTTGAATGAATAAACGAACAAACCATAATGAACCTTGAATGAACAAACCAACAAACCCTAATGCTCATGTATTTGTGGGCAATCTAGGACACCAATTGTAGTTTTGTGTCGTTTTATTAGAAGATGTGGCTAATTTGAATAGGTTTGGTTAATTATGTGGGTTTATATGTTAGACAACGAAAAATTTCAAGGCTAAATTCCACCTGTGGACTTCTTTTTGGGGATTCTTTTTCAAAAAATAGATTCACAACTTCATGTTTTTTTTAAATTATTTGCCCAAATTCTATAAGATAAAATTATTGTAATCTATTCCAATAAATTCTAAAATCTATATAAAATCCTTAGAAATTTGAATGTTTTTTCCAAAAAACATCATTAAGCATTTTACTATTGGCACAAGAATTAGTATAATTCACCAACCTTTTTACACTTTAAGATAACTACGGATCCTTAAAAAATTTCTTTATGTAAGTTTATACGACTAATCTTAAATATCATTCTCATTCTTGCTTCCATAATTTTATATTAATTATATTTTTCCCTCTATAGATAAACATTGTTTTCTCAACCTCTAATAAGGAAGCAAACTTCACGTGTCCTCTACTTTCGACATTAATGTAATTGAATTGACATTAAAACATCAACAAACCAAACTTTCAAAATGGATAAAACAACATTTAAAACATGGATAAATCGATATCTTTAAAGGATTCAATAATTATGATTGCAATTATAACATCAATTCATCAAGCCTGTCACAATTATAATATGTTTGTACACATTGATATATCATCTCTAGTGCACTTTTTTTTGTGGTTGCAATGATACAAAGAGTTCCTAACAATAATTGTGTCATAATAAATGTCATTCTTCAACCCCAACTCTATCCGTGGTAAGAAAAACAATCATCAAAACATGTCATTTCACCACCAAAATGCAACAACTTTTAAAAACTTATATTAAATATAAGACATGTCTAACTAGATGTATCAAATATATTGTTGATTGCTATGTTTGATCTCAAAGTCGTAAAAACAATAGAAGATTTCTCTACTAGGAGAAAATTTGCATGCCCTAAACAAAGCAAAATGTCAACAATGTTAATGATGCTAAAGCAACTAGAGAGAAAAGATTTCCGAAACAACTCAATCAATGAAAACAAAACAAAGTAACCTTGAAGATTGATGATGGGGAAGAAATTTTACATTAACTCATCTTAATAATGGAGTCTCCAATCAAAAAGGGAATTTGTACTATAGCCCATGATGCCTCCTATTGATGATGGGGAAGAAATTTTACATTAACTAATCTTAATAATGGAGTCTCCAATCAAAAAGGGAATTTGTACTATAGCCCATGATGCCTCCTTGGAAACACTTTGAAGACAATACTTGTAATTATCTCATTATTATGAAATACAAATCACACTATAAATGTTAACTTTACTAGTTACATTCAGCACAACTAAGTAACCAAATTTAACAATGTTAATCCCTACTTGCAAGGATATGAACCTTTCTTTATATGGTACAATCCTTCACAATATTCATCATGTTTAATCATAAAAAGGACATTCAAAACAAAGACATTTCAAGGTAACTCAACAATATGATCGTGAAATTTTGCTGCTAACCTCTAATCACAAGTTGAGAGTAAAAAGCATCTTATAGAATCCTTATGAAGGTTGAACATATCACACAATCTATAGAAAGAATGGACTATCCCTTCAAAACACTTTTAATGATAATGCACATTTATGCATTCCAGACCATGAATATAATATCATTTTAACTCGTGGAATTCTTTCAAATTCCATTTTGAAGTCCGTGAAACTTATATACCAACATAATAAATAATATAATTGCTAATAAATCAAAATAGATCCATTTTAAACTTGAATCTATTAAGCACTGAAAGAAATCAAAAAGAGCATAAAACCCCAACCTCTCGACACTATTGCTAATAAATCGAAATATATCCATTTTAAACTTGAATCTATTAAGCACGGAAAGAAATCAAAAAGAACATAAAACCCCAACCTCTCGACGCTTAAAAGACCAACATAATGATGAGTCTACATAGGTTTATTTTAATATTATATTTTATTTTTAGATAAATTAAATTACTGACCTCAACTTTTTTATTTTATGTTTTCCATTATAGGGTTTAGTGTTCTTTCCCTTTATCCATGTGATACATCTTATTAGTTTGTAGAGTGCAACACACGACACATCCATCCATCCATACTCGGCTCTAGATTGCACCAAGGTGATGCATCTCTTGTACTAGTTTGTGAAGTGCAATAAGACACATGTCAGCCAGATTGGGTGGTAGAATGTACCTTAAGACACATGTCAGCCAGATTGGGTGGTAGAATGTACCTTAAGACACATGTCAGCCAGATTGGGTGGTAGAATGTACCTTAAGACACATGTCAGCCAGATTGGGTGGTAGAATGTACCTTGTTTTTGTTGGTCCAACAATTCATTTTATAAAGAGTGCAATAATATTATATATTTATTCCAATATTGTATTATAAACCAACCTTTTCAATATTTAAGCCTATCGGCCTTCTTTTTGAATCAGTGGACCGTCTACACTTCTTCTCTACACTTGACATCTGGCACAGTCATCCTCTCTCCTTATATATGGTTTCAGACATTATTTTTTTGTGCGCTGACTCCAAAACCGCCAATACCTGTCGTTTAGAGTCCTACCTTTTTGGTAGGTCCCATACCCAAACCATCGTGTCGTTTACAGTCCTACATTTTTGGTTGGTTCCATACCAACGATTTCTGTGGTGCATTAGTTTACAGTCCTACAATTTTTTGTCGGTTCTATACCCAACTATTTCTGCGGTGCACAGGTAACAGATTCCATAACGCATAATGAAGCAATTATCAGTAATTTGATGGGTTTTTGAAGGGAATTTGATACAGAATATTCTATTCATAGTCGAGCACATATTTAACAGTTTGATATATATTTGAATTCCTCGTTAGTAATCTGAAAGTTTTGAACCATTCACCATGCATGATGCGGCGCATGTTACAGTAACCGCACATTGTATGTGCATTGTGCAGACAGATCGAGATCTTGGTGCAGTATAGAAATTGTTAATGGGCGTTGCGCAGAGTGTTCGTGATCCTGGTGCACGAAAAAAGCTATTAATATGCCTTCTGCAGACCGTTCGAAATCTTGGTACAGGATAAAAATTGTTAATGTGCCTTGTGAAGACGACTCGAGACCTAGGTGCAGGATAAAAAAAAATGTCAATGTTCCTAGTGCACAGTGTTTGCTATAGAATAAAAATTATTAAAATGCATCATTCTTAAAGAAAACATTTGGTTGTACACCAACTTGGATCTTAAGGAACGATTGATTTGCAGAGGAGTCACGACGCATCATAAAAATTTATTAACAACACATTTGGTTGTACACCAACTTGGTTTAATTGATGGCAGATTTGGAGAGGAGTCACTATGAATAATAATGCTCACATTACAGTGGCATCAATTTTAATGTCCCTGATACAAGGTCCACAATCCTACTAAAACAGGGCCTTTACACAAGGGGTTGGATTCCTTTTCTGTTTTTGCAGGGAAGGCTATTCAGCATCTGAATATGAAGCACAAAGTCCGCATTAAGAAAGCAGAGAAGGGAAAATTTATTTGGGTAAACCAAATTGGCCGACACAATCTCCATTCCTCTTCTAGATTGATGGATAAGGTGAGGGAAATCTTAGTTGTAGTTTCTTTATATTAACAGCAAACGGAATCACTAATTTCTCTGGTTTTGGTTTTCAATAATTCATTGATTATTTTAGATGTTTCTGCACTAATGGCTCCTTGTTTGATTGATTTCAATTTCTTGCTTCAAAGCAGCTTTGAGGGCAGAGGGCTGGGTGCAAAGCGCTGAGTGAATAATTCTACATAGTCATATTTGCAGGTACCTACATCTGGGTTGTGATTATTTGTGGTCTTCTATCCATTTGATTTCTGTTTTTTGTTTATTAATTATTTTCAAAATTTCTAGGCTATGGTGTTGGCTTTGTTAATTTCTTTTCTTGCTTTCAGCGACTTTGTTTCTATCTATGCATGCGGTTTCTGTGTTTGTTTGTGTTGTATATGCGTATTGTGTTTATGTGTGTTCTGTGTGTAAATTAACGACCCAGGGGCGAGTTAGGGCAGAGCAGAGAAGAAAAGCTTTATTTCGGTGAATCGAATTGGGCGACACAATCTCGATTCCTCTTTGGATGGATGAGGTGAGGGAAATTTAAGTTGTAGTTTCTTTATATTAACAACAATCGGAATCTTTAATTCCACTGGTTTTGGTTTTCAACAATTCATTGGTTATTTTAGATGTTTCTGCACTAATAGTTCTTTGTTGGTTTGTTTCTAATTTCTGGCTTCCAGTTTTAAGGGCAGAGCGGTGGGTTCATAGCACTGAATGAATACTTCTACAAAGTCATATTTGCAAGGTACCTACCTCTAGGCTTGTGATTATTTGTGGTCTTTTTTTGATTTCACTTTTTTTTATGAACCATTTGCAATGTCTAATTGATTTCTTTATGAATACCGATTGCAATATGTTTCTGGTTTGTTAATTATTTTCAATATTTATAGGCCATGTTGCTTTGTTGGTTAATTTCTTTCTTGCTTTCAGCAACTTTGGGAGTATATAGAGTGTTGAGAGGACCTTGTGGAAAAGGCTCAGTGAATACTCTTGCAATGGAGCGATATTTGAGGTAGGTTCTAGATACTTAATTATATGGCAATTATGAGTGAGAATTTTTGAACTTGAAAAAAGCAGCAGTTCTTTTAAATTTTTAGTTAAGTGAATATAGAAACTATGATAAAAGAGTAGATAGAATGATTTGAATTTTTTCTAAAATCAATACATAAATTTAGGTTTATGGTGTGATTTTTTAAATTATTAGACTCAAAAGAGATCTGCCAGCTCTCTGATCAAAAGAGATCTGCAGATTCTCTGAAAAATCAAGAAATTAAATTAAATAAACTTGGTTGCAATGTCTTGTCTTGAAATTCAAGATACGACCCACACTACTCTTTTATTCAAATTCAATAGAACGAATTACAAATCTGGTTACCCTTGTTTCCCAATTAAATAAAATCAATCAAACGAATTACAAATCCGGTTTTTTCCCAAATAAAATAAAATCAATTTCCAAAGATTAGCATCGATCGATTTACGGAGAAAAATCAATTTCCAAAGATTAGCATCGATCGATTTACGGAGAAAAATCAATTTCCAAAGATTAGCATCGATCGATTTACGGAGATCTTACGTTGGTGTACATTTAATCTTGCAATTCTTAAAGTAGTTTAGGTCATTCTTGTCATGAAATGATTGGATCTGAATAATGCTCTTACAACTCTGGAGGTTATTTCTGGGGTAAATTATTGAATCTGAAATATTATGAGTGAAATATAAACGACGAATTATCAGTCTCAGAGTTTTCTTGTATTCGTATTTTACAGATTTATTTAAATTTTATTTTTTTATTAAATTATTTTGTATTTAAATATCTTTTTATTTTTATATAATTTTATTTATATTATCATATGGACATTCTTTTTTATCCAAGAAAAGGTGGTTGAGTTGGATTAAACTGAAACTTCAGTTCTATTTCATTTTCTAAAGTTCAATGATTTATTTAAATCTCTTTTTATTTATATGTATTTCTTGGTTACAAGCATATCATTATATGGACATTCTATTTTATCGAAGAAAAGGTGGCTGAGTTAGATTAAACTGAAACTTAAGTTCTGTTTCATTTTCTGAATCGTAGTTGTTTTTTTAATTTTAAATCTTTAGGAAAAAATTATAAGTAAAATTTATCTAGCTGGTGACTAAGTCCTTCGTTAGACATTTTACGTGATAAGATTTTGACTGTCATAATAGAAAAAAAATTCACTAAGCGAACTTGGTTTTTTTTCTCGTTGCTTGAGACGAGCGGGATTCAAACCTGCCTTCGCCTTCTTGAATGTACGGGGCACTTTTATTAATACATGACTAGATATTACTAGCAGCTTCCCCGTCGGATTATATATTGAAATTTACAGTCTTCCCAGCAATTTCGCTCCCAAAGATGCAACCGTTTTTCAGAAGAGGTGTCCACGTGTTCTTGGCACTTTAATATCTATTTGTTTGGAGTGATCCTTGTCCCCTATCTAGGCCTGTTCAATAAAGTCGTGCCAAAATGCAGTTTTGTTCAAATAAAAGCTTTGTTAACGCGTCTGAGGGATTCCTATCCGTAGACTTCGATTTAGATACCCGAGGCCGTCAATCAAAAGATAGTAATAAAGGCTACCAAGATGGGAGAACGCTAACTACATGATGTTAATAAACGAAAATCATTTAAATTAGCAATTTTTAGGTCAATATAATTTAGATGACAACTTCAAAGAACTAAATAAAAAAAATTCAACTATATTTTGATATAAAATACATATAATTTTATATTATATTAAATTTACAATGTAATAATCCAAAACATTTTTATTATGATATTATTTTAACAAATCCTATCTCATAATTAAATAGGAAAATTTGTGTTTACATTATTTTTTAATGCAATAACTATAATCTATATAAAGTAATGAATAGAATCAATTTTTCTGGAAAAAGAAAAAGGATTATTCTATAAAACATGTGGACAGATCACAAAATACTCATGCAGACAACTTGTCAAAGAAAGGGCTTCTAATTCAACTGGGCAAATGGAAAATGGATATTCTCCTGGGTAATACCACTTTCCAGATAGAGGATTTTTCCCTTCCTGGAACATAATCTTTGTATTCCATTTCTCTCTTCCCCTACTTCTTTGCTTGATCGAAGATTTTTCCCTCGTGAAACATAATCTTTGTATTTCGTTTCTCTCTTGACCTGCTTCTTTGCTTTCTTTTTTGCGCTGGATAAATGGATCCCTCATAATACTCTCAGAAAAGCATATTTTACATCTTTATAGGTGATATTCCTTCAATAGGGATTATCTCACTCTTGCCACTGCTTTCATACATATTTCCCACTGTTTTTTCTTTGTCACATATCTCAGTTTATTACCCTCCTTGCACTGCTTTCAGGAGGTAATGTTTTGATGAGGACTGTTTATAGACTTTCTAAGTATATGTATATGTTTTAGCATCACTGGTTTACATTATATTGAGGAAAATATGAAAGATATAATATATCATAACTTTATAATATTTTTCTAAAAGTAAATATTAATATGACATTGGTTCTTAAAAAAAAAGTATTAATATATTTCTAAGGCTTTAAAAAAATATTAATATATTATGGAAGATTTATGTGTGACATTTTGGAATCATATAACAATATAATCATGGGAGAGGAGTTTAGTTATTTGTACAATGGGATATGATGTTGATTTTATATTTTTCTCTCAGTGTTAATATTTTTTTTGCTTAAACAAAATATTTCATTAATATGTCTTTGCAAAATATAAAATATAAAAACAAAAATTACAAAATATAGAATATAGAATATAAAAAACAAAACTTGTAATAATATAATAACAAGGATTTATGTATAACTTTGAGATCCAATAACAATTTGATCCCGGAGAAGAGTGAACTTGTTTATATAAATGGGATTAGTGTATTGCTTTCTTGACAACTATATCATTAACCAAAAATGTATTTAAGTGACACATAAGCTCAATAATGAAATATAGGTTAAATATATGAGCAAGAGTCCACTTCTCTACATGAGCAGCAGTCCACTCCTCTACCTAGTTGATCCAGTGTCAATAACAGAACTTAATAACAATAAACCCATGGGATATATTAACCTTTGGAAATTTAAAGCATCAGCCACATAGAGCCAAAATTACGAGATAAACAACAGATTTGCAAGAGTTGGAAAGTTTGGTAGCTAATACCATTGATGTCTGCCTAATTAATACAAATATTTATAATTGTATATAAATTTATAATTTATAACCAATTATTTAATATTAAAAAATATTAATATTTCTATACTATTAATTTGTAAAAATATATATATAATATAATATATTAAAATAAAATATTTATTATAATTTATTTTACGTAATTAATTGTATATAAATTTATAATTTATTAAAAGTTACATATTTTATGTTTATATATAAAAGCTACATCGGTTAAAGTGTTAATTTAATTTATTTTAAATTTATTTTTTATTGGAATTTAAAATTGATTTATAGAATTGAAACCAAATATAATTTTAAAAAATTACAATATATTTAAAAATTAAATTAAAATATTAACTTAATTAAATAAATAAGAAAAAAAATCTTAATATATATGAACAAACTTGTTTTACAAAAGTATTATAAATATTTATGATGAATTGAGACTATGATATAGATGGAATCTTAAAATTCTATTATGGGTTAAATCTTAAAATTTCATATGAATATGCTGTCTTTTTTCTTTATGAATGGATTATCATTGTTTTAAATAAAATATATCACATATTATCATTGCTTTAAATAAAATATATCACATATGCATTTGAGAATTTAAGAAATATTATAAAATATTGTTTTAAATGGTATGTTTTTTTTTGATGTATAATCATTATTTATATTTTTGGAATCATAATTATGTAAAAAATGAAAATTTTCAAAATTTTGAAATGTAAATTTTATTAATATGGTTGAAATAAATCAAATATATAATTATCATATAAATTTTTATTACTATTTTTAAAAAATCATTGTTTTGCTTTATAACAAATATGTAATCATTAATGGTAGGGAATACAAATGGAAATAAAATCAATATTTCTTCACAATAGTTCTAAATCTTTCATTGGTAAAATAAGTGGCATATTATATCTTGGTGAACCTTCATCATCTATTGTGTATTACCAACTTAACACAAATATACTAA
Source organism: Pinus tabuliformis (assembly GCA_031772625.1). NCBI lineage: Eukaryota > Viridiplantae > Streptophyta > Pinopsida > Pinales > Pinaceae > Pinus > Pinus tabuliformis. The sequence goes on from CM062809.1 coordinate 365,365,232, forward strand.
ACAACCTAAATATAATACAACAATTATTATTTCAAACCAAAGTACAACTTTTCAAATTCAACAATTCCAATTTAACAATCCTATAGGCCTTTCTTTGCACTTTTTGGGACAATTGTTAATCATTATGCATTTATATATTTTGCTAATACACCCCACCAATCAATCAGTCTGGGATCTAAGCTTTTTATATTCAAAAGCGACCTATAAAGTTTGCAACAAAAAATGTCAACTAAAATATAACCTATTGATTATAAACATGATATGACGTGTGTATATAAGCCAACCTTCTCAATGAATATTCATTATGCATTTATATATTTTACTAATATACCCCATCTGTCTACGTGATTCCATGGTCAATAGCAACCTATGAAGTCTGCAACAACAAATGTCAACTAAAATATATCCTACTAATTATGAAAATGATGCGCACACACCATAACGAAATGAGTTTATCTAAGTGAAAACTGAAGTAAAATCAAATACAATCATTTTTTAGATTTGTTAGTTTTCTCTCGCATAATTGGAACATATTGATTTTTAAATAATAATTTGATAAAGACGACTCGTAAGGTTCAGAATAACAAGGGTGGGCACAAGACTACTTTAGAATCTGCTTATTACAGACAAATATGAGGGGCATGAGCTTGATAGAAGAAAAGCAGATGGAAGTTGCAAGGATGGCACAAGAGTACTCTAGACCTAGAGCATGTAGAATAACATGATATAAAGGTTGAAAGGTGTTTTTTGTCCAAACTGGGGACACAAGTTATTGGAAATATGGTCCACGGGGAAGTATGACAACAAAAATAGAGCATGTAGAATAACATGATATAAAGGTTGAAAGGTGTTTTTTGTCCAAACTGGGGACACAAGTTATTGGAAATATGGTCCACGGGGAAGTATGACAACAAAAATTCAAGAGAGACGACTACTCGAAAGAGAGCACAAAATCTTCAAGAAAGCCAAGAGGATTTCATGGACTGTCAGAAAGGAGAGACGACTACTCGAAAGAGAGCACAAAATCTTTAAGAAAGCCAAGAGGATTTCATGGACTGTCAGAAAGGCTTGGCAGGAAAGGCTTGGCAGGAAAGCGTTACTCTATATAGATTGCGAGGTAATCAGGCAGAAAGAATAAGAGTTCAGTTCTTTAATGACTACTGAAGGAGTGCACGACGTTGCCTTTAATACTGTGAGTTTCATGAGAAAACCTGCACTGGTATTATGCTGGCTCGAGAGGAAGTTTCAATCCTTCTTTGGAGACACTGAGAACTCCAGAACCTGGATGGGCAAGAATGTTCACCCATATGGCTGTCAAGGAGCAAGCTCAGGATACAACCTAAAGCAACTGGTATACGTATACAATAAACAGTGAACACATTAGAAAGAAACCACGCTTTTGTTCATATTTTCCTTTACGTTTATATTTTTTTCCTTCATCAAAAGTTTGCTTTCAGAGAAAGAGAGCCTAAACTTGCAAAGCCAAAACCGGCAACACAACCCCAGCCTCCTCAGACCTGCATGATCCGTTTTTACAAGAGATTGACAGGATAATGTAGGCCTAGTTATAATTAGGACTGCCTCATATTAAATTTCAGAGGCAGCATAAACTAAGGTCCATGGTTTCCCAATATGTAAAAAGAACAGACCTTAGATGAAATGAAATATGGATAAGGTGTACTACAAGATCTATGCAATTATGATCATGTAAACTGCACCTTTGCTTCACACTACGATCAGGACACTATAAACCCACTTGAATTGGGACAAAAGACAAGCAAATTTTTCAAATTGTAATCATAAAAATAAAGTACATGCAAAGATCAGAAATAGCATTCTTTCTGGCTAAACAACCTTGGTCTACTCAGTTTTGTATCATTGAATTTTTTTGTTTTATACAACAAGCTATCCTTTTTATGTGATTGTCCACCCAAATAGACAACCCTTACTACGCCTAGTTGCATGATAACTATCATCTTCACTGCATAAATGAATATTCTAAAAATCGAAAAAAGTCTTTACCATGGGAAAGACATCTCCAGGTGTCAAAGCCCAAGCAAGGGCCACCTTTTAACATACCATTATCTCCTTTGTTGGCTCTACATAAAAGCATTAAATAACTTACCGCAGGTTGTCATGTGCGCTGAAACCATGCATTCGAAGTTTCTTGACTGTGTGCAAACATTCAGCCACGTAAACGCGGGTATTACAACATGACTTGATCACCCTAGTCAGAAAGAATTTTATAAGAAATCAAGCCAGCCAGATTAGAGAATTTTTGTGTGATCCATGTCCCCAAAAGGACTAGGATATCTAAACACAGTCAAAAGAACATCTTGCATCGGTGCACCTTTCAACAGCTTGCCAGATATGAATGAACTTTAGCATCAAACAGTAAGCTTACCTTAACGACTTAAGGCATGAATATCAATAACCAAAACTCTACAATCTTGATGCATACACCTGCTTGAATTGTATACATGGAGCACAAATCATTGTAATACTCTCCATATGAGGCTAGCCTCATTCCACAAGCTAGGAGCCACCAACACCAGCACCCAGAAAATGCATACAGAGAGAATAATATGGCACAAAACGATCATTCACCTTGAAAGGCCTTCATAAAATGTCTCATTTAGACTCTTTAACAATGGAAGAAATTCCCTTGGAGACTTGATTATCTCCTTTCATTATTTTCCATCTGCAAAGAGCCATCCCTGACCAATTTTATGCTGAGACTGTTAAACCTCCCTCGTGAATAATGCCGAGAGGCTTTTCTCCAGTCTGTACCAGTTTTCATCATGGATGCAAACTCTTCGTAACTAATACGTCCATCCTGCATAAGTAAAATGTCTGTTAAAAACTAGAAAATATGTCTACTAATTCCAAAAAAGAAATATATCTTAAACGTTTATAAGCATGAAAAACTCGCTAAACACACATCACTCCAAAATTCTATAAGATTGCTTTAAAGACATGCAAACTAAAAAGGAATTACCTTATCTGCATCCACCTCATTAAAAATGTTGTTCACCACATCTATGTCATCTGGACCAAAGTCATCAGCTAAGGCTTCTCTAAACTCCTCGATTTCAATGTAACCACTGCCATCTTTGTCAAAGTACAGAAATGCCTTACGCAAGTATTCATCGTTGTCTATGCTCTGCATATGAAGCGAAGCCGCAACAAATTCTCGATAATCGAGCGTGCCATTTCCATCAGCATCCGCCTGCAAGAAGCCCATTAAATAGTCAGATTCTATCTTTGACAAATTTTGCATGCATATACAGTACCAGGGAACCAGTGTAAGCAAACATATTACATGTAATCTGCTCATACAAATTCAACTTTGTGATTAGTATACATCCTATGAAAAATGCAATAAAATTTCCAAATAGAAATCCAAACTGGTCAAGAACCACAAATAACAATCTTACTTGATAATATGATATCAAATAGTCTCATAAATCGTTGGTTTGAGCATCAAATTTGTTAGTGGATATTGAGAATATCTCTTTCAATTCTTCCCAGAGAGATCCTCTTCTTCCAACAGCAAAAATAGGAGAAAAAGACCACACCAAAAGATTTGTCAAGGGAATTCCTCAAGGCCGAGACCTCAATTTTTGGTGGGAATACAAGCCAAGAGGTTGAAATGTGATTGTTGTGCGTGAAGACATACTTTAAGCTCCCATGACTTAAAGAAACAATTGCTATTTACAACCTATGAAAAAGAGACTCCATATTTTAGGAACACTGTCATGGAATAAAAAAGATAAGAGGGGAGAGAGATGAGGTCCAAACTATACAACATATATTGAAAACAGTAGTAATTTTCATAGCAATGTTTTCAAAAAATAATATGTGAATTTGATGACCTCAAGCAGGGTCAAATAACAATGGAAAAGTATGAGCAGACATACATGAAGTTGCTAAAATGCAATTGAAGCAGATGCTAACTTTAAATATCCATGAAAGATTTTAACAACTCCATGTAACTCCCACTTTTATCTCCAAGATGGAATTATGTAGAGAGGTGAATGTTGTGATGAGTCTCTCAATTTCCAGATTATAGTAGGCTTGGTCTTGTGTCAGCCACTTGACTACCCCTCCTCTACAGAATGCAGTAAGCTGATAAAGAGGACAATGACCCAGCTCTCTCAAAATGTTTATACCCCTCTATAACTCTTCAAATCCAAAGCATTAGTAACAGTACGCCACTCCAACAAATATTTAAAACAGTATTTGTCATAGTAATGTTTTCATAAAATGATTTGAGAATTCCATGACCACAAGCCGAGTCAATTAACAATGGATACATGGAGTTGCTAAAATGCAATGAAGCAGATGCTTGCTTAAATTTTCATGAGAGATGTGCTCCATGGAACTCCTGATTTTATCTTTAAGATGGAATGTGTAGAGACTAGAGAGGTGCTTGTTATGATTAGTCTCTTAATTTCTTGATTAGAAAAGGCCTGGTTTTCTGTCAACCACTTGGCTACCCTTCCTCTACAGTGTGCACTAAGCTGATTAAAAGGGCAATAACTTAGCTTCCTCAAAATGTTTATACCCCTAGATAACCCTTTAAATCCAAAACATTAATGGGATTAGGCCACTCCAACATGACTTCAACTTTTCCTACGTCACTTTGCACCCCTCAAAATCAAAGCATATCCAGGATAGAAAATAAATTATTGCCTAAAACATCATTTGAGTTTGGATTTTTTATCACTTGAAATTGCCCTTTAATCAGCGTCAAGAGGTTCCAAATAGACAGTTTAGACACACTGTCCCTTCACCAACAGTGAACCTTTCACATTAAATTCAATATGTTTAATTCTAGGTAAATATCACTATATCAGACCTGCCTTTAAATCTTCAAATTTCATAACAATAAGACCTCAGATCTGCATATAAAGCTTGTTGATCCTTATTGAACACTGCTAAATTCGTGTGTCTGTATTTCTAATCAGCATGAAATAAATTCAGATCTGCACTTAAAATTTGCAGTTCTGAAATTAAATTCTCAAAATCTGTGGATAAATTGTTCAAAAACAACTCCAACACTGAAAAATCCAATGATGATTAATTCTGATTTGTATATTACCAGGGCGTCTGATTTATATATTACCAGGGCTTTACTCCACTTTTGGAATGTAAAAACAAAAGAGAGAAAGTTGAAAATAATACCACCAAGGGAGTTATAACACTAAACCTTGCTGATAAAAGACAAATATATATAAGCTTAACATGTGAGAGCAATCAAAGAATAGAAATCTCAATCAAGTATTCATCATTGGCAGAGAGAATTCTCACTCAATCAAGTATTCATCATTGATAAAAAGAATTCTCACTCAAATCAAGTATTCAACATTGACCAAAGAGAGAGGATCACATATTTTCTTCAATAATAAGAGTTGTTAACGACAAGGTATGAATTATTTCAAAACATAAGCATGCCTAGCCAAAGGACATAATAGAATTCAATCGTGACTGAGAATCCTCATCTTCACTAAACACATGGAGATACAATTTGCAGCAGAATTATGCAAGAGGTTTGGTCTATGAAAACAACTGAATGCTGCCTAGAAACTCATAGATGAAAGGAATAAGAGGAGTAAATAGTTGCAGGAAGAAACACTGAAGATGCACCGATAGATTGAACAGATTGCTTGCTCCTCTTCTTATAGTTGAACCTCAGTTGTAAATCAGCGGGCTTTGGTCTGAATATGGCATGCCTTTTATCCTATATGAGTGCTAAAAACAAATCCATTAACTTTATGTTCCCAGATTTTTATTTTTGTCCTGAAGCACGTGCTGATTTAGAGACATCCTAGAATGTCTTCCCAAAAACACTGTCCATCCTTGGAATGGACTTCATCCCAGGAAATATTACTAATATCCCTCGTGTGTAACATAGATATTAGATATGATCACACAGTGCACAACATGACAGGCACTTCACTTTTTGATTGTGCCATTGATTGCTGCATGAGGATCCACTAGCTGTTTTGAGTTCCACTCCCAAGGCAACAATGGCAAAGTAAGTCATTACAAGTGGGCAAGTCATATGATTCATCAATCACATCCAAAAATTCTATGGTCAAGTTCTAGCATCTTTGCAGAAGAGTCAGCAAAAGCACAAGGCCAAGCATGATGAGCATTGCCCTTCACACAAGAGAGAAAGTTTGGGTTTATCTTCAGAAGGAATGCTTCAGAGATGAGTACAGAGAGCTCATATTTCTCAAATACTTCCCATACAAATCATCAAGCAGATTGGAGAGAACGTGTACAAACTGGATTTACTACCCTTATGGGAATTCATTTAGATTTCAATGTAGATCGGCCAAATCTCTACAAGCAACCAATGTTTGATGGAAATGAAGAATCTATCATGCCAGTTCCTAAAGAATTTGTCCCTAATGGTACCACATCGCTGGAAGGAGACATTGTTCTACAGTTTAAAGCATTGGCAACCATTCACATAACCCTAAAACTTTATCAAATACGCTAAAAGGACAATCGCCCAAAACTAGAAAGCGGTACACCATAGAGAAAATCTAGAAGCTCCTCAACTGATAGGACTGTTGTTGGGGACCAACAGCTCCTAAGTAGGGAGGTTTGATGTCCAAGGGATTAAAACATCAACCAAGTCCATGACAATTGGAGTTGTGATGGAGCGAAGCTCAGCCAGAATTTGTCCAAGGTTGTTGAGAAATGCAACTAGATTCAGTCTTCATAATTGTTGTATTCATTTCAATATGTATCCTATGTAACAAACAAGTAAAGAAAAAGAAAAATTATTATTATTAAAGCATGGGTTTCATGTTCATTATTGATGGTCTTCTAGGTAAAAGCATGTTCTTAGTGCTTCTAGGGTTTGTTAGGTCTTAAGATTTATTGTCATGAGTCCAATGGAGTCAACATCATGTTCATAAGACCCTTCCCGGAAACTTGTAATTGTAAGAAGAATTATTTTCAAGTCTAGAAAGTCCCGGAATCTCCAAGATGTTAGAAAATCAGAAAGGCAGAAGGATTTTCTTATGTTGATAATTATTTGTGATATTCTTATGTTCTTATTAACTTTCTTATGTTCTTCTCTTATCTTTGCATCATCAAGCAATTATCAAAAGCAAAACATGAAGATCAGGGACACCACATGTTGGTGGACAGCAAGGGCTAAAACCCCTATATAGGGGAAAACACAGTCAAGAACTCTTCTTTCAGTAATTCAGATTGAGATGGGCCAAGAACCTAGACCAATAGACTTTCCTCCTCCACCAAGTCAGCCTTCCAAAATGATATAGTAGTCCCTTCTTATCCAGCAGCTCCAGCGCAACAACAATCCAAAAATTCAACTTCCCAGTTGCAGAATTTCAACCCCCAACAGTAGAATTTCGGCCTCCCAGTTACTGCAAAATTTTGGCCCCCTTCCAACAACTGCATAGTTTCACACGTGTGGAAAAAAGAGAGAAAATTTCGACTTCTTATGCTTGTGAGAGACCTCCTTCTCCTTAGCTATCCTTCGTTCTCTTCTTCCTTGAAATTCGCACTTTTTCTAGCCCCATAAGTTGCAGATTGAACTTGTTGTGAGTGAGACAAATGAGATTGAGTTGTTGCCTTTATATAGTGATTCTGCTGCCCAGTTTTAGCCTTTAGGTTGACTTGTCCAGTTTTGAGGCCGACTTGGTGGAGGAGGCCTAGAAGACTAATTTTAATATAAAATAAATTTCTTTCTTGACAAATAATTCCCAAGAAGGGTTCTTTACATTATGACATGGACAAGGACACTTGACACAAACCCTAGAAGCCTGCAATGGAGGCTTTGACCTAAAAATAATTGACCCAAGCATGAAACCCATGCTTTAATAAGTCAATTTTAATAATAATAAAATTTCATTTTCTTTCTTTTGACAAATACAATATATTGTGACTTAAATACATTTATGAAGACCGAACCTAGTTACATTCTTCAACACTCCCTCTTAACTAGGGAGGTATTCATAATTACAACCATATAGAGGTACATGGAAGATCTCCAATATGAACTACGAAGAGTTCAAGCACACTCAATGCCACGGACTAGATACTTGACTAGGGTTATCTATCTAGGTGGGACTAAGATGGACTAAAACTTTCAACCAATCTAGGTACCATCAGGCTTAATAACTAACCATATGGCATCAACCTAGGGATCTAGGTGTGTATCCAAGGTCAAAGCTCCAAGACCAATGCCACCCTCCCTCTTCAGGATCAAGACATCAACACAGGTCAATCAGATGTCCTCCTAAGCCTCTGCCATTATATGCTTCAACTCTCCTTAATAAACTAGATATATCCATTTGTCCAAGCATGCTTTCATCCTTCTTTATGGAGAGATTTACCTGTACAAACCCCAATTAGCAATAAACTTACAAATACATATATAACTAAACACAAACCTCCGGGTTCCTCAATAATCATGATCCTCCTTTCATCATCAAGTTATTCATATAATTTGTCGGAAGCTTTCTTCTTCTTTCATTTCTTCAGGAGCACCAAATACATCCTCAGATCTTCTCAAGTCTTTTGTTTGCAACTTCATATTCATCAATAGTACTTTTGCTTCCTTCAAGGTATTCATTGTCATAATATGCCCTTGGGGAGATGTGCCCTTTCTTCTATCCAGGCTCCCTCTTAACTTAGGGAGATCAACTACTTTCTTCTTCTATAACATCAGAGAAGCTTCAATCTTTCATAACTTCATCAAGGTCATCTTGATCATGCTCATATGAACATCATGTGTACCTGCAAAACTTTAATAGCAAGTACAACCAAATATATATAGAAGCATGAAGTTAACAGTATCAAAGTTATGTTAATATAATGGAACCATCAAAACAATCAAATACTTTAGACATCAAATACCTAAACCTAGTTAGGTTCATAATCAGTAAGAGACATAACGCATGAAGTTAGCAGTATCAAAGTTATATTAATATAATGGAACCATCAAAACAATCAAATACTTTAGACATCAAATACCTAAACCTAGTTAGGTTCATAATCAGTAAGAGACATATACTTCTAAACTTCAACTTCTTTGCTAGGGTTTTGTTACAAACCCTAGACTACAACATAAAGCAACTTAGATCAGTCTCATTCTATCTAGGGCCTCAATATTATTTTCAAAGATATATGACAGATTCTACTATGATCCATTACAAACCCTAGATTCCATCTTAGAGACACAAAGCCTTAGATATCAGTAATTAATAATAATCCTACCATGCATCTAATGTTTCAACAATGTTAGACTTTACTAAGGTTTGATGCAAACCCTAGACTAAATCATATCAAAAACAATATCATCATATCCTAGAATATCAATCTCTACTAAGGCTTTGTTATAAACCCTAGAATTTACATGAGAAACAACAATTAGGTTAGCATACTCGAATATACATATCTAGGATGCATTTCTTATCAATATTTACTAGGTAAACCTATGACACAAACATCAATACATCAAAGTTAGATATACAACAATTTATTCAAACTAGGGCTTTTGGTTATACAAATGAATATACAACTAGGGTTTTATCCCTAGAATCTTACTAAAGACATTACAAAGGTTTTGGTCATAAACCCTAATTTACCAAACCCTAAAAATCTAGGGCTTTTATTATAACAATACCAAGACTCTAAACAAGAGAATAGGATTTCTAGGCTTCATCATTAATCCTAAGTAGACTAGGGTTTCGTAACTATAGACATGCCCTTAGGTTAGGGTTTTATAGAGAACCTTTTAGGGTTCCATACAAATGATCAAAAATATAATGAGGGTAGATTCAATCTAATGATTAATCACCCAAACAAGAATCTCTTACGATTCAAAACCCTAGACATAATGATGTTAGTAATGTAGAGCAAAATTTAAAAGAAGAATGATCGTAACTTTATATAAAGAGATCTTTGTAACAAAGCTTATAGGCTAAGACATACCTTGGGTTGTTTCTTAACAAACCTTGTAGGACATCAATGCTTGAAGGGTTTCAATAGAACTTCTTTCATACTTCAAGTCTATCCTTTGAAGTCTTCTCCATGATCCTTGAGCAATTAGCAAGCTTTCCTAGCCAAGGAAAAATATAAAGAGATAAGGTTATTAGCATATAATAGAAAGGGAAACCAAACATAAAAGATAAGACAAGGAGTAAGATACTTATCTTTGGTAAAATGGTGAGGGCTTCCTCTTAATCCAATCTTGAGGGATACCTACAACTTTATCAAAATAAAGGGTTTTCTAACAAGACTTGTTAGACCTACAAATTCTAAAGATCAAAACATAAACGAAAACAATGCAAAACTTAGAATAGAAGGATATGCAAGGGATAGAGGCCTTAAGAGTCCCTAGCAAATAAGTCTTTCACTTCGGATTCTTCCATCTTCTTCTTCTTTGGTGGAGATTCATCAGCGACATTTGCTTGATCCCTATTTCTTTTATTATTTCTTGGATTCTCAGGACAATGACTCTGGTAATGTCTTATCTTGTGGCAATTGTAACATTCAACCTTGGATAGGTCCATTTTCTTCTTTGGTCCTTTGACCTCCTTGAAGGTTCCCTTCTTTTTGTGATGAGCAAAGTAAGCATTCGAGGTGTTTTCTTCTTCATTCTCCTTTTTGTTGTTTACCATCGATATTCTGGCTTCTTCTTGGCTACATGCATTCCACATTTGTTCAAATGTTGGCATATCCTTCCAACTGTTGAGTCCTGATGCAAAGGCACTCCAAGATTTAGGTAGTCCTAGAAGGGCAGTAATTATGAGCTCCTTTTCTAGGACAACTTCATCTATTGCTTGGAGTTCATCCCTGATTCTAGATATCCTTATAAAGTATGATGAAACAGTATCATCATTTGTCATCTTAACAATTCTTAGTTCATTCTTGAGGCTTGCTATTTGACCAATGTTCTTGATTGTGAATAACTTGGAGAGAGCCTCATACATTTCTTGAGCAGAATTTATGTTTGATATGTATGGAATTAAGTTATCCTTAACTCCATCCACTATTAGATTCATAGCCACGATTTCAAGTTCTCTAAACTTCACTTTATCTGCATTACTTGATTCATCAGTAGGCTTCTTGACTTTTCCTTGAACAAGATCTAAAATTTTATCCTTTTCAACAATGAGATTTATTCTCTTTTTCTAGACCCTGTAGTTGGAGGATCCTTCTAATTTGTTCTCTGCCTTCATTGAGTTTGTCATGTTGAAATCTTCTATTTCTAACCTTGAAACTCATTATTCTTCTTTCAATAGATCTTCAAGTTGCCTTTTTCCTTCCTTCAGGTTCAAATACACAAGCTTCTTGTTAGGAAGAGATTTTGTCAATATGTCAGCTACCTGCTCGTCAGTGAAGATATACCGTAGCTGCAACACACCATCCTATACTAGCTTCCAAATGTAGTGATACTTGTTGTTTATATGCTTTGTTGTTCCATGAAACATTGGGTCTTCGGACAATCTTATATAACTAGTGTTATCACAATGTATCACTATAGGGTCCATTGGTCCTTCAAACAAGTCAGACAGCAACTTCCTTAACCAATCAGCTTCTCTGCTTACTTCACAGGCTGCAATAGATTCATCCTTAGCACTACTCAAAGCAACCGATTCTTGCTTTTTGCTCATCCATGAGACCATGGAGGATCCCAAACTAAAGCATCCTCCTGTAGTGCTCCTTCCATCCTCCTCATTGCCTCCCCAATCGTAATTTGTATATCCAATCAAGTGGACGTCATTCCTCCTATCATATTTCAAGCAAGTAGTGGATTGTTCCTTGCGGATATCTCAGAATGTGCTTGGTTGTTATCCAATGATCATGCTTTGGCTCAACTTGGAACTAATTGAGAACATTCATTGCAAAACATATGTTTGGTCGAGTATTCACCAGGTACATCAGTGAGCCAATCAATTGTCTATACCTAGTCGAATCCACTGGGCTCAATTTGAAACTCCTTAGCCTTTTCAAGTTTATGATCATCGGGGTTGTCATTGGTTTGCAATCCATCATATCAAACCTCTTCAACATCTTGATCACATACTTGCCTTGACCTAGATAGATCTCATCAGGTCATTGCAAGACTTCCAGTCCCAAACAGTGGTGCATTAGCCCAAGATCCTTCATATCGAATTTTGTTGCTAGTTGCTTCTTGCATTCTTAGATTCGACCTTCTACACCTGTCAAGAGAAGATCATCCACATATAGAAGAATGATTACGGGTTCATCCTTCACGACCTTGATATAGAGATTCGGATCAATAGAACTCTTTGTGAAGCCCAATATTTGTAGGTATGCATCCATCCTTGCATACCATGCCCTTGGTGCTTGCTTAAGGCCATATAATGCCTTCTTCAACCTACAAACATAAGCCTCTCTATCTTTGACTTCAAATCCCAAGGGTTTCTCTATATAGACTTCTTCATCAATTGTGCCATTCAGGAATGCAATCTTAACATCCATTTGATGTATATTCCATCCCATCGATGTTGCCAAAGAGACCAGTGAGCATATAGTTGTATACCTTGTTGTTGGAGCAAATGTCTCTTCATAATCGATGCCTTCTTGTTGAGAGAAGCCCCTAGCCACAAATCTTGCCTTATACTTATCAATACTTCCATCTGTCACATGTTTAATCTTGTAAAGCCATTTGGAAGTCACCACAGACTTGTCTTTAGGCCTAGGTATGATCTCCCATACCCCATTCTTCATTATCGATTGATATTCTTCATTCATGGCATCTTTCCATTCTTGATGATTGACAGCTTCTTCAAAGGTGGATGGCTCTGCTTCTATTAGTTTTGTCATATATGCTACATACCCGAAATATCTCTTGGGCTTCTTACTTTCTCTAAATGTGCCCCTAGCTGCTCCATGTCCCTCTGCATCTAATAGAGTAGATTTCAATCAGTTAGGTCTCTTTCTAGTCTCAAGGATTACCATAGATTGTATAGGTCCACTAGGACCTTCATTTTCATGATTTGATTCTTCTTCCTCACTAGTAACTGCCTCTTCAAATACCAGAAGTTCTTCACCATCAAAGTCCATAGGGAGATCCTTTGATTTCTTGAATGCAATACTTTCGTCAAATATCACATTTCGACTAACTTCTATACGATGTCCTTCCTTTATGTAGATCCTATAGGCCTTAGAAGAATTATTGTAGCCAACAAATGTTCCCTTCATGCCTAATGGATCCAACTTCTTTCTCTTGTCCTTCGGTACACAGAACAACCAAAAATTCAGAGATGATCCACGCTTGGTTTCTTCCGAATGAGTGCTTCTTCGAGAGTCATATTATTTAGAGACCAATGGAAACTTCGATTTTGTATGTATACAGTTGTCTTCGTAGCTTCACCCCACATAAATTTCGGCAAATCTTGATCATGTAGCATAGCTTTTACACTTTCTTCAATGGACCGATTCTTATGTTCTGCAACTCCATTTTTCTCGGGATTATATGGGATTATCAGCGCCCTCTTAATCCCAGACTCCTTACAAAAGAATATGATTTCCTTTTATGTGTATTCTCCTCCATTATCAGACCGTAAAATATTGATTCTCCTTTCTGTAAGATTCTCTACTTCAACTTTGAATTCTTGAAATTTGATGAATACTTCATCCTTGGATTTCATTAAATAAACCCAAGTTTTTCTTGAATGATCATCTATGAAGGTGAGATAATATAGATGACCTCCAAGTGACTTTGGAGCCACGGGACCACAAACATCGGAATGAATAAGATCCAAGATTTATTTTGACCTTGAAGCACTACTTCCAAATGGTCTCTTGGTGTTTTTACCCAATGCGCATCCCTTGCATACTCCTTCATGATCTTCTTTTAGTTCAGGGATGCCATTAACTATTGAATTTAGGATTGGAAGGATTTTGTAGTGAAGATGACCAAATCTTCTATGCCAAAGTTCACATGGGCTAACTTCAATGTGAACTAAAGCTTGAGCGAGCAGAGTTAACAATCTGTAAAGTCTTCCTTCACGGATCCCAATCATCCTTGCATCTTCTATGCTTGATTTTATACCCCATACTACAACCTTTCCATCTATGAAAGCAATTATATCTCCCTTATCTTCTAAGCATGAAATGGAAAGTAAATTCTTGTGCAAACCCAGAACAAATAGAATATTATTGAGATGAATATTTTCTCCATTCTCCAGCTCTAGCAAAGTTGATCCACTTCCTCTCACATGGTAGCTTTTATTGTCACCAAGCTCTACAGAGTAAGAGGACTTTCCTTTTGATAATGTCTTTGGTTGCTTGTGTTGACCAATCATATGCCTTGATGCTCCACCGTCGATTACCCAGATATTCTCATCTTTAAATGTGCTAGTGAGTGTTGAGAATAGTCCTTAATCCTTTGTAGATGTCTTGGTCACTTCCTTCTTAGGATAAAATAAGAGATCCCATACCTCTTTGATGCCCTTCTTGAGATGACTTGCCACCTTTGTACACTTCTTTTGGAACTTCTTCAATGTAGTAGAGATCTTCATTGTGCCCTTAGCCAACCTTACCTCTGATACCATGTTGATAAATCTAGAGGGCAGTAGTTAAAATGATTTCTCTTTCTGTGATAACTGCTTGTGATACCTTTCTACTTTTTCTTACTTATTAGCTTCTTCTCTTATTATTATGTTTGTTCTTATCATCAAACAGCTACCAAAACAAGAACAATAGTACACAACAAGATATAAGTTGCAAGCCAGGGCCAAAACCTCTTCACTTGATAGGAAAACCCATAAATCTCCTCTTCTTATACATTCTTCAATTGACGAGTTCCAAGACCCTTAGACCAAGACCAACACCCTTACAAGACCAAGTCCAGCCTCCTTGATGATGTGCTTCCCTTATTCAAGTCAAACCCAGTCAAATCTCTTCCAACAGCACAACTTCGACCTCCAACAACAGAATTTCAACCCCTATTGCAGGTCTGAAATTTTCGGCCGACCCAGCGATAGTTGCTTCCACACGTGTGAGCTTATTTCGGCCTTCCAAGGCTTCTTCATACCTTCGCTTGACTTTCGCTCTCTTCTAGAGCTTGCGGATGACCTAATTAGCATTCCTTCGACCTTCTTTCTGCACTTCTTCCAAGTTCGATCATGCAACAGCAAAACCCTAACCCAGCAACAGAAACCCTAACTTTCGCATGTGTGAAGAGAGAGAGAGAGAGAAACAGAGAAAATAACCCAAACACTTGATCTTCGTCTTTCTTCTTCCTTTGCTAGCCTCTTTCTTCTTCTTCGCTCACTTGATGAGAGAATAAATTGTGTCCCTAGGAGGTTGAGTTCCCACCAATATATAAGCTTTCAAGGTGGATGAAGTTCCTCAAATTAGGAGGACTTCTTTGCTGGCAGGCCGACTTAGCCTTGGAGTCGGCCTTGGAGGGTTTCTTGACACTTTAAAATCCAAAAATAATTCCTTTTACAAGTTACAATGTGCCCGAAGGGGTCTTCAACATATGTCAATGACTCTCTTGACTTCTTGACCTAGGACAAACCCTAGAAGCACTCAATGGGTGCTTGACCTCTAAAATAAAATACCTTGAGCATGAAACCCATGCTCCAAAATAACAATAATAATTTTTCTTTCATTTTAATAAATACAAGAATCAAAAGTACATTTCATATTTATGAAGACTGAACCTAGTTACACATTTTATCAACAGGGGTCATCACACTTATTAATGCAAACACAACAACGATGACTAATCATGAGTTTGGTCAATGTCTAAAAACAGAGACTCTTGAAATTTAAGAAATCACTAAAACATAGGAGATGATCACAAATGAAAGAAATGACATGGAGCGAATGTTAGCAGCACTAAACTAACATACATACATGAGGTTGCTTTTATTGCTAGAACACTACTTAACTATTTAATTAGTTACTAATGCATTGATCTTTCTTCAAGAAATCTAAAACATTTATGATGACCAATGAGTTGCAATAAGAAATCTAACATTCATCACTTGCCTACATTTACATAAAATGATATTGCATAAGCATTTCATTAAATTGCATTAATAAGAAGCTCCATCAAATACTGCACATTCTTAATTAATGTCTACAAAAGCATATATGAGATATAACCATAGTAGTCATAATTGAAACAGGAACCAATCATAATTGAAACAGGAACCAGAATTCCCAAAATCACTCACCAAACCAAAAATTGTACCAAAACACAAAGGAAAACCAAGATCAAGAACTAGTTGACTAAAAAGTACACAGTTGAAGGCAGGGTTGTGGGGGAGCACACCCCCCCCCCCCCGCCCCTCTCACCCTCGAAGCACGCTCTAGGCATGAGCGCATTGGCAGCGACCCTGGGAGCGCGCTCCCTATAAAAAAAATTGCTCCCACAGTGCGCTCCCTGTACAAAATTATGCTCCCTGCCAATTCAAGAGTGATAGCGGGAGCTATTGAATTTTGGAAACAAGAATTTGGCCCTAGTGTTGATATGCTATTCATGGTAATGTTAAATTCTTAAAGTAAAAGGATAAAAATGAAACTGTTACTTAAATTGTTAACATTAACATGAAATGACTCAGGATGTTTGAGAGTGGTTCCCACCTCATTGGATTTCATATAGAAAAAGTAGAATTTTAGATCTCACTCAAAATCCAACAGACTTATCATTTTTCAGGTTTTCAAGAATGGGGGGATTGCAATGTTTCCATTGGATTTTGTCATGTACTAGGGTATGGAACTTGTATTTAATCAAGAGCACCTAGCTCTCTATACAAGGGAGACTCCCAATAATCAAAAGCACTTAGGGTACTAGGGTATGGAACTTGTGTTTAATCAGGGGCACTAGAGTCGTTCAACTATGCAAGAGAGGAGACTCCCAATAAAGCATGAGACAAGAAATTAGAAATTTCTCGTGAAAATAGGGTCCGGCCGTAGATAATAGATTTACTTGTCTTTTCTAGTTTCTAGTACTTTTTATAACTATTGACTCTTTCATATTTATTATGGTATTTTTTGTAAACAATATATGACAATTTAAGTTTGAAGTTGCCATTTATAACTCATTCATAATGAATTATGAATATGATGCTTCGTGAAAGTTGAAAGTTGAAACATTTCATTTCATGTTAGATATTCTTTGTTATCGTTTGGTTACTCGGTAATGGTAATGGTTACAAGTACAAGTTACAACTTTTGTGATCAATGATGATAAATGTTATATATCGAATTTCAAAAGCTTGAAACTTTAAGATTGATGAATCGTGAGACTCGATATGTTGTATGTTACTAACTTGTGGACGTGGTTGATGAAGATTATAACTTCTAGATAATTGATGTTAAATGGTTCAATCCATGTTTTATGCATTTTATATCTAATTCATCATTCTACATGCTTTTATTGACATATATGCATCAAAATATATAAAAATATATTTTATATAAAAATTTGCTCCTGACTCGCTCTCGAACCGGAAGCTTTTGAAATTGTCGCTCCCCACTCTCGCTTCCGCTCTCGCTCCCATTAATCTTGGTTGAGGGTATCTAGTAAATAGGATGAATAGGGTAAAATGACATCAAGTTATAAGATCTACAATGCATAAAATTTAACTTCAGAATGAAAATGCATAAACACCAAAACTTGAACTCATCTCCAAAGTCCAAAACTTATTACACTATATGGCATAAACAAATTGATATGTATCATGAAAAACATTCCCTGAAACAATATCCTCGTCAACATCCTATGTATGGGCATGGTCAATGTCTTGACTCAATCCACCAAACGCAGCACTAGTGCTCAGAATTTCTATGAGAAGAGTGTGAGACAAATAGAAAGGGGGTTCATCTTTAGATAGGCTACAATTAGGGTTTTGAGAAGTTGCACTTTTAGAATTTTTTTCATTTTTTGTGATTTTATGTTTGCACCAAATTCCAATAAGTCATGTTGGTTGTCACACTCGTTGGGTCACGGTGTAAACTCATTGATTAGTTAAGCACTAATCCCATACCAATTCAAACCCTTAAACAAATAGGAAAATGTCAAAAATAGTTTCAGCAAACCAATCTAACCTAAAACCCGAGACCATTGAGTCTTATGGTTTAATTTTAATTTTGATAGGAAGAGATTCAAGGATAAAACATAGTCCACACTTATCACAAGTGTTGGATCATTTATTATCAAGCTTAGTTTAATTTGTATATCTCATTATTGCACTTCCTAAGGATGGAATTGAGAAATTGTATCTTTCCTATAAAAAGCCCAATTAATTATCTAAGAACATTCAAATTCCATGTAAACATAGCTTAGGGCATTGGGATAACTACAAAACAAACAATTGAGATACATCTCAACAATCCTAGAAAATTAATACAATCCAAAACTGTCTCTGCACACTTCGAAAGTCTAGGAATCCTAGACTCCCAACAGGTAGCTTAGGGCATTGGGATAACTACAAAACAAACAATTGAGATACATCTCAATAATCCTAGAAAATTAATACAATCCAAAACTGTCTCTGCAGACTTCAAAAGTCTAGGAATCCTAGACTCCCAAGAGGTTAGCTCAATCAATTGTGCCCTGGGTGAGCTGCCCTATTCTACAACTAGAGGTTTAGTCAGGATGCCATCCATGAAAGTGGGGAAGCATCCCTTGGGCTTCCCCGCAGGATTTTCCTTGGAGAACAAAAATAAAAGTGTCTAGGCTACCAATAACTAGAAGGACAGGCAATAGGTCAAACAAAACCTCCTAGCTGCAACCATATCTATAGTTAACTTAAATCAATTAGTGCATACATATTCATTGCAACACATCAAAAAGAATGTTGTTGGACTAATTCTTTGTTGAGTATATAGAGTTTCCTTGATAGTTCTAATTGTGCACGCCATTCATAGTTATCTAAGTCAGAAAAATTCCAACTGCCCTAACAAAGAAAAGGATGTCAAACTGTTAGTGGCTACAGCTTCCTTGATAAATTATTTGGCTACCTAATTCATCTTTGAGATCTGCATTGTGCACATGTAGACATATTATATGGTAGCCCATTAGGCCGATAAGTAACTGTGTGCTTAGAAGAATACTGGTCATCCCCTGTGGTGGATAGAACTGGCCGCTTGGCAAAAGTTCAGTAACCACTGTAAATCTGGTTTCATTCTTCTCGAAAACCTAAATTTTGACCATGGTTTGCATCTACTCCAAAATGTATTCATGGAGTTATTCATGTTTCAATAAATAACTAGAGTGCACAACTGAACTGCAGTAAACACTACAGAAATGTAAAGTTTTTTCATCAAACATTACTATAGCCTGATTTACTCCAAAATGTATTTGGGGAGTTATTCATGTTTCAATAAATAACTAGAGTGCACAACTTAACTGCAGTGAACATTACAGAAATGTGAAGTTTTTTCATCAAACATTATTATAGCCTGATTTACATTTGAATACAAAAAACTCTCAGTGCTGATGGGAAACCTCTTACTGGCTCACCATATTTCTACCAAAAGAAGAGCAGTTTTGGAAAAAGTAGATCACTTACTAAGCTCGCCCATATATCAAAGATTGTTCTTTAAGGAAAAAAAATATGATATTAACGAGTGAATCAGAAAATACTCACAGCATCCATTAATGTCTGCACTTCTGATTCATCCATATGGGAACCGAGCTTATGAAGACCTGCTTTCAGCTTTTCATATGATATTGTACCACTGTTATCAGTGTCCATCATCTTAAACATATCTTTAATGCCTTTGGTTTCTTCCACAGATAAATGGTCAGCAATAACCTACCGACAGTGCCAATTCAATATTTCACTCAGATATAAATAAGTAAAGAAACAACAGTGACATTTATAGAATCAAAATGGTAGTATCAGCATGAAATCTTAGCCAAAGCTTTAGCACTAACCCTTAAAGCTTTCTTTTTGAACTTATTCGTCATAGAAAATTGTTTAAGCCTAGTCTTCACAACATCACCGAGGGGAACATTTGGAGCCTTTTTGGCATTCTGTAACCAAGGATGCTCTGCATATAATAACATACAAGTAAAAGACTTAATATTTGTGACTGAATTTTATTTGATAGCCACTCTAAAAACAAAGTGGTTAATCAGAGATGGCTCGATGCTAAAATACATATAACTACAAGTTATATCTGCCTAAAAACAACATTTTTTAGTAAAATACCATGCTTCCAAATCCTCTAGTAGAAATTTAGAAGAAAAAAATGAAATTACAACAAAATCAAATTATATCTTATAGAAACACAAAAGCCTAACCAACCACACTATACCCACCCCAACAAGTATAGAACCTTTAAATGCTAGAATGGAAATTTTTTGAGACAGCAGGAATAAGAATGTTAACAACTGTTCAATTTATTTCCCCAAATATTTGAGTTGTTCCTTCCAATGTTTCATATTTGGAATTAGATGACTATCTTCTTTCTTTTAATGCTAAAAAAGTTCTCTATTATCCATGAATGCCAGTCCACCTCATTTGGTAAAATGTTAAGAATTACATTTTACAAGATTGGTTGCAAACCTTAGAACACGGGATGGATCCATAACTAAAGAAGAACGAGGTAGAAAACATCTGAACCTATGGGAAGAAAGAGAAGATGATAGGAGAGAGGGAAAGCACTCTCTGCAGCTAAGGACAGCAGCAATGGATCACAAAAAGTGTGACACAATAAATCAAAAACAATGTCCAAAGATGGTAAACTGGTCAATGCAACTGAAAACAACAAAATCTAAAAGTCCAAGAACAACA
This sequence comes from Pinus tabuliformis, assembly GCA_031772625.1. Taxonomy (NCBI): domain Eukaryota; kingdom Viridiplantae; phylum Streptophyta; class Pinopsida; order Pinales; family Pinaceae; genus Pinus; species Pinus tabuliformis. The sequence goes on from CM062809.1 coordinate 365,386,015, forward strand.
AATAAAATAACAAGTAAGATGTAATGAAGTTCTGAGCATGTCAGTCCTGCACACAGTTAAAATCACTAAGCACTAGAGAACTATCAGCGAACAACAGACCTGCCCATTATAGATTCTATCCCAAAAAACTGTTAAAGTATTATCTAGTGAAGATGCTGCTTCAATAGTTCGCTGCAAATAACAAGGCAGTTCTTCTATGACTTCCCTCAGCAAATCTATTTGCCTTCACAATTTGAAGTCTCTGGGACAACTTTATGGTACATAAAAAAGGCTTAGAACAGCCAAACATGCAAGACAGACTGTCACATTACTAGAAGTTCCCCACAAATACAAATGGCATCAGAAAATTACTTGCTGAAGAGCACAATCAAAATCAGGAAAGATTCCAAACCAAGAGGCATTCATTCTAGCCAAATGCATAAATTATAATGCTAAGCCTAACAAGTTCCATCTAAACAAACTCTTCTAGACTTTGTTTAGATGGAACTTGTAAGGCAAAATTATAAAAATGCTACCAGCAGGACAACTAAAATCAGATATATCCATCTTATATGTATCCAAGATAAGAAGAGGCCAAACTTACAAAAGAAAGGTGAGCACAAAAAATAAAGAAAAGTAACGTTCACACCTTATGGAAGATGATACATAAATCCAGCTTCCAATAATTTCTTATCAAAATCATTTCGAACTTCCAATTTCAAATTACCAACCTTCTAAGATTTTGCATTATTTAATCAAGTGTAAAATTCCATAAAGACAAGTTTTCAAGCAAAAGACTTCATAGAATAAAATGTTATCTTGGCTTTAAAGTTTTCAATAATAAAAGCAAAAAACAAGCCATATCACATGTACCAAAACCATCTTTGAAAATCAAGTCATTATTGTTGCTACAAGGCTTCCTTCGGTGGCTTGGGACATATGTACCTTACTCTAAGATCATGGGAGTTTGGGTGCCCCTGACTTGAAAGCCCAAGGGTGACCCTGAAATAGGCAATCGAAGGGGATGGCCTTTGGCAACTCTTTCTGAGGCACCGAATCAAGCAGGCTCAGCATATTGCAGGGATTAAAGGTCCCTTTCAAATCTATGACATCATTGATAATGTGAAGACATTTCTGATCTTAGGTTTTGTTTTGCTCAAAAGGGTGTTGGTGGAGTCGCAAACAGTATATGCATTTCTTCATTGGTAGATCAAGGAACCTTGTGATACCTAAGATCTAGCATCCCAACCAATCTAGGTGTTCCAATCTCGAGAGGGCCAGATTGGACTCTCATGAAATTATGCAAGTAAAATGTTCACTAGGAAAGGCGTGTGTCTCTTGAAGGACTTGTAGGAACATGGCACCCAGTAATGCCACACATGAACTCTAAATTATGCTGAAAAGCTATCTAGTGCCAACAAGGCTATTTTAGAGGGTATTTACCATATCATTTCAGAAAGTTCTTATTTAAACTATAGATGCATGGGGAAGGACCGACATGGAGGGATTAGAAATGGAGGAGTGGGCAGCTTATTTATATTTAAGATAAGGGATTTTTGAAACTTGATTAGGCATTCATTGGACCTTGTTACTCATTATATAAATGATGCTTCTTTGAAAACCCAGTTGTACAATGGTTGAGGAGGTGTTCGACCATTTGGACGACTTATGCTTCTTTCAAACATAAAGTTTTGAGGTGGCTTACTGCCTCATCAGGGAATCAAGAGTAGGTTGCACAACCTAGGCATTATTGATTCAACATGTGCGTTTTGTGGTAAGGATGAGACAATGCCATATATTTTTTGGAAATGTCATCTTGCCAAAGTTTTCTGGGCATGGGTTCAGCCCCAATTCCATTCCCTTTTTGTAGCCACACTCTCATTGAAAGGCGCTTTGACTAAGGGGCACTTGGATGGCCACCAATAGCTGCAAATTGTAGGGGCATTCAGTTCATTTAGTGACAATTGGGTTCTTGTATAAATATCATCATAAAGTTACATTCAATTAGGATCCTTAGCACCTAACCTTAGAGAATTCGAGGAGGTTTAGGCAAGAGTTGGCTTTGCTCCTGAGAGTTCACATGTGTGCATGCCTTTGAAATGTTCATTCATTCTCTATGGGGATTGGGCTCAAATGCTAGCCTCTTCAGCTTTTGTAGATCAAGACTTTATTGGCACCCCTATTGTCCACATGTTGTAAAGACCTTGAATATTGATGTACTTATTTGTCCTCTAAGCAATATATGGAGAATTTTTTGAAAAAAATGAAGTAGCTACATATAGGCATTCAAATTAGTTTTCAATCTTAATCTAAGACAAATTCCCTATTCTTTCATACCATCATTTTGTAGTGTTGTCATCAGTGATACAGTCATAGGACGGGAGACTTGCAAGTTATAATTGTCAACCTAACATGTTAAATCTTGAATTTATACTTAGCTTATATTCAGAAATCCTACATATAAGGAGAATCTAAGAGAGAGGCATAGAAGACATGTATGTGAATTAAATAGAAGTGCTTTATAAGAATGAGTCAATTTATCATGCCTTGATGAGCAACATTAATCCTTTATTCCCTGGTTTCATATAATACTTTCAATACTAAGACATCTTCCTCGTTTCAAAGCCATTTGGGCTGGCTTGTGCTCAAACTTCTGCCTTTTATGACTTTTATTGCAAATTCAAAAATTCCACCTCACACTGGCAATTTCTAAATTCTTAGATCTAGTCCCTGTGAACTTCAGCCTTAGGGCTGATATGAAATAATAGTTAACAGCAGCAAAAAATAGAAAATATTTCATCACTTCGACCCATCCCACTAGGCATCCAAGAGAAAAGATACCAAACATATGCCAACACGTTTCCACACTTGTGGCACACTTTTCCAAGCATATACAAGATCTGAAAATCAATTCATTGCAGTCTATCTTACAGCAGAGAACTTCCTATCTTGTCTTCCAATTATATGTTAAATCACTTAAATATGTCAAATCAGCATGAGCAATCAGTGTTGAAAATTAGCCAACCAAAAAGACAACAAAAGCTGAAAATCAGATCTGCAATTGAACAAGTATTGGACCTGGAAACTATATGTATGTGTGGGTGTGTGTGTGGGTGGGTGCGGGGGGGGAGGTGGGTGACAGAGAGACAGAGAAATACACACCTGCATACTGCAACTTTATCGAAAAACTGATGCAATTCTTCGAGCTCTCCAAAACCCTAGCTTGGGAAAACCATGAAAACTTTAGCCACCACCAAAGATCTCCAACAAGCTAGCTCTCCTTGGCAAGATAACTTTTCTCCTCCTCCTCAATCAATCTCCTCTAGGGTAAACTTGAGCTTCTTTGACTCCTTATGGCAAAACCCTACCCTAGATAAGCCATGAACTGCTCCGAGAACTGTATGCTACTCTCCTCACATCTCTAATACAGGATGATGAATGAAAAGTATGAGTAAAATGACTCTTCTTCCTCTATTTATATTAGAGGTGAGGGAGACCAACAATATAAAGTGGACCTAAACCTCCACAAAGCAGCCTACTCCACACAAGTAGGCCAACACATGTGAAGTGATACACACAACAAAAGTGCACATGTCAACCTCCAAAGTGATGTTATCAATAAGCAAGCTTCCAAAGCATGAGAACTCCAAAAGATGTGTATAATGCTCCTCCTCAACAAGCCTCCAAAGGCTCCAATACTCCCCGAAAAGCAATGTGCTCTAAGCCCACCACACCTACACGACCACTTCCTCAACCAAGCATACTCAAGTCAAGTAGAAGCCTCCCTAAAAGCAATTCAATTGTGGATGTTACCGCAATCAAGCTAATGGGTTGGCTTCTTGGCTCAGCGTTTCAGTATCTGGAGGTGCAAAAAGGGCTACACATCCATGTGGAGGCGCCCTCCTTAATTTTGCCTAAAACAATAATTTATAAGTGGGGAAGCCTGATATTCATACCTAGGGCCCTACTGATGCTATTTAATTAATGGTAATGGTAAATTCTTACCATTAATTGTTTCAGGATGTGAGAGTAAGAAGAATTTTAGGTCCCACTCAAAATCTAGCAGACTTAACAGTTTCCAAGATTTCAAGATTGGAGGGATTGCAATGTTTCTAGATCCTATCCTGTATGAGGGTATGGAATGATCATTTAATCAAAGGCACCAAGCCATCTATGTATCTCGATGTTGGTGGGATTAATTGTCGAACTCCTCTATCATGACCCTAGTAAAAACGTACCCATCACTCAAACAAAATCTCGATTTGACATGTTAACCATTTATTTATCTTATTTTAATGCTTAAAAGGTGATATTGATGATGAGAACCTCAATATAGGCAATGATTTTGATGTCATGACCCTAGTAAAAATGTACCCATCACTCAAACAAAATCGATTTCACATGTTAACCATTTATCTTATTTTCATGCTTTAAAGGGTGATATTGATGATGACAATCTCAATACAGACAATGATTTTGATGATATGTAGGTAATTGTTGTAGCATGATTTTTTTGGACTTAGAGATCATCCAGAGCCTATTTCTTGATGTATTTTTTATTCAAAGATGGATTGCACTCTGTGTTATTTTTGTTATATGCACCCTTGCTATATATATGAGAAACAATGCATATTTGTCTATAATGGTTTGGATTCATATGGATGCATATGATTATTTATGTATTTTTTTCAAAATTTGAATATTTATGTATGTATATTTTGGTTGACCAATTTTTTGGTCTAGTTTTTTTGTCTCTCAGTTTTGGGGCCTACCAATTCAATGACTAGTCTAGTTCTTTGTCCATTGTTCATTTTCAATTTTAACTTTTGAATCTTGACATAAGATACTGATGACCTTAGACAGAGCTATGTTACCGGATCCGTCAAGCTAGGAGGGTGAATCGGCGGATCCCCGAATCAGATCCAGATAACCCTAGATCCATCTAAGATCCACTCAAAAACATATTGCTATAAATGAAACTTATCGAATAGCTAAACATGTTGTTATACTGTACGACTATTCACCTGCCACTTGAAGTTGACAGTGCATTGTTGTCCAAACGGGGAAGACAATGCGAACGAAGAGAAATCACAAACATCGCCTTGTTGTCGGGATTAAGAAGAGGACGCTAAAGTGAAGAAATTTCAGAGATCACGATGTGGTCGGGAGTTTGTTCACTAGCGATTTAATTTATAGTTTATTTTCTCAACTTTAGTTTATTAACTTTATGTCATAACAGAACTTAGATATTAATTTTCAATGTATAATCTTTATTGACTAACTTTATATTTGTTTTAATATATGGGTTTTTATATATTATAAGTTTATAATTTAAACTATATAAAAATAATAATGGATTAGTAACAAGTCACCTAATAAACTTATAAGTTATTTGCATTGACAAGGTATTTACTGTTTGGTTCTCTTTATGAATGTTTAATGATTGTCATAATGTTTCTAAGGTTTGATCATAATTGACAGTGGCATCACAAAGGGTCTTAAGCTCATCGAAAATTGGTTTCCCCTTGCATATAGTTCACTGTTTTCACAAGAAATCTACTATTGTTTTCACAATTAGCTCACTGTTGTCATTAGCATTGAATACAAGTAATACAAGTGCTTTCATTGCTCTATACTATAACTATTATTTGTTTCATGGTTGCATATGCTCAACATTGGTTTCCAACTGTTTCAAGAACACTAACATATTTGTCGTGGTGAGTTAATCACTCTTTAAAGTACATAAGCTTGAGTATTGGTAGCATCTAAGTCTCTTTGGACATAATGATTTAGCATCTTGTCAATTCATCTAAGTTACATTGCTTCTCTTTCGGGTATCTAATTGGCATCGAACGCTTGAAGAATAAAGTGCTTTCATATCATTGGGCAAATTGATAAATCTACTTTGGCATTTGAGCTTCTAATTACTTTAATCTAATTGAATATTATTGGCATGAAGTATTTCGAAAGCTTCTAACTAAAGGAAGAACATTGATAATTTTGCATTAATAATCATTGAATAATTGCATATTGTGGGGATCTATTTGGCACTTGGTAACTCGACAAATTTTCTTGTGGCGAAGATTGTGATCTCATTAATAAGTATTTGTTGTCATAATCAAAGACTAATCACATTAAAGTACTTGAAATTATTAAGCAATCTCACATCAAGATCACTCATCCTTTGCAGAGGCATTTTAGATCTAATTGCATTAAAAACTTACCTCCAAGCATAAGCTTGTTGATGGATTTCTAGGACAGCTATTCTCATCTAGCTTGAGGGGCCCAAGCAACTCTTCGGTAGTTAACACAATGACATTGCAGTTGTCAGAGCCACCGTCTCTGTAGCACCAGAGGCATCGGGTGATAGGAGCCTAACATAAGATATCGTTAATCAAGCCATTGCTTGCTTCTTGTTGGCCTCCTTCCCACAACTTACATTGTAGCCCAACTTCAAAATAGTAAGGGAAAGTCGAACTTAGATTAGCCATTTAAGTAAAATTAACCAAGATTCCCGCATTTCACATAGGTTCTAGGAATTTCATTTCATATAGGATAATAATGCATTAAAGTAGCAGTTGTCCATTCGTTACTTGGTCTTAAATCTATAAAGCAAGAGTGTTGACTCCATAAGGCACTGGTTTCAAAGTATATAAATCCAATCGAATCCTTAATATCTTGCTAAATCTAAACAAGTGCTAGGCCACTCCACTGTGTCTCCCGGACTAGTTGGTTCCTTACTCGTCCGCCGTCATTTCACATCCATTGAGTCTACCCCCCATAGCCTGTTGCTGGAAGACAACTTAAAAAGAGAGGTTGGGGATTAAGGTGGCAGCGCCCGACTTGACTCGTTGTCGCGGTGCCTGTACATTTTGAGTGACAACATTGCATATAATGGAGCATCTACACTATGCTCTCTTCATACTTAGTGTAGAGACGATATCCTACTTCCTTGATCATTGTTGCATATAACGAGCATTTGGCCTACGTGCTGCTCTCTCCATACTTAGTGCAAAGACTATTTGCACACCTCCCTTCTACTTCCAAGCGATTGTGCACACAACCCACATCTTGCTATCACCCATGATAATAAGTCGATCCACCCAATTCCCTCTCATGAAATCCTGTACCAATATCACCTTAAAGGCATCCATAGGCATCACTGTAAAATTCAATAATCACCTCCATCCATCCACATGAATTGACACATTTTTGCTATTCTTGTCACTATTCTAGCCTTGGTGTTTACTACCTTCACCGTAGTCCTGCTTGTGGCTACCTGCAAACCAAGTTGCCATGCTAAACTTGCCCCATGAAGTTGTGCGAGGCACTTGTGTTAACAAGTTTTAGTACTGTTGTTTTTGTTGATCTTTATGTTCACAAAGCACAACTTGTGCCTTTGGTTCTCTTGCTTCTTCCCCAAGACACCAATTCTCATACAAGAATCATCATGTGAACAAGAACCACAAAAAACCGACATACCTCTTTGCTTGCAAGTCTCCATATGGATGTACGGTTGAACTACTTTAATACCACTTGTCAAGAACCCTAGGGTCTCCCAATTGTTACAAAATGCTTTTGTTGCTCCATGACCTTTTGGGAGTGCGACACTGGCATGGTTCACAACTTCCTACTGTAACACAATGTTATTCCACTGAGACTATGCCTCATAATATGTTACTCTTTGATTATATTCTATATTAGTTATTTAGCGAAATCATAACTTCATCAATATAGAACAGGTAACAATATTGTCACAATCTCCATATAGCAATATAAATGCAGTGTAAACAATAGTACACAAAATTATCCAATCACATGTACACAAGAAATGGAATAAAACGACTCTTCAACTTTAATTCATATTATAATAATGAAGTTTTACATAAGATAGGCAACCACAACCTCCGGCTTGGTTCCTTTAACCATGCAAAACACCCAATTTTACATTACTAAGTCCTGCCACCAAATTTTGGCTCACTGGGCTGATTCTCTCTTTGGCTGTGCATCTCAGTTCACCTTTGTGTGGACTTTGGTTGGTTCGCTTGGTAATCTACACTACTATAGACTTGCCTGAGCCTTCATCCTTTGCAGCTCTTCATTCTTGTTTCATCTTGAGTTTTGTGTCTTTGCTCCTAGCTTTCCTTGCTCGGTTCGCAGTGTTAATTATATATAGTTTGTAATGGGGGTGGGTGAACCATTGCATTGGTTCACCTCCATGCCCTCTCGCGCATACTTGTGTCGCTTTGTTGGGTTGTCTCACTTGACGGTTCCACCTTTGCATCACAAGTCGACTCATACGCTACCTCACAATGTCGCCCAATCTCAAGTTGACGCCCCTCTCCATGTTGTTCAATCCTTCATCGTTCCACCTCTTGCCAATTTGGCTAGGCAGATGTTCCATTCTTGCACGAAGTTGTGTCACATGGTTGGGCTAGTGCCATATGGCCATTGATGCTCACTTCATTAGGTCGACAAATAATATGTGCTCCTCATCGTGTTGTCGCGTGTTGGTTGCACTAACTAGAAACCCCAACCCTTGGTCACTTGTCTTGAGGAATCGGGCACACCCTTGCCTAGTTGCGGCACTAACTTGGTTTTTTGCTTACCAAGGTGCCCACTGGGCGTGCTTGGCATCTAAACGAGATGGGGGGGCGCGGGGCTCTCACATTTTTTAAGTACTGTTTTCATGCTTAAATATAAGAAATAGCTAAAATGTGAATAAATAGATATACAAAAATACACACACACCATCCACATATAAATACAAGAATTACCCTTGAAAACCTATACCAGGGAATACCTAGCTAGAAGGTGAGACTACTCTATGCTCTCTTTTCTCTAATATGGAAATACGTAAGCACAAAAAAAGTACTCTCTATGAAGTTATTTGAGACTCGTGTCCTCTAAGGCTGCAACAAAATCTTATGTCTTTGTTTTTTTGCTCTCTAACTTCCCAATCCTAGATGCTCAACTCAATTATGAAAAATACCATGGCATAAAATGAAACCCATTCTCCGCTTAGTGTCTCGGTATTTAACATTGCCCAATTGCCATCTAGGGTTAGGTTTTTGACTTCCTCAACTCTCAATCAAAGTTACAATTTTGGTCCTAGAATCTTCATGAAAGTCCACACATGGCTAGCCCCATATGTGTGAGTAATGGGTGCTGATGTGGCATGCTCTTATACAATGGTGGTCAACATGCGTAAGGTATAACTTTTGTGTACGAGCTCTAATTGATGAAATCTTTGCGTTGTTGGAAAGGTCTCAAAATGTAAAACAACATCAAGGGGCCCAAGCTAATTCTCATAAAGTTTTGACCTCAGAAAATGCTAATTGACATAGTATCGAGGATGTGGTCCACTGGTTAGGTGGGGAGGTTTGGTCTCCACAGGTCTTGTGGTCCAATCCCGGGTAGGACTATGTATGCTTGAGCGTTGCTTCAAGAACAATTTATTTAATTGAAAAAAAATGCCATTTGACATCTCAAAATGGCTCTCGAAAGTTTCAAATTCCAATTTTCCTAGTTGGAACGCTCTACTAAAATGACCATGTGCAATGATTCTTTTAATTTTTTTTCACTTTGAAAACATCAAAATAGATGACAAATATTATAATGATCAAATCAAGATTACTAAAATGACCATGTGCACTTATTCCTCTAATTTTTTTCTTCTTTGAAAACATCAAAATAGATGACAAATAATATAATGATCAAATCAAGATAAATGATGATATAATATAATGAGTTTTTTCATTTTATCTAATAAGCTTTTCTCGAGTTATTAAATTTTGTCAGATTCTATCTTAACGTTTTGATTTCCCCCTCTAAACTTTGATTACATTCAGTTGCTACAATTTGTGAGGGTGGTCCTTTATGTTCCACTTGCAAAATCAAATATTGTTGTTTTCTAATAACGAGCTACATGTTCGTCGAGCTTTTTTCCCCCGATTTTTATGTTTAATGATTATCCATTTTCAAATTTTACTTGAATTTGGTCGAATTGTTCTCATTGTTCTCTACATATTCTTATCATAGTTATTATACGAATTTCATTACTAGTATTTTTTCATGCCCTTCGGTAAAAATAATTATCCCGAGTAAAATATTATTTATTTATTTTTTATTATTGTGAATCAGTAATATATTGAGTATCATAGTTATTATACGAATTTCATCACTAGTATTTTTTCATGCCCTTTGGGAAAAATAATTATCCCAAGTAAAATATTACTTATTTATTTTTTATCATGGTGAATCAGTAATATATTGAGTAATTTGTGCCCCTTTCACAATGAAATTTTAACTGACCCTCTGACATATCAAAAGTATATTAGTAGCGAGCAGGTGACATAATTTATGATCTAGGAAGAGCCGAGAGACATCGTGTTGGTGGGGGTGCCTATTCTCAAAAGTATATTAGTATAGCCAGCAGGTGACATAATTTATGATCAAGCAAGAGCTGAGAGACATCACGTTGGTGGTGTGCCTATTCTTCTGGGTTAGTGAACCCAAATGAATTGAAAAACGAGACATCACGTTGGTGGGGTGTGCCTATTCTTCTGGGTTACTGAACCCAAATGAATTGAAAAACAAACTGTACACCCTGATGAATAGAAAAACAAACTGTACTTCCAACACATTTCAATTTCAATATAAAATAGGTTAATAACTTTTTTTTATTTCACTTTATTTAAGATTATTGAGCAGACTATTCACATTATAATCCTTTTTATAAAATGTACCTCAATTAAATACTTTAAAAACTTCGAATATCTCTCGATAAATTTGCTCTTCTAATTGCCCCGGTAACACTGAATGTGAAGATTGTACTGCTATTAAATTGGCGCCCTTCTTTTCTCGATCAAGTTGGCCGATATACCTTCGGAGGCCGCAAATCTCCGTCGTTTGATGTTTGGGCTACATGTTAACTTTTATAGGTTACGGCAATGTTATTTTCTCACTTTTTCGATTAACCTTGCACGAATTATCATGAAAATGACTTTACGCATACTATTTAGTTGTGACCTCGATTTAACACTTGTTTAATTATGGAGAGCAACGTCTTATTAACTCAGGGTCACCATTTTCACGGATAACCTCGCCCGTTCAATTTTCTTGCCACGGCAGCTACGACAGCAGTAAATTCTGAAATCGTCTGCTTGATGATGCTCGCAACGAAACCCTTCGACCCGTTACTCAGTTTCTCACAACGTACGATGTCACTGAACGCATGCCCAGTAGTACAAAAGGGCAGAATCGCCTTTTACCAGAAAATGACGGCAGTGGTGGTTATACAGGTGTTTAGATATGGAACTTTCTGGTACACCAGTTTTGTCTAATAAACAACGATTTCCGACAGGCCTGCTTCTACTGCGTTTCATGGTTTTCATTAACAATTTATTGGAAAGCATTTCTGGAATTTCTGCTATGCGATTTCACCGTTTCGACAAACTAAATTTTTCTTTAGGAAATAAAAGATGGCGCTTCTGTAACATGTCCTATTTTATGTACTACATCTGAATCTATAGACTATGTATGTTTCTGGTGTTGGCAATGAAATCTTCAATTGCAACGGACATATTTTTTAATTTAAATTTTTTCAACTGATTTTCTGAAATGTAGTTGGCCAAGGATCACTTGTCAGAGAAACTATGATATAATGATTTTGGCAAAATGCCAGATCAGACAAGGTATAAAATGTGTGTCTTGGTATTTATTGCTGATGCCATTGAAATGCACAAAGTTCATTTATTGTAGAAATGTCCGACATAAAGACAGAAAACTGAAATCAAGAAGGCAAGTATATATAAAATAATGAAGAAGAATATGATGAATGATATGTATTTACAATGATGAGTGGCCTTGGTATTTATAGGCATCAAGGTGACCTTTCATTTAAAGCTATGTTTTTATGTGATGCACCTTTCAGTAATTAATATCGTAAGTTCTATAATTAAGGAATATACATGTGTGCGCGCATGGGCCTGTATGGGTCGATGCTGCTATTGTGGATAAAGAGAGTTTTTGTAAATATTGCAAGAAACACATAAAAGAGGGGAAGATTTATATGCTGGAAGAACACTTGACTGGTCAAAGAGGCCAAATTATCCCTTGTGATGCCATTGAGATTGGTGTCATTAGAGATGAAATGCAGAACCTGCATGACAAATTTCAAGAAGACAAGGCTTGATAGAAAGACATTGATGATGAAATGGTGATTAAAATAGATTCGGTTCCCAACCAACCCTAGTGTTGAAGTATCTTGCTCTAACCCTTCTGTCGCTGTTAGGGATCCCTTTTGTTATGTTTCTCTTATTCATCAAAACCGGCCTAGAGTTGCAGTCTTAGTTCCTCAAAAGAGGAAGAACATATAAATTTATTTTTCACCCTACTCCACCCCTACTAGTGCCTCTCAGCCCACCTTAGATAATCATTGGAAAACACAATACAAGGAGGATGGTTTTGAATATATGGCTAGACAGTGGTATGATGTTGACATTCCCTTTAGTTCTTCCTACTCACCATGTTACTAGCCTATGTTGGATTTTATTGTTGGTGGTAGTAAGGGTTTCAAAGTCCTTGCTATGTTGAAAATTCAATAGGGAAATGTATATGTTAATTCTCTTAACTTGCTAACTGTTTGTGTTACCTTTTTACTTATTAGCTTTGATCTTTCTTATTCCAATATGCAATACATCAAACAACTACCAAAACAGTAAGAACAATGACACAATATATAGGTTGCAAGCCAGGGCCAAAACCCCTCCTCGTGAGGGGAAAACCCGACAATCTCTTCTTATCTTTTAGATATTTCAATTGACGAATACCATGACCTAGACTCAGACAATTATCCTCCACGATCAAGTCTTCCTTGGCCTCCTGCTGAAATATCTTCGACCTCCTAGAAGATCCGAATTCTGCTCCCCAGCGACTGCTGCTACTCCTCTAAGAGGCTTTGATCTCCCTCTAACTGCCTTCCCCTTGATCTCGCTTGCCTTTACTTGAGTCCTAGGGCTAGTATAATGCCCTAAGAGACCTTTGCTTGCCTTCCTTCTTTCTTGCTTCAAAAATCGATCCTCAGACTAGCCCATTGCAGAAACCCTAACTCCGCACTTCCAGAAGAATGTAGAGAGACCCAAACACTTAGACTTTCTTCGTCATTCTCTTCTTCGCACTTCCTTCTTTGACCTCTTTCTTATGCCTTTTTCACATAAGAGATTAGTGAATGAATGATCCAAATGGAGGACAAGTTCCTCTTATATATAGGCTCTTCAAGGGTGGACGTGGCTCTTCATGTAGCCCGACTTGATCTTGGAGGTATTTTGACACTTTCAAGACAAAATAATTTTTCTTTTACAATTTACAATGTGCCCATAATGTCTTCCATATATGACAATGACTCTTATACCTAGGACAAACTCTAGAAGCACACAATGGGTGATTGACCTATAAAATAAAAGAACTTGAAGATGAAACCCATGCTTCAATAGTAATAATAATTTCTTTTTCATTTAACATTTACAAGAATACATTTCATACTAATGAAGACCGAACCTAGCTACACATTTTTCAACATGCTATGCTTAACTTGAGGGGATCTTTTTTGCAAAAGAAGTCGGGTCCATAAATGACTACTTGAAGAGTTTTAAAGAGTCATGGACCAAAACTAGATGTACCAACATGTGAGATGGATGGAGTGACTGAAAGCAACACACCTTAATAAATTTCCTTTCCCTTTGACCACAAGGAATCAGGGTTTTGATATTTGTAGATGCAATTGATAGGGTGAAAGATGTTGTTATTTTAACATTTGAACGACAATGTGCTAGAGGTAGGGGTGATCAATATTGTTCAAATCATCATAGATTGTTTTTAATTATGTTCTTGTTGGTAAGATGATAGACAATAAATACAAAACCATATTTTCGACCCCATGTGCCAACAATCCATAGACCTCATTCATTGGGATATAGGCAAAAAGGATTGTGTCAAGGACATCGTATATAATGGCAAGAACATTACAAAATACATCTACAATCAGCCATGGATATTGATGCTAATGAGGAAAAACACAAAGGGGTAGGGAGCTTGTTAGGTTGGTTATCATGAGATTTGCAAAAAACTTTCTCACATTTCAGATTTTTATTTCAAATGGATAGAACTTGAGAAAGATGTTTCAAGTGATGAATGGATTGCATCTTAGTGGAGCTACAAACAAGATGGGAAAGACATCGAAAATAAAGTTCTTGAGAACTTATTTTGGAAAACAAGTATCAAAGGTTGTGAAAATTGCTAAGCCCCTTGTTAAGGTTTTGTGGTTAATGGATAAGGGAAAATTGGCCATTGGTATATTTATGAGACTATAGATCAAGAAATGTAGACGACATACAAGTGTGTAGTAGCAAAGTATGGTCTATTTGGGCATTTATTGATAATAGATGGAATAATCAAGTGCATCACCTACATGCCATTGTGTATTTCCTAAATACAGTATCTTTACATAGATGACATTGGAGAAGATGAAATAAGGGAGGTCAAAGATGGATTGTATGGGTGTGAGTCAATATTTGGAAATACATTGTCAGATCAATGTTTTTAGTAGAGCTATGGGGTAAAAAACTAGTAAATATTGCAAGAGACGGGGACCAATAAGGTAAGCAATTCCAAAGTTTTCCAAGTTAAATTGTTTAAATACTCGAATTTCTAGCCAAAGTCACAAGCTAATTTGTTGAATTAAGTAACTTTGTCTTTAAGTGTCATGATTTAATAATTTATTGCAACACATTGGTGGGGCTTGTTTGGTAGCCATTGCCTTTAGTTACAAAAGTTTGTGATTGGAATCATTAGTCAAAGCTCTTACGGATGTAAAGCACAACTAGTTTATCTTTGAGAAGATGGATATGAAGAAGAGAGTGTCTTGTACAACGACAATGGCATGCTATTGTCTTCATGCAGTACATTTGGCTGAGGTGCAAGGTTGAACAAAAGACTTAATACGTATCCCATTGTCTTTGATGACATTCACCCATCCTTGGAATGGGTGGAGGGGACTCACTTGATAGAGTTCAATACCGATGGCTTTGGGTGGATTTGGATGATGATCTAGTTGTAGTATTGGGATGGTAGGCACAAGTCATGCTACTACTGGTACTACTATAATAGATGTCCTTTGAGGAGTTCGTCAGCTTGAGACAAAGGATGGTTCTATATTTCACGTTGAGGTTCCCATTTCTAGTGATGGTGATGAGTTTGATAATTTAATAATTTATCACATTGATTATTGATATGTGGTAGGCTATTAGACTATAACATGTTTTTTAAGACTCTATTGGCCATTCAAAGCCTTTTTGTTTATGTATTTTGTTTGGTATATGTATTGCATTCTATACCATTTTTGCTATATTCACCCTTACATGTTCTATGCATGAGAAGTCTCTTTGTACTTGGTTTCTAATGGTTTGGATTTACATTGATATACATAGTGGGCCTAATGGCTAAATGCATGTGTTTTCTTGTAAGAGGTCATAGGTTCAAATCTAGAGGGGGGTAAAATATGTACACCTTCGTAGACTTTAGTAGTCAAATCGCTAAATGGAGGTGGGTCCCTTGTCTCACAAACAAGGGGATCTCATTCACCATTTTTTTTGGTTCTTCTTCACTTATTTTATGTATTTTCTAGTAAATCGATTCATAAACTGGGTCGTTGTTGGTTCCGATCCAATTTCAATTTGAGTTTGGTTTGGCCCTTGAATAGTTATGAGTTTCGAAACATGGAGTTTAACTACATTATGTATTAGCTTCGCATGGGATATATTCCCTTCTTGTCCACAATCTTCGATAACTAGCATGAGCAATGCACTCATGATAACAAGCATAATAGTGCAAAGAGCAAGGAAAAGAACCCTTCTCACATTTATAAGGAAGCATATTTTTTATGTTTTTGTTTAAAATAAATTATTTTATTTTATTTTGTTTTCTAGAGAAAAAAAAATCCATTCACTCTCACGTGCATTGGGATTTTAGAGTGAAGATGCTAGTTCCTTGCTAATGCCATGTGGATCTTGCCTCTTCCTCGGTTTTTTGGATGGAGGATGGTAATAAGTTTTAACTACTAGTTGCAATAATATTTTGTAACATTGTAGGACTTAGTGGGAATGGATTTTGAGACCTCCCTATGCATTACACCTTAGCAAAAAGGGTTGGACCAACCTAGCTACCCCATGGGGCTTGAAAGGAAGCATATATACAAAAGGGTTTGTGAGCTATCTGCATGAAGTGAGGTGTAACATTTTCTTTCTTTACCTTTTTCTTTCATGCTACCTTTTTGCAACTAAAAAGGGACTAGTCAAGTGAGAAACATTTAACATGCTACGTTGCTAGGTGGGTCCTCATGGTCCAGGTGGATATTGGTGGCCATCTGCCTATTCCACTTGGACCCCCACCATTGTTTCTTTCAGTTTTCCAGTTTCCTTAATTTGTAGCACAATTTACTATTTTGGCAATTTTTCGGGTCCTCAACTTCCGAAGCCGTTTTGAGGCCCTAAACGATGTTTTTTTGGAAAATTACTGGTGGCGAAAATAAGTTTTCAACTTGATATTCGTTGTCAGCAGTTGTAGTCCTCGGATAGATCTTTCTAACGAGGTATCGTGTGCATCAAACAAAGATTGTATGCCAAAGTTACGACCCCGATAAGTTGATGTTTGATGTACCAATTTACCCCAACAGGGCCCATAGTTTGGCGTTTCATTTCCTAGGGTTAGGTTTTTGGATGTTTGGGGTTTTCTATTGTTTCTCAATAATAAATAGGCCTTCAAGCCTCATTGTAACGGGGTTCACAGGCATGTAGCCGCCACATCTCTTCTTAGAGATAAGCTACCATCGCCCGAGCTAGTTTATTTCCATTATGTATGTAAGCATATTTCAGTTCTTTGATATTAATGAAATGAAGCTTTATTTTTGTTGAATCTCTGTGTTTTTGGTCATATCTATAATTTGTTGCGTTCCTGTTTAAATTCGGATCACCTCACCACTTGCCTTGGCTCTAGCTTACCACTTGTCATATCAAAGCCCCTCTCTCACTCCAATGGCAATTGATCCCATATTTTTATAGTAACTTTTTTAGCTACATATCATTCTTACATCATGGCCTCATGGTCAAACTTAGGGAAAACAAAACTATTCCTAAGTAAAATATATTCACCAATAGGGCCTTGGCCTTGGTCTTGAACTCCCTCTATGAATTTTACAAGCTCATAGAACTTGGCTTCATGTGGACAACACATACAATATAAGGCACTCCTCTTTGAAAGATGTAAGACCTTTGGTAGAAATGATGTATGTTGGGGTACATGCACAAAATGGGGGTACGAAAATTGGGCACAAGCCCATGAATTGCAATGCTATTAGAGTCAAGTTGATGATCACATCACCTTATCACAGTCACCAAAAATTTATGATAAAATTAATTAAGTAAATGCCCAAGTGTGTTTAAGAATTCTTCAGTGTAAGATGCAAATTTTATTTGACTGAAGTAATAAGGTAAGAGTTAGAAAATGTGCACCACGAAGCCCTAGGGCTTGGAGACACTTTTCAGATCACCAAACCAAATCACCCACCTCAGATCTGAATGCCACATTTCTTGACTTAACTCAACGTTTGAGGTTTTGAAGGGAGCATTTTGAGGTTTTGAAGGGCCTGGAGGCCACAACAAAGGAAGGAAAGAAGGTAAGGGACAATGTTAGGAAAAAAAGAGGGAAGGTATATGTTAGGGTTTGAAAGCTGCTACAGGGAACAGAAAAGGATGATGAGGGCAGCGGCAAGGTTAGGAGAGGATCGACAGGGAGATAGGAGTTGTGGATGAGGGATAAGGAGCAGCATCAGGGCTGGAAAGAGGATGCCACAGATAAATGAATGGGGATTTAGGCCACGACAGTGAAGGTCGAGAGGAGCAGAGGGAAGTTAAGGGCAGCAGAGAGCTTCGAAAGGCCTTTTAGGGCCTACATTAGGCCTTAAAAGGCTAAAAATTCCTTGCCCAATTTTCACAAAAAATTCTATCGACTTCAGATCTTTGTTTTCTCTAAATAATCATGTATTACTTGGCCCTGCAAACAAAATTTGAGATTAGATCTTGCCCTCCAGGGCCTAGATTTATCTCAAACCCTAACACTTTCTCTTGAATAGGCTTAGATCTCCACCTGCACAAGTGAAAAATAAAATACCCAAAACCCCAAAAGTTAGAAAATCAAAATTTGTTTTACCAAAATTATTTCAGATCTATACAATTAGAATACAAATCTACTGGATCTGAGAAGTACGAGTCCAACTCCGCTCCCAGATCAATAGAAATAAGCTCTTCCTAGCCAGATGTATCTAATAAGCACAGTATATAAAAGATAAATGAGTTTAAATGAGGCACTAGCCAAGAGACCCTGCAAGAAAATCTTCGTTAGATAAATCTTGGGATTCAATCAAGAAGGTTCTTCAGTTATTTTGCCTTGGGAGTTGGCTAGTCTAACCGAAGACTTCCCCTCACGCCCAATTTTTTCGAAAAACATCTTTGCACACTCAAGATCAAGTTGTCAAATCGATAGAGACATAAAATGACAATATAATGCTCAAAAATTAGAAATACTTGCTTATTCAATTAAATTAAAAAGCTACCTTAGATCCAATAACATATGCAAGATACCTGTGCAATAAGTTATTCCATAAAGGTTAATACTCAACAACTTCTAAAATATTATTCAATGGAACATTAGGAGCAGTATTACCATATGAAATAGGAGAGAAACACCGCCATCAATGAAAACCCCAAAGACTTTTGCATTATTATTATTCTAGAAAAATTACAAGAAAATTTCGAGAGCTAGTACATGATTCACAGATCGGATCCTTTTATAGAAGCAAATGGCTTCTAATTTATAGACAAATTCTCCAAACAGCTAGTTGGCTTGATCCCCGTCAAAGTAATCTCGACCGTTGATAAAGATTTGATTATCTTTTAATCACCACCGTCGAAAATCTTTTTTTTTTAAGGAATTTTCGAATTTCTCTTATAATTCATTTTTAATTGGCTCAAAATTAATTATTTTGAGCTAATTTCCTCAAAAAAATGACTTTGACTTAACCATCAAGGGCCCAGGGGTCTAAAATTTCTTGAAATTTTCAATATTCCTTTGGTAGGGGACCTCCAAAAATTAATTTCTCTAAGGCCCATGAATTTTTCCTTTTGAAGAATTTATTTTCCCTAAGATTTTAATTTTGACTCCAATTAATTAAATTTATGACTTAGGATTTTAATTTATTTTTGCCAGAAATTTTAATTAATTGACACATGAGGGAATTAATAATTTTTTCCAACCCTCTAATAATTTAGCCATGGTGCTAAAATATTATCTACATAAGATAATTACATTTTAACTATCAAAGGGGGAAAACCATTCGCTATATACCCTCAATTATTTTACCCAATTCTGCGACTCAATATGATCTAGTAGACCAAGTGATTTGTAATAAAATAATTTAGTCAATTAGCTAAAATTATTCCCAAATCACTTTTACAAAATACTCGACTAGAACACTAGGACTCACCTAAGATCTTGACAACAAAATCCACCCTAGCTTTAGGGTGAAGTTGGAGAGAAAAACTATGTCGATCATCTATGTTTAGAAACACAAATGTATCAGTGAGACAAAAAACCTCCTAGGGTGAAATTCGTCATCAAAATAATAGACTTACCAAGGTTGTTACATAAACTTACGGTCTTACTAAGATCATTTACATTACAAACTTGCAGAATGGGTTTACAACTTTGACAAACTAACCACTAATGATGATGAATCCTGGATGGTCTGAGTCCTCGAACATGATGGAATCGCTTTGCGAAAAAGTGTATTGTTATAGGGTAGTTGACACAGAGTGGTCAACATGCAGCAATCATCCAGGAAGTAGGAGATGATGGGTTGGGGACGCCTATTCCACCAAAGCTTTCTGAGTTGTTAAGGATATATGCAAATAGGATGTCGAATTGGTTGTTGAAAGTACTCCCATCAAGGCAGGCAATTGATGATCGCATTGAGCTTGAGCTTGGCCCCCCACCACCAACATGAGCTCCTTACAAGTTATCAGGTAAAGATTTGGATGTGTTGACACATCAAATGACAATGCTAATTGATGCAAGGTTTACTCGCCCTTCTCGTTTTCCTTATTTGTTAGAAAATCAGAAAGGAAGAAAGATTTTCTTATACTTGATAATTACTTGTGATGTTCTTGATTTCTTATTAGGTTTTTTTATATCTTTTTTCTTTTAGTTCATCAAGCAATTACCAAAGAAATAGCATATAAAACAATGGATACCAAATGTAGGCTCACAACAAGGGCAAAACCCCTCTCTAGGGGAAATCCCAATCAGAGATTTTTCCTTCAATAGTTTTCCGAATATATTCCAAGACTCTTGAACTTGACAGAAACTTTCCTCCACACCAAGTCAGTGTTTCTCTTCTCTTGCAAATGATCCCACTTGACCTAACAGCAGTAGCAGAACTTTCTTCAACCCAGCAACTCTAACCTTGCTTTGGAGACTTCGATCTTCACATAGGAACTTCGATCTTGGCCCAATACAACTTCCTGAGACAACAGCACCCAGCACCAGCGCCTTCGACCTATACTTTGATCTGGCAGCAGCAACACATGACAACTGGCTACAGAATCAACAAGAGAACTTCGATCTTCCAAACCCGAGCACGAGAGAGAGAGATAGAAGCACCAAAATTTCGATTTACCTCTTTTCCTTCTCTTAGACCAAACTCGCACTTGCTTTTCCTCGTCCTATTTCGCACTTTTTCCAACTTCAAGAAATATCGAACCTTTTGCTTGTTAAGAGTGAGTGCTTCAAATGGAGTTCGAACTGCTTCATTTATAGTTCTTTGGTGAGGTCGAATAGCCCTCTTGAGGCCAACTTGATCATTTTAAGGTCGACTTGGTGTGGAGACAACATAAATCATATTTGGCTCAATACTTAACCTTTTTACATGATTCAAAAGCCCAAAAAGGGTCTCTTTAGAAGTACAATGACTCTATTAACTAATCCAAATCGGATCCATAAACGACTGTCAAAGAACCCTGACTGTATCGGGACGAAACAAATCCTTGAAGAATCCAAAACAGCAATCGGAAACACCCTGAACCAGTGGCCATGGCAGCCGGTGCGGAACGACGAGGACCTTGGTCAAAGCGCGTTGACCGAGGCCCATGGAGACTGCGCAGGAGGTCGATGTAGCCCCTGGGAACCCCGAAATGGGAAAAGGAGCTAATTTTCGATGCACGATTAGCTGGACAAACAGGGCCGAAATGGAAGAGCCTTAGCACTCTGTCACGTTGGGAGCCAGAGGACCGTGGGCAGAGAAACGAAAAGCACCAACGTACGACGGTGGGACCCACGACCTGGAAACCGGCGGTTTGATCGGGGCACCCTTGAACGGTAAGAGGTTTTGGAGGAGAGCGGAGCGATCCCACTCAACGATCGACGCGTGGTAGTGGAGGTGAGAGAAAAACCGTCGTGATCGCGCGTTATCGGTCGAGCAAGTCAACCGCACTCAACGTGCGTATGACGTTGGATCTGGAGGAGCCCAGATCAGACGGCTGAGATTGCACTCGATAGATAGAAGCGGAATCGACAGGGAATTAAGCTGCGATTTAAAGGGATTTGGAATCCGTTGACCGCCACGGTGGAGAAAGAAAAGAAACGAATCGACGAGCAGGCTGGCGCTGTTCCGATGGGGACGCGTGGCTACTTCCCGAGCGTTCATGCTGACGCCGAACAAGGAACTCCAAGCAAGCAGGCAATAGGCGAATCGACGCAGGCAAGAGAGGAACCGAACAGGCATGGAGATCAAATGGCTAAAGCCATGAACAGAGACAGTTGAATAGAGACAGAGAGAGATTCAGAAGAGAAGAGTCCGAGCGACCAAGAGAGACAGTGAACAGTGAACCCTGAGAGGAGGACTGAGCACAAAGAGCAGTAAAGCCAAGCAGAGGAGACAGAGGGCCAAGCTGACCACAGGCAGCATCGAGCACCAGAGAGCTTGAAGATTCAAGCCTTCCCATAGAGGAATCTGTCCGGATTGAGCACCACAGTTGGCTCTTTCCACTGTAGACCGAGGGTCACATAGCTGGTAGGAAGAACAAGAGTCTGTGAACTCTGAGTGGCTTGGGGAGTCCAAGAACCACCCTGCCAAGCAAAATCTGCTTCAAGAGAACTCATATTAAGTCCCTGCATTGTGATTTCTCTGCTGAAAGATAGAATAAAGCAAGGCCACCACTGAAGCTGGACCGGAGACGTAGCCCTGGAGAATAGGGTGAACTCCTTGTTAAAAATTGCTTGTGTCTTTGTGTTGCTTACTGCATTTCTCTGCTGTCTTTCCATTTATTTTCTGTGTATTGGCAATATGATCGATCCATTGTTTCAATAACACAGAACACACACACCAGCACATGGGTCTGGACTCTGTAATACCTTTTGTTTAATAAATCTTCAACTGAGGTCACTCATAGGGTGATTAGCAAATCATTAACTCAGAATAAATCCTAGAAATCCTCAATGGGGACTTTGACCTAAAATAGAGATCCATTCTCTTCATTTCTTGTGTACATGTGATTGGATAATTTGTGTATTATTGTTCATACTACATTTATATTGTTGTATGGAGATTATAACAATAATGCTGCTAGTTCTATATTCATAAAGTTATGATTTCCCTAAATAGTTGATATAGAATATAATTAATGAGTAATATATTGTGAGGTGTAGTCTAGGCAGAATAAAATTGTGCTACACCAAGAAATTGTGAAACATGTTGGTGTCGCACACCCAAGAGGTCACAGTGAGCCAAAAGCACCTAGTAACTTTCTAGAGCCCCTAGGGTCTTCACAATATGAGATCTAAAGGAAATTAACCTTTGTGGTAAAGATTTTAGTGTTTTATTATATATGTTGTGATGAATTATTCTAGTGGAATATCCACAACAACATACAAATCATTAAGAATTGCTTACTTAAATTGAGTAATTAAAAAATGAGAAATAATTAAGTTAAAAATTTCAACGAAAAAATCAAGATTTGAAAGAAAAAAAATATGAGAAGATTGTGACCTCAAGGAGATGAAGAAAATTATTCTTCACAAAACCATAATCAAAATTTGATTGCACCAATTAAGAAGTTACAAAATGATAAAATGGTTCTAAGGTTTTAAATATCTCATATATTCCAGCCTCTCCACCAAATTTCGTGGCTAGAACACATTCGATGGTACAAAAACTAACAAACCAGACTTTGTTCTTTTCATTTTGCAGGTGAGTTGCTTCAGACACTTGGACCATTCTTAATGGGAGCTTCATCCAGGAGCATGTTTGTATTCCATCTCTCACTCAATTTGAAGGCCAAAAAACACCACATCGAGGGGATGCTTATAGTTGGATCTGAAAGTTAGATAGCTTATTAAGTCACAAGGAGGCGCCCACTTCTCTGAGTGAACAAGACTCTCTTCCCTAACCAATTGCAAGACCGATTAAAGAAGGCACACGTTTCACACATTCATCCAAAGTGAGGTAGGCAATGTTTGGTACAAGATATAATTCCAAGAACCACTTAAACAAAAAAACTCAAAATTTTAAATTTTCAACATTAAATTAGGAATAAATACTTGTTGGCTTTTATTTATTGCATTTTAATAGCAAGTTTTGTCTTTGAGAAATTAAAAATAATGCTATATCTAAACCAAGAACAGATACATTATTTTATTGGGCATATCTTACACTGTATCTAATGAGTTGAATGCAAATATAACCTTTTTGTTGGCTATACCATCAAAATCCTAGAAACTTTCCGAAGTTTTGTTTAGTGGCTATATCATCTTTTTGCTTGTTGAATTTCTGTTTTGAGTCAAAATATTGCATTTCTAGTCATAAATAAAGTATAACTTAGATTTGAAAAAATTGTGGGCATTTTTTATGTAAATTTCATAATTCTATTGGTCAATGAAAAAGATACATCACATACAACCATAGCTAGCTTTAATTCGTCACGGTCTGCCACTTGGGAAACCAAACTAGCACTAGAGAAGTATGGGTTTTGTCCAAAAATTAACATATAAACAACAATGGTCAAGCCAAACCCTAAGCATGTTGCTAGCATCAAATTTACTAACATAATACAAATATCTAATCTAATCAAAATTGTAGCAATGATGCTTGTAAACCATGTAGACAAGAAATGTAGAAGTGTCCAAAAGAGAATTGTCACTAACAAAACTGTGAGCCATGGAGTTGATCATGGGGAAGTGTTAAAATTGGCAACTAGGGCCAAACTCCATGTGGATCATCTTATTTATGGCAGTTGATATTTTTCTTGGATTCCTCTTGTCAAGAAGTGTAGGATTGATCTAACGATCATCTGAATCCGACAAATATTTATGGAGATATGAATTTATTTGTATTTACTTGATAAATTATCAAGGTCGGCCAGCAGCTAAATGTGTGGCACGCATCCTCAACGTTTCATATAAATACAAGTGATGTTGAGGCATTATTCACTCTCTCATCTCTCACATTCTCTCTCTCCTTAGTTGATTGGGTTTACACACAAAGGAGCAGCTCTCACGTGGGAAGAAAGAGGACGAAGTAGGAGGATGCAAAAGGACAAAGTAGGAGGACACAAATTTGAGTATGTAGAACTATTTGACTGCGTTGACCAGGGCTGAAGATGGTATCTTTGACCAGCGTTGACCAGGGCTGAATATGGTATCTTTGACCAGCGTTGACCAGGGCTGAAGATGGTATCTTTGACCAGCGTTGACCAACGTGGTCTTTCTTGAAGTGCAGTTTTGGTGTGGTTGTCTCTCCTAAGCAGGCCGTAGATTTTGGCATGCAAACCAAGGCATTTTGACCTCAGGTTTGACCATCGTTGACTGCCCTAATTGCTGGCAGCAGGTTAACTTCATTTGACTAGGTTTTTCGGACTGTTTTTGGGCTACCTCTTCTTGTTGTTGCAGGCCGAGTTAACTGGGATATTGACCAAGCTGATTAGAGGTCAATTCTATCTTGTTTGACCAGCTTCGACTTTGTTGGTTAGGGTTCGTTGTTGCTGTCATAAAATTACAGATTTGTACTATTTGTACTATTTCTCTCTCTGTTGAACTATTGAACATTATAGAAGAATTGATCAAAGGGTTTCCCCACATTAGGGTTTGTCCCTGGCTAGCCGCCACATCTAGTGTCTCTTGTCTTGCCTTGTTTTCTGTCGATCTATTAATGTTCTATCAGCATTTTACTTTATGTTAATGTGATTGCTAAACAGTGGCTAATAGGAAGAAATTGAAGTAAATTGCACTAAGCATAGAACATACAATAAATTAATAGGAAGTGGACGCCAATTAGAGCCGTTGGTGTGGCCCTTTCGAAAAGAAAGCATGGCCTCAATTCAGGCTAGCGGAAGAGCCATGTCCCAGTGCTCAAGAGACATATCTTGATGTTTAGCCTGTATAGCATCAAGTTGGAGAGAAATCTCTCTCTTAGCTTCATTTCTTTCTAGTAATACTTTGCCGAGGAGAGCCTTAATATGCCAATATCTGATAGTACAAAGATATTGGTTCTATCAGCAGCAAGTATGACCAACATCAGGAATCCACTCAACAATGTAGGCCAAAATTTCAACATCTGAGAATTTGTCTCTGTGAGTAATGGCTTTTGTTGTTGCATAGTCTAATTCCAATTGAATGAGGCCATGAGCCTACATGTGAAGTCGATGGCAACAGAACATAGAGTGGGCACACTGGCATCCACGAGAAATGCCCTCAACCCAACTAGAAGAGCCTCTGTGACTTCTAGCTCGTTGACGAGGCATGGTGTCCAAGGCAAGAGGAAAAATGTGAGTGAAATAAACTAATGAGTGTCACCTAGAAGAGTTGAGCACAAACGTAAGGACAAGGAGAGAAGGGGGGAGATGGAGTCACTTGACCTTAAAGCGAGGCAAAATGACAGTAGAGCAGGGTGGCCTGAGAGGGTGGTTGTGACATAAGATAGGGAGGCGAGGCAAACTTAATGACCACAACACGAGGGATAGCACCACACCAAGACAAAAAATAGAGAATAATGGGAAATGAATGCAAAAATAACAACTTGACCACCACAATGGATGAAGAACCTAGTACATAGTACATACAAAAGTGGAGGAGCAGGTTACCTAGGGCCACTTGCTATAAGCCAAGTTGACACTTTGATGCTAGCTGCTGGAGCACAAAACTGCTACAACGACCTCAAGCTCCCCCACCACTTTTCTTCGAAATTTTTGCACACTTTTTCTGTAAGGATTCAATCTCATTTATCAAAAAAAGCAATTTCCAGCATGCTAGAAATTACCTCTTCCTGTTGTTATAGGTTGACAAGTGGGTTTAAACTTTAAAGGACTCATTTAACATCCACCATCCAACCATGGTACTCATTGGGTGACCATATTAGATAAATTAAGTTGTCCCTGTATTTTATGTAGACTTTGCAGTCTAATAGAACAGGACACTTGTCTAATTCGATCCATAAATCCTTAAACAATAGCCAAAATAGAGATAAGACCAAATTTGGTTAGGATTTTTCCTCTGCATCAAATTTAAGTGGTTACATGTTATATTAAAATCATTTGGTGTAATTTTATTTGTTGTTTTAGTTTTCTGCTACATAATCATACACATAAACAATGGGACAACCCCAAGAATTAACTCCTCCACCTCTCCTTAACCCCATTTAAGGCATTAGTCTTATTTGGAGTTAATTGTATCAAGCGGGCCTCCTCCCTTGACCTTTTAGGAGGAAGTTGGGCCTAAATAGCAGGGACTTGAGCGGAGGTGACAATCGGTCCTTGCCTTGTGTGTGCCAACCCCAATAGGTTGCGAGGACCTTAGAAACTTTGCTCATTGGATAGGTAACAATCCCAACCATGGGATAATATTCCAACATGAATGTTTACGCTTGAATGGCAAAATGTTCCTGTAATCTTCTAGGGTAATTTTACCTTGGGGTTTCTTGTAGTAATTAGTTCTTTCCTTTAATTTACAACAACTAAATTTAAATTTCTCAATCATTCAATTCCCGTATACAATGGTTCAATCAATAAAAAATTCAACCAAATTAAAAAACAACTGAGGATCTTGAATGCTTTAATATATATATATACACTTCAAGCACTTCTAACCATACGAATCTGATTTTCACCAAAACCATATAAAATTCACAAATTTAAATTTATCCTTGCACCAACTACGAAAATCATCTAATTCGACTTGTCCGCTTTCTTCCTATCTTGCGACACGTTAGTTATGGGACACGATTGTGGGACAGAATTGATCCCAGTTGCATGCAGCTTCAGTCCTCCACAGGATTGCAGACTCCGTGCCACAGTTACGATTGTCCTGTTCTAGACTTCGAATTAAACCACTATTTCTACTCGCTTACAAGGCAAAGACCTTTGCGTACACAAAAACCTGTCAGAAATATCACTGCAACACAATTTGTTCTGCAACAAGATTACGCGTTCTTCATTGAATAGGTAAATTGACCGGGATGTTGTGTTACAATCGGTCTTTCGGAGCTCCGATTCTACTTAACTCTCTTGTTCACCACACAAAGGCAACGTCAACTTCAACACTTGACTCTTCAGGGCTACAATCAGGGACAAATTTAGTCACAAGGACCTCGTGTCACCCAGAAAGCAATCGCAATACCACTGCGTTTTTTTTTTATTATTACGTTTTAAGATTCCTTATTCGTGATCGTCCATGTTAGATTCGGCTTCAGAAATCGGAGATTAGAACATGCCTGTCTAAATAATTTGGAGGCCCTCACACTAGGGTTGTACCACAGCCTTTGCTCCTTCTTTGTCTTCAACAAACTCCACTACTTCAGGAATAATGTGTTAGATACTATTTTCTAGAGGATCTTGCCCAACATTGCCCTCACAAAAACTTGTGCCAGAACCAATATAAAAAAACAAGTAGAGACCCCTCCGTCTTCAAAAATAAAGAAATATTTCTTGTGCCTAGAACAGAACCGAATCAATAGAAACATGCTTCTTCAAAGATATTTTTCCTGTGCCCAAAACAAAGAGAAGAAATTGGAGGATGTCAACTAGGGTTGAATCTTTCACCACCGAAATTGACAAGGAGAGCTAATGCTCAAAGAAACAATAAAATGATCCACACTTGATGCTCCAAAATGAATCCAAGTCTCCTTTATTTATAGACTTCCTTGAGGGGTTTCACTTTCTCAAGTGGTTGTGTGTCTTACTCAAAGCCCCAGATTTGGGCTTTTTCGCCCAACTTACCCAAAACTCGTCCACAATGGGGGTTTGGGGGTTTTATCCAACGAAAACCATTTCCATAGTTTGTTATACTAGAGATAATGCATATGCTTTATGCATTATGGATTTTCATATTGTTGTTAAATGGAATGGGCGACCAACGAATGTATCCCAATTATTGAAAGATGCTCCAATTAGCGCCTACTCCATCATTAAATATGAATGTCCCATTGTTCGGTGAACAAATTTCATGTGGACCTTGTTAACTTGAAATTTATAGGATAAATGCCAAATAAGAGGATTTGTAACATTTGATAAACAATTCCGGGGGGGGTCATCTTCGACCCTACAGAACAAATAGAGTCTAAATACGCTTGAGGATTGGTTAAGGCATCAAATAACCAAGCAGAGGACCTTGCACTATGGCAAGGACTGGAAATTGCAATTGCAAAGAAGATATCTAAATTGTCAGTATATGGAGACTCTCTTCTGGTAATTCATCAGATGAGGAAAAGGAAAGGATTGCAACAAAAAGACTATCCCCCTCTTTTGCAAAGGATTACTCTCCAAATGATGAACTTTGAGCAAATAGAATTCTTCCACGTGCTTCAATCTCAAAATGCAATGGCAGACTCAAAGAAAAATAAAGGAGCTCTATTGGAGCAAGGGCAATTGGAATTAGATCATGGAAGACCTATCTTCTCCCCAATTCCATGAATACAAAATTTAAGGTTTTTAACTTAAAGCCAAAAATAGGGGACAAACGAAAGTGGCATTTTAATGAACAGAAGTGGGATCCAGTCGAGCGCCTACACCATTAAATCCTCGCAGCCCTCGTCTTTCAAGAAGGACTATGCTCATAGCATTATCTTCATTTACATTCCCCTCAAGCGTCTTGTCGACATTAACATCTGGCGTGACTCGGAGATAAGCAAGGATCATAGGTGGCATTTTAGTATGAGACGAGATGGTTAAACATGTGAGAATTGGTTCAACTCTCTTCCTGCACTCAGCTCTAGATAACTTATCACACCTTCGCAATTATTACCTGACACTCCATGGATCAATGGAAGGTCTCAGCATGGATGTCAAATCCTCGCATTTCAAAGCTGCAAAGAAGCAAGAATGGAGTTATGGTTATATATTGGTCTTTGGCGCCGAGAAGCTCAACTTCCTATTGTCGCTGAGCTCTCGTTCCTATGATTTAAAGTGCTACCTCCTTCGCAAAATCATCAATCATACTCCAAGCTCAACTGTGAGTATGAAAGATCCATCAACAGCTGAAGAAAGGGCACAGATCGTTTGGTTGTTGGCAAAGTTGACAGAGTCCTTTGAAGGCCTTCTGGTTGCCTGGCAGAGGCGAGCTTCAGCAGAGGAGAGTGAGTGAACCACCTATCAATTATTGGCCAACTCCAAACTGTTGATTCAGAAGGCTCTCATGGAATATTTTCAGGCAGAGATATGTGCAGGTCTGGCTACTCTAGAGGTCAAAGGACTTGAAGACAAAGAGGACAATGAATTTCTGCAATGTGAGGGTGCACTGATCTTCAGCGAGGAGCCATCGACGAAGAAATTTAAAGGCTTTCAAGAAGTTGGAACCTCTGAACATATGCAACCTTTGGACATGCAGAGTTTCAGTCAAAGAAAGAATCAGGTGCACTTGGATCATATGAATCCTGTTACTGCTGCAAATTTTATTGTTTTTAAATGTTTTGTAAATATATAAAGTTATTAGGTACGTTCTGTCATGACTTTAGCCAGCATGTTTTCAGTATAATCGATAGATATAGCGATAGAGCAAGAATATGTCAATTTTGGACTCTGGAATCTATTGCACAGCAGATAAGCTATGAATATGTAAGGGAACTGGCCCAAAGCCCATTTTTTCCTTAATATAAATCAGTAATCATTCCTTTCAAAATAAAACATTTGATATACATTTCCATGATGTGCTAGGAATCTGAGCTCAAACAAACTCGCAAGAGTGAATTTGTTGAGCGTCTCCAAAGGAATAGGAGTCAAGTACGCAACAATATTACACAAAAATTTAACCTTCTTGCTTAAAATTAACAAACTTGTTTTGACTTCGGTCTCTTAATGTGGTATTTAAAAATAAAATTAAAAAATCCACCACTTCATTGCAACTTGTGTTACCGACAACCATCCTAGATCCATTTTAACTCTAGATCTACCAAGCACTGAAAGGGATCAAATCTCTTTTCACTCTAAAAGAGGTTTGCATCTCAACCTCTTTAACTGGTAGATCCGTAATTAAGATGGATCTAGGTTGGTTTAATTATTAATTATTAATTATAATTATAAATATTAATATTAATATTAATATTAATTTTATGTTACTTTAGTTTACTTTAATCCATTTTGACCGAGTCAAAATGTTAAACAAGACATTACATTACAACATCTCTACCATACTGCGCTGGAGAGAACCGATTTACACTTCACTAGAGAAACACCCTTATCACAAATGTTCAGCAACTTCAATCAATGTTTTATGGAAAATAAATTGACATTGAAATTATGTAAGTTTATTCCACACATAATATAAATGAGACCAACCCAAGACACTCAGATTGTACATTCCTACAATTGTTTTGCTCGAAATATTGTACAAAAATATTAGTTTCTATTTGCTCCAAAAACTGCAATACAAGTACATATGAAAGAATGGAAAAATAAAGGTACAGCTCAAAGCCTCCAAAAGAAACTGTATGGATCTACGCTTAAAATTAGTTTATAGCCTAGAGCTTACTCAAATGCTTACTCTAAAATTTAAGGCTCCCAAAGTTGTAATTAGCGCAGTTGTAGGTAACTTTTTCAGATTGGTGCACTCTAATTGGTGATCCACCTTTGACTTTGTCTGCTCTCTTGCTTGACTCTGTCAAAACCAGATGTTGTGGATGCCCCACATCAACAACTTACTGTTAATTGATCAAAAGCCCATCCTGTCCACACATATCCAACTCATAATAATAATGGCACTCCTCTTTGCTCGTCATTGTTTGCGTATAATTACATTCTGCTCTAGGCAATTCTGCGTTGTCTGTGTTGCACAGGTACCCATCCTCCCTCAATCCACCCAATGACAACTGAGATGACAAAAAAAACAAAAAAAACCATACCCACCATTTCATCGTTTCAGGGACTTGTAGGGCCCTAGAAAATGTCCCCAAATTGTCAAGGACTTCATAAGGGACTGAAGGACTTGCTTTCTATCCCAAGATATTCCAACAGAATTCAGGAACATTCTGGACAGATTTCGAGGATATTTTGGGCATGTATCTTCAGTTTTAACTATAGATATTGATGATTGGACAATATGAATATTTTTCCCATCTCGGTTTTCATAATATACTGAACCTGTACAAGTTGCAGCCCAAAAATTGGGTTTTTTATGATGGGTTTTGTAGTAGAAAGGGTGAACATGCACAACTGCATGAGGAAGAACATGGGAAAGCAATTTTTAGACAGACGCCCCCCTTGGTTACTTCTTTCCCCATAACCATAAATGAAGATGAAGACTCAAATGACAAAAACAAGGAAAATATCAAGGAAGAATGATGAGCTTCCATTCTCGTATCTTTCTAGGTTAACTTTTACACTCAGAAGATTGTATCTACTATCTTCATCGACTTTAGTAAGACTTTCACCTTAGTTTTGTTAAAATTGTTCCTCAGATTTGAATATGCGGGACCCTATTTCATAGCTATGAACTATTTGTAATTTTGTTCACATTAATGATGTTTTGTCAAACAAAACAAAAAATAAAAAGAGACTGACAGAAATCTAAATGGTCAGTAATTCTAAAACAAAATGTTTGGGGAAGTTGAGACCATTGGAAGTAAAATTGGATGTTGGGAAAAAGGTTGGATGGAGACATCTCTGCCTTTCAAATCCTTCGAAATATCAGTTTGAAACTTCAGGTTATAATCTTTCTATCAGTCAGCTCGATACAGAAGTCTAAATCCAGACCTCAACAACCAGAGCCTAAATCCCTCCAACTTTGATGGTGATATGGGTCATTTCCTTCCAGGTAAAGGGCAACTGGTAGGGATATCTTGGTTACTTTAGACTCCGATTAATTGAGGGAAATTTCAGACTAAGACCTGAAGAAGGGAAAAACATAAAAATAAAACCTCATATTAGCTTTAACAGCCAAAATACAACCTTTTTTATCACTTATTGCAACCTTAATGTTTCTATGTATCATGTCCTACATTGTTCAAAATAGAAAATGAAAATAGAAGACTCGGTATGCCATGGTATCAGAAAAACCAGAAAATGTAAAAACTTGAAATATACTGAAGAGTTTTCAAATATTTGATAATATCTCTTGCAAAGAAAACTTGCTTGTATTCCACTTTGTCACTCCATAATGGCTGAGCCTGTCATGCTACTATATTTCCATTAGTCCACGTTGGTGTCCTCATTATAAGACGAAGTCTTGAAAATACTAATTAAAATCAACTTGAGATCATACATTCAATCTTGCCTAAACAAAGTCAAGCACGTTGCTGTTCCTTACTCTAAGAATCAGTATAAAAGTGGAACATTTTCACTTTTCCTTCTTTTGTTCTTCCTCTTGTTTTCCTATTTTAATATTCAGTCCTAATCAATGCTTCTATAGAATCAAAAACTGCCCTCAACGGGAACAAAAATCCTGGCATAAAGTAAGTTTGGAAGCCTTTGCAGTACATTTAGGTCATGTACAAAACCTGCTTAAAATTTTCATACAGTGAAATACAACATACCAAGTACTTGCTGAGCTGTTAATCGTAGCTTGGGATCAGGCTCCAGCATCTGGCGGACAAGACTTTTTGCAGCTTCAGAAATTTTTGGCCATGGCTCTCTTTTGAAGTCTACAAAACCACGAAGAATCGCCTGAGCAACTCCTTGCTCTGATTCTGCATATGACCATTACAGAAACCCTCCACTTCAATTTCCCACTACCAATAAATCTTTGAAAGACAAAACGTAAACAAATTGTGTACTATTGAGCTGTATACATGCTTAGGCAGTACAATCAAGAATAGAGGCATATTTTGATCCTTCGCATATGCCTAAATTGAAATGATAGAATGTGGAAAGGAAAGAATCCTCATGCTTCCGCAAACGGAATCCAGAGCATTCCACCACAAGCTACCTGTGACATCGTGTCTACGGGTACTTACCAGCCCAAAATGGTGGCACGCCACACAATAAAATATACAGGATAACACCAGCACTCCACACGTCGATCTCAGGTCCATAATTACGCTTCAGAACCTCTGGTGCCATATAGTATGGACTACCAACTATTTCAGAAAAGCGATCCCCTACAATAGAGAGAAAAAGAGTATCAAATTATATTATTAGAACTGAGAAGCACCGATAGTTTAAAGATAGAAAATGATTGATTTCTTTCCTTGTATTAGCAGAAACGGTAAATATTGTCAATGTCCAAAATAAAACATGAAAAATTGATGGACCAGAAGCTTTTACAATTTAACTAAATAAAAAATCATTTAAAACCAGAACCTTCAGCAGGAAGAATTTATAAAAGTCTCTGCAAAGTTATGCCCCGCAGCCGGAGCGAGCTACAGTAGGTATCTGCTAAAAAAATTTACCAGAAATGCCGTATACAATAATGGAGTATCGACTAACCAGGTTTGAAGAATACAGATAATCCAAAATCAATGGCCTTAAGAGGTGAATTCTCCTTTTTGTTCGCAAAGAGGAAATTCTCTGGCTTAAGGTCCCTATGGATCACCCCATGTTTGTGGCAGAGCTGCACCAGAGGAACAGAATTACCACCATATGATAACAATAACATACACAGACATGATCTCTGTAAATGACTTCTGAAGCAATATCAACAAGGACAGGCAATAAACATAATCAAATTGCCATTACTGTCCCAGAACTTGAGGACGCATATGAGAACTCTTTATCAATGTTGCAAATATTGTTTCGAGGAATATATCAGCAAGGGTAGAAAAAGAAACTTATCAGAAATATCAAAGTAAATATTTGCAAGAATAAACTTTTATTTGAACCTATAAAAATAAAAATAAATGAAATATTGGGAGAAATAGGAGATATTTGCAACACTGCATTATTCTAATCTGCAGAGACATGTGGATCTCTGTAATTTCACTCGTGTTAGAAACTGTTATATTTGCTTTATCGTGCACCTTGAGAAAACATAAATTCAACCAATTTGATAAACACTTTTGGTGAGAAGCGTGAATGACACTGCATTTCATCACAGTAGAAACTTAAAAAATGCTCACGGCTATTAAAAATGACGGACGGATCTTCACAGGATTACTTCTTGGACATGAGCTTGCGCACTATCTTTGCAATGTGGTGAATTGGACAAACACAGATCTTGGCCTTCATCTTTACTAATGAGACGTCGAGAGATAAATAAAATAGAGAGTTCATGAATAAAGATAATGTATTAACATAATGGTTGGGTGATTGGTTGCAGGGTACACCAACATAATGGATAATTGAATAATCCGCTGTCAGATGAGCAATAGGGCTTTCCCTTTGTGAGACGTGGTGTGTTGACACACGCTTCTACAGCTATAAAATCTTGTACGTGATTACAGGTGGAGCGTACTCACCTGAACGACTTCCACGATTGTCCGTGTAACAGCAGCGGCCGCGCGTTCCGTATAATGGCCCCGGGCAACGATTCGATCGAAAAGCTCCCCACCCTCGCACAGTTCCATCAACAAATGAACAGCATTGTCGTCTTCACAGGTAGCCTTCAGGCTCACGATGTTATTATTCTTGGGCAAATGTTTCATAATAGCTACTTCCCGCCGCACATCTTCGATGTCGATCGCAGTCTTGAGCTTTCTTTTGGAAATAGACTTACAAGCCAGCATCTCCCGAGATTCTCTATCAGTACACAAATAAGTGATTCCAAACTCCCCTCTTCCGAGTTCTCTATCCAACAAATACCTCTCCTCGACGCTCTGCTCAAGGCACCCCTTGAGGACAGGAACCTTGGCGACATCTCCTCCTACATTATCCCTCTTGCGGCCATTGGGACGTGCGGGGGGCGCTTTAACCCTTTTCTTTGGCCCCCCAGCAGATCCACAGCAGTTCCCCATAGATGCAGAGACGCGATTCTGCTCTTCTTTCGCCCGATGCAGGTCACGAAGGTCGAAGTTCACAAGTTCACGTCTGTGTCATTCACGAGGCCCGATCACGGCGGTCTGTTCCAGTTTTAGTTTTCACTCTCCACGCACACGCCATGGGATCGAAACCTGCCACGAGATTTGTTCAGAAGATTTTCGGTGAGATCGTGCGTGCCGCCCCTCGCAGTCAGTATGAAATAAATGCGCACACAGCAGAAATCAAAAATTTCACACGGCCAACAGCAGCCTGTTGCGGATTTCGAGAATTCGCCTGTAAACCCTAGAGCCTATGAATGTCTCTCAGGTCAAGGGTTCGAACCTCGGGCGTTGGCAAGCATTACAATTTCAGTGCCCCGGAAGTTCCAGTTGGCGTGAGAAAAAGAGAGAGAGGAGGTCGCGGGTGGGCATGGCAGATGCAAAATCGAAACTCGCCGAGCACACAACTAGGGCCAGAGCCAACGGCGTGGCAGAAGCTGTCATCAACATCAAGACAACAGAGCTGAAAATTTCTTCGTCGCTGCCAAAGACAAAGCGAACATATACTATTGATGCAAAGGCGATAGAAGGAACAAGTCTGTATGTATTAATTAGTTGAACAGTACAAAAATTTGAAGGGCGGGCCTCGAATTCAACGCGCTGGCCTGTGTGGCCATGACTTCTGTGCTTAGGGCGGCTGCATGTGACCTTGCCTTAGTGTTTTCCCAATTACAAAAGTCAGTCCCTAGAGCTTTATTTCCATCCCCGAGGTGCATTATGTCTGAAGTGGCAGGCACCCACCTAATTATTTTAAATTTATTGTGATAGTGCAATAGGTTTATGGATATGATTGGTAGCTCGTGTGTTGTATATATTGTCGAATTTGATAGGTAGATGGTTAACATATACAAAAGGTAAATTGGTTAAAAAAATTACATATTTAATTATTATAATTTTGAAAAGACATTTTATAACGAATTTGGGAAAAAAACTCAGGATTGTGTCAACGGTCAAAGTATGGTAAAAATATTACTAGATTGTCTCAATGATCAAAGTATGGCATGTTTGATTTGGTATAAGTGAATAGACATTATAATTTTATTAGCAATAAGTTTTATTAGTCATATTTTTTTAATAGTTTTAATATATTTGACTAAATATTTTATTTATCCAATATAAAATTGAAATAATAATATTCTATATTACTTATTTTATTTATTTATTTATTTTATGTTTTATATAATGTTAATTTTAAATTAATTTGTTTTATTATTTTTTAAATTTTTTTATTATTATAAATGGAGTGTTTATTTTAAAAGTTAAGTATTTGGAAATTATGAGTTATTTTGAGTTTTATTCCATTTAAGCATGTGCATAATAGTTTGATAATGTTAGATTTAGATTATGGTATGTATGGACATATTATGTGATTAATATTGAAAAATATTAAGACTTTTTATGAATGAACTTAGTATATCATTTTGATGTTATGGCACATGGTACACAAAACATAGTTTTATCTATTAATGTCTGTAGCACTCTTAAAACTCTTCACAACTTTTCATTATATTTGATGATGATTAAGAGTGCTACAGACGTTGATAGGTAAAACTATGTTGTGTGTACCATGTGCCATAACATCAAAATGATATACAAAGTTCATTCATATAAAGTCTTATATTATTGCAGTATTAATCACCATGTGCCATAACATCAAAATGATATATGAAGTTCATTCCTATAAAGTCTTGATATTATTGCAGTATTAATGGCATCACCATGTGCCATAACATCAAAATGATATAGGGAGTTCATTCCTATAAAGTCTTGATATTATTACAGTATTAATGGCATAGTATTTTTCATTGTGAATCATATATTTAGGTTTATCTTGCTCTTAGTATTTTGCCATGTGATACAATATTTTACTATATCCTATTGATCATGTTGTGTTTTTCTTTATTACTCATATAGTTAGGGTTATATTGTTCTCAACATTTTGCAGTGCACGACAATATTTTGTTATATCACAATATTGATCATGTTGTATTTGTCATAATCACTCATGCATTTAGGGTTATCTTTCTCTCAACATATTTATATTGTAATGTATGACAGTATTTTACTATAACCCAATATTGATCATGTTGTATTTGTCATTGCCATAGGAAATTTAGAGTTATATTACTTTCAACTTTTTACAATGTGTGACAATATTTAATCTCCCTATAAATATATAAATTGTCAATGAAAATAAATGTATTTTTAAATATTATTATAGAATTGAATTGTAAGTTGGTATAATTGTTTGTGGGTGATTCATATATTTCTTATATTTTTTATTTCATAGTATGATTGATTTCTTTTTATTTGAGATTGTGTTAAATTTATATTTTGTTTAATTTAAATATTTTATAAATGGTTTTGAAATTTTATATTAATAAGGCAAATTTAATTTTTCTATAAATTTATTTTATTTTATTAAACAAAGATATAATTTGATTTATTTATAGCTTGAAATTTTTAGAAATGGTTTTAAAAATAAAATTATTAAAATTTCATATTATATTTTGATAAAGCCCTTATTAATATAGATAAGAATTTGTGAGTATAAGTTTTTTTAGTTTTTTTAGTTGTTTGAGTTGTAGAGAACTTTCTAAAAAAAAGTGTAAATGATTTATAATCTGTCTAATTTTTGGGTGGACATTTCACTCATCATTAAGGCCCAACAAAACATAACTGTGAAAGCTCTCTATAAAATGTTTTAGAGAAATTTAACCTTTCTCTAATAAATAAATAAATAAAAATTCAAAATTTAATAAAAAATTCTTAGAAGTTATAATGTAATGTGATTGATATAAATTTTGAACATAAAATTTATATTAAACAATAATTCATTTTAAATATATTTAGTAAAATAAATATTTTATTTAATTAGCAAAAAAAAATATTTTATTAAGTTATATATATATATGAATGAGAATGTACTATAGATTTATGGATAAATGAAATTTTATTTTTTTATTGGTTATTAAGTAGTTGGTTTAGGTGGGTTGCTTTTTCTCCAATAATTATGATAAGTTTATGAGCAATAGCAATTGTTGTCATCATTACTAATTAACTAGCTCAACTATATAAAATAAATGGTTGTAAATGTTGATAGGCATCAATCTATGATAATCATCAAAAACTTACCCTATAATACATCTCACAATGACCAAATAAAAATAAAAATTAACTAAATGATTATTTTCTTTATTATTGGATTGTTTCAATGGTGAAAGTATGGCATGTTTGATTTGGTATAAGTGAATAGACATTATAATTTTATTAGTAATAAGTTTTATTAGTCATATTCATGTTTGATTTGGTATAAGTGAATAGATATTATAATTTTATTAGTAATAAGTTTTATTAGTCATATTTTTGTAATAGTTTTAATATATTTGATTAAATATGTTGAAATAATAATATTTTATATTACTTATTTAATTTATGTTTTATATAAGGTAAATTTTAAAGTAAATTATTTTATTATTTTAAAAAAAAAATTATTATAGATGGAGTGTTTATTTTAAAATTTAAGTATTTGGAAGTTATGAGTTATTTTGAGTTTTATTTTAACTTAAGCATGTGCATAATAGTTTGATGATGTTAGATTTAGATTATGGTATGTATGGACATATTATGTGATTAATATTGCAAAATATTAAGACTTTTTATGAATGAATTTAGTATATCATTTTGATGTTATGGCACATGGTACACAAAACATAGTTTTACCTATCAAGGTATATAGCACTCTTAAAACTCTCCACAATTTTTCATTATATTTGATGATGATTAAGAGCGCTACAGACGTTGATAGGTAAAACTATGTTGTGTGTACCATGTGCCATAACATCAAAATGACATACAAAGTTCATTCATATAAAGTCTTATATTATTGCAGTATTAATCACCATGTGCCATAACATCAAAATGATATACGGAGGTCATTCATATAAAGTCTTGATATTATTGTAGTATTAATGGCATTGTATTTTTCATTGTGAATCATATATTTAGGTTTATCTTGCTCTTAGCATTTTGCCATGTGATACAATATTTTACTATATCCTATTGATCATGTTGTATTTGTCATTGGCATTTTGTAATGTGTGATCATATTTTGCTATGTTGCAATATTGATCATGTTGTGTTTTTCTTTATTACTCATATAGTTAAGGTTATATTGTTCTCAACATTTTGCAGTGCATGACGATATTTTGTTATATCACAATATTGATCATGTTGTATTTGTCATAATCACTCATGAATTTAGGGTATCTTGCTCTCAACATATTGTAATGTATGACAATATTTTATTATAATCCAATATTGATCATGTTGTATTTGTCATTGCCATAGGAAATTTAGGGTTATATTGCTCTCAACTTTTTGCAATGTGTGACAATATTTAATCTCCCTATAAATATATAAATTGTGAATAAAAATAAATGTGTTTTTAAATATTATTCATTGTTCATAAATTTAGGTTTGTTTTTGCTATCTACATTTTGCAGTGTGTGACAATATTTAATCTCTCTATAAATATATAAATTGTCAATGAAAATAAATGCATTTTTAAATATTATTATAGAATTGAATTGTAAGTTGGTATAATTGTTTGTGGGCTGATTCATATATTTGTTATATTTTTTATTTCATAGTATGATTGATTTCTTTTTATTTGAGATTGTGTTAAATTTATATTTTGTTTAATTTAAATATTTTATAAATGATTTTGAAATTTTATATTAATAAAACAAATTCAATTTTTCTATAAATTTATTTTATTTTAATAAACAAAGATATAATTTGATTTATTTATAACTTAAAATTTTTAGAAATGGTTTTAAAAATAAAATTATTAAAATTTCATATTATATTTTGATGAAACCCTTATTTATATAGATAAGAATTTGTGAGTATAGGTTTTTTTAGTTGTTTGTATTGTAGAGAACTTTTTAAAAAAATGTAAATGATTTATAATTTGTCTAATTTTTGGGTGGACATTTCGCCCATCATTAAGGACCAACAAAACATAATTGTGAAAGCTCTCTATAAAAAGTTTTAGAGAAATTTAACCTTTCTCTAATAAATAAATAAATATAAATTTAAAATTTAATAAAAAAAAAATAGAAGTTATAATGTAATGTGATTGATATAAATTTTGAACATAAAATTTATATTAAAAAATAATTCATTTTAGATATATTTAGTAAAATAAATATTTTATTTAATTAGTAAAAAAAACTTATTTTATTAAGTTATTTATATATATATATATATGAGAGAGAATGTACTATAGATTTATGGATAAATGAAATTTTATTTTTTATTGGTTATTAAGTAGTTATTTTAGGTGGCTTGTTTTTTCTAGAATAATTATGATAAGTTTATGAGAAGTAGCAATTATTGTCATCATTACTAATCAACTAGCTCAACTATATAAAATAAATGGTTGTAAATGTTGATAGGCATCAATCTATGATAATCATCAAAAACTTACCCTATAATACATCTCACAATGACCAAATAAAAATAAAAATCATAAAAATTAACTAAATGATTATTTTATTTTAAATTATTATCGTCTATATATATATATATAACATGTGAAAATATTCCAACTATAGAGATTCATCCACATTGTCACTGAGAATATTTTTTTTTACAGTGTCATGCTTATCAATACCACATGCCAAATATGATATGGGTTGATATGACATTTTCTTCAATTAATTAATTTGATGTAATTTAATTAAAAGAGCATAACTAGGATAAATCGATGACTACTACATCCACGGAATAATTGTACCAGACAAATCTACCCAAAATGATCATGTTCTGCCAACTCAAAGATATAGAGAATTGAACTTGTAACCTCTCAATAACAGAAATGATTTAACAATAAAAAACTCAACCAACAAAACTAACCATTAAATTAATCTCCTCATTTACCAAAAAAAAAACTAACTAACTACCTAATTGTCAATAATATTATCACTCCAAAAAAATTACAAACTAACTAACTAACTACCTAATTTTCAATAATATTATCACTCCAAAAAAATTATTAACACAAAGAGATAAAATTAAATTACATAAACTCAAGTGAGAGAAAAATAGGTTCCTTTGAATGTAAAAATAAAAAATTAATTACAACGAGCTAGAAATAAGTAGCGTAATAAAATGTTTTACGTACGGTAAATTTGTGATCCAATGACGTCAGATATAAATTGACTCTAGTAGTTTAGTCAATTTCTAAATTGACTTTTTTTTAAAGATTTGCGTCTATCCTCGAGTTTGTTTCTACGCCCCTTCGAGTAATGATGTTTTATTTTAAATTATTTTAATGAATTTATATTAGTTCTTTCTTAATTCGAAGATGATAAAAATATTCAAAATTTAATCGTTAAGCGACAATTAAAATAATTATCATTAATTGCCATACAAATTGACTTTTTAACATACTTATATTTAAAAAATATCCCCATAAATTATGATAAGATATTTATTATATTATTTTTTTTTTTACATAAGACTTATATGTCCAATTGTTCTAGAAGCCTTTGGTGAGTTGGTAAACTTCTAGAATCCTAATCCATTACTAGGTATAAGATGTTCTAGAATGTGCAAGTTTTTCAACTCTTGCATACCATCTACGTTATGGAATGTTATGCCATGCCCTGTGTGGCACCATGGTCCACCTTCTTTGAATTTGACATCCACACCTTTCACACAGTTGGCACTTTGGTTCCAGAACCTCTTTACATTATACAACATTGCATGTACATTTAATTATGTGCACAGTTTGGTATGGAATATAAATATCTTTGTGCACAAGTTTAGTTAAAATTAGGTATTTCATTAATAAATAGTTGGTATGTATCATTGTCTGGTTGAATGTCTTTTTCTTTTTCTTATATGTATAAATAATTATATTAACATTGATAGATATGAATGGATTTGGATATTTGACTATTAAAATATTTAATAAATTTTGTATTTTTAACATTATATTAAATAAAATAATATGTAATTCCAATTTAATTAATCACATTTGAGTGCTTCTATGCTTGATAATTAAGTAGGACATGCTCATGAGTACCAGAGCAGTGATGGCACTGCTTTAGTCACACTTGTTTAGGAGTGTGAGAAAGTTTTAAAATAAAGAGAAACATAAAGTGGGTCAACAAATATTCTCCGTGATATGTGGACATAGGAGAAGGTTATATAATAATTTCAGTCTCCTCTCAAGCACTCGGGTGGAGAATCTTTCTTTTCGATGATTTTTGAAATACGTGAGACCAACTCCCAATTAATGTATGATGATACATTTTAATATTTGAATTTTGGG
Organism: Pinus tabuliformis; assembly: GCA_031772625.1. Lineage (NCBI taxonomy): Eukaryota > Viridiplantae > Streptophyta > Pinopsida > Pinales > Pinaceae > Pinus > Pinus tabuliformis. The sequence goes on from CM062809.1 coordinate 365,428,875, forward strand.
GGTAATTATTAAATAAAGAGAAGTGATTTCTATTTTATAATAAAACATAAATATCAGTTTTATGAGAAGAGTTTTTAGCGAAAATCACATCTAAATATTTATATTGCTGACGCGTTTTCAACCATTGAGTTTTAAAAATTATAAATATATTTTTAATGGGTATAATTATGTTGAAGGCGTTTTTATTGTGAAGTTTTATGAGGTAACTCTGTAGAAATTTGTAGGTTGATGTTGTAGAGATCTTCCACGTGGTATTTTTTTAAAGTCAACCTTATCTTTAATGCAGTGATCATCCCCCTCCGTTTAACTTAGTCACCCATGTTTTTAAATATTATATGCACACATATAAATATAATTGCATCAAAAGAAGTTAGGTGCATTATAAGATTGATAAAAGGAAAGTTATTTAATTACTTATTGAAGTGAAAAATTTCTTCATTTGCTAGTATTCAAACTTTTGGCTTTGAAGGAGGAAATGTATGTTCATAATCATTATGCACATGTACATGCTCATGCACACACATATAATTACATCAAAAGAAATTGAGTTCAATATGCAACTCATTATGTATGTGATAGTGTAATTGTTATATGTTTTGAAAGTTCTCCAAGTATATTTTTGGGTGAAATTTGCCCACGATCTGACAGGAACTTGTTGGAATCATTAGTGCGTTTTGTGAATTCTGCACAATATGAGTGTTCTAGGGGTTTTTTAGGGCTTTGAATCCATTTATGCATTCAAAAATGGATTTTATACAATAAACAAAAAACAGGATCTGGCCATAAATTGTTTTGACAAATTCTAACCAAAAACTCCTAAATGTAGAATAGTTAGACAATATTTAACATAGTTTAATATCTTAGAAGAAGTTGGTTATGTTGACCCAAATATTGTTGGTATACTCATCATCCTTCTTCCTTATACTGATGATATTGTTCTTTATGACACAAATTTTCTATAATCTCAATAACCATCTAAGAACCCTAAATGACTTATGCTCTAGTATGATAATCAAATCCCATAAAATTACTTATGACACTTTTGTATATGAAATTATAGTTTGGATGAGATGCTTCATACAAATATCTTGGAAATGATATTCATCATAAGCTCAATTAGAACTATAATGTTGAAAAAGGGTGAATTAAGGGTGGAAAGCTTATTGAGGCTTGATAATAAGTGTAAAATAGTAGACCTTCGGTTGTGAGATAAGAAAAAACTCCTTTTTTATGCTCTCATCACTCCTATTATCTTATATGGATGTGAAGTTTAGGGATGTGGTATCTCTATGGATTTTTGGAGAAGGTTAAAGCAAATTCAAGCAACAACCCCTGATTTTGCAAGCTACCACCTACTCGACACTCACTATTTCATCTTTCATCCATTTTCATACTAGAGGCATGAATGCCTTCTCTGCTTTAAAAAACAATTAAATTCCTTAATCACCAACACCTTGAGCAATCTCTGATCACTGAGAAATACCAGCAACAATCCAACTCTATCACACCATATCTCATATCTCTTCTCTGAAAAACTTGTTTATCCTGCTTGCTCAAGCCTCCATATAAAGAATTTGGCTTGATATTTTTTGCTTCTCTTTCTTTTCTTTGATTGTTGCATGCATCCTTATTTTTTCCTTTGACTTGCTCATCTCAGTCTTTTGGATGTCCTCTACAAGTTCTCTGACCTTAACCACCCTTTTCTGCAGGTTGAACTGAGTTTATTTTCCTATTTTAGCATTCTAACCTTTTACAAGTTTTAGCAGTGCCTCTTCTGTTTTTATTTGTAGGTAACTTTGGCTTTATTGCTAAATTAACTGCCAAAACTAACAGTTCCTCCTTTTTCAGCTGAATCCCCTTTTTTTTGTACTCCTTTACCTATTTTCTTCCATAGGACCAGGTCTCCGCTACCGTTGGCCAAGGATTTTAGGCGCTTAGCCTATTTAAGCCCTTTGCGAGCCAAATTCCCTTTGTTAATCTATTGTGCCCCTAGTCTATTTTTATGTGAAAATACCAAGGGTTAGGGCTTAGCCTATAGCCCTTTCTATCTTGGTGCATTGCATCCTGAAACGTTCCCTTGGACCCTCTTTATAACCTGTCAGGATCCAACCAGTGGGATGACTTCACTCTGATGTCATATGTGCCATGTGTTGACCAATGATTGGTGACACATGTCACCCAAAAATGGGCCTTTTGGGTGCTCGAAAATGCAAAAAATGTATGCCATGTGTCCACCATGTCATGCTAATGTCATCATCCCATGTCATCTCCTGAGGTCTAATGATATACTACCAAGTGTGCTATCAGAGAGGAGAGAGAAAGGGTCCTCAAGACCTTGGTTTTGCGAGTAATTTCTTTGTTAGTCTTTTATCAAAAACCATTAGGTTCAAGAACTCGACACCACTCCATTACGGTTTTTAGTGTTAGGAGGAGTGGTCTCGAGGTGGTTCTCCACCGTTGATCTACGCAATTGGCAGTATGGGAAACCACCTCCCGTGGCCTCCAAGCTTGATAAGACTATCGTCTAAAGGCCCATCATAATGTCGCCACGTGGCCTAGTGCCTATCTCCTGACGCTTAACCTTATGCTCCCCAAACAATCTTTTGGGCTCATACCTTTTTGGGCTCGCCCTCAGTTGGTTGAGTTGTTGTAGTGGGGCCCTCCTGGAATCCTCATCAGTCAATGCTCTCTTGTCGTGGCCTGAGACCCTAGCTCCCTACGCTTTTCGCTTTGTAATCCTTAAGGCTTCATCGGGGCTATATTTTCGGGCTACCTCCACTAGGATGGCATCATTATGTTGCATTCATCCCAACGCTAAGACTTGTGCACCATAACCATATCGTCGGGGCATGTTTGTCGGGTGGGATCCACCAACACCAATATAAATTCCTCTCGTTGTTGTGTTGTCAACTCTATCCTTTGTTTATCAGCTCCGCTATGCCTTTATATTGGGTTTGGCACTTGTGTCATCTTTGGCTATGTGCCAAAAACTCATCCAACCACCTTTTAACTCTGTTATCTTTGACTTAAGGTTACCAAACTTTGATTGGCTCTATATTTTGAACCAGGAGGCCATTTTCAGACTTCCACATATCACTAGAAATCTCTTTCATAGCTCTTTCCATCTAAATGGGTTTGACCTATGTTTGAGGTGATATTCCACACCAAAAATGGATCCAAAACTTAACACATACTACTACCATGTTGATCCATAATGCTCCTTAAGGCTGCTTCCTAATACCTTCTTTGACACATGTGCCACTTGTTGCATCAATGGACACCCTATTAACATCATGCTACCATCAATGACAACATATTTCAACGGGTGCATCAAATATAATACAATAACACTTGCAAAAAGAAAAGTCAATAGTAATACCATGCTCATTCTTAGCCTTAACTTTTTCAAGCACAATTTAGGAGTCTTGGCTACAGACACTTTAATCCTCTATACCACTTGTTTTCCACCGAAGGGCCAATCCAATTATGTTGATCTCTCACTTGCAAGCCTTTCTTCCTTAGGGATTTTCTTTCTTTTTTACCTTAAATTCTTCATGTTTAGCTTTAACCATGTCTAGCCCTTACTTTGACATCAATGAAAACATCTCAATAGTGGCACCTCTGAATGGTGTCACATATCAACCAAATTTTCCCCTATTAGCGAAACAAAATTGTTAAATCAACAGGCAACATAGCACCTCGTCATGTTGCCACATCATCATCCTTGAGCCAATCTTGTGCTACCACTTGTCGCTATGCTTACACTTGGCCAATCTGATCCCAACACTTGTGATTCCACGTCAGAGTGCCACATCATTGATTACCTATGCTAAGGGGGTCCACTTATACTTACCACATATCACTTCATGATTAGTCCACTTGTATGTGTATGTGTCACGCCCACGTGGTAGGAAGGGATTGACCTCTGATAAAGTTCATGCAAGTCTACACACAATCCACCGCTTGTCAAGCCATAGTTCATTCTTAACCGTCAAATCTGCCCAAAATTGTGAGGATGTTAACCTATAAAACTTCATGTAAGTTGGGCACCATCCACCATCGATTTCCTAGGAAAATAAAGATTCTCTCTAGAAATTTCTTTAACTTTAATGATTTTGGGGTTTGTCCCCTTTTTACCCTTTTTCTCCCATGTGGACTTTCAAACTGACATATCTTCTCGTTTCAGAGGAGTTTGGCCAAGCGTGATATACCATTGGAAAGGTATCAGAGAGGACTATCCAACCATACCATCTATAGATTCATTTGAACATCATAACTTCAACAAAAAATCAATAATATTTAAGCTACTTTGTCACCATTGATGTGATCATGGTAACATTATACTCAACTGTCTCCTTCCTTTGACATACCATTTGACATCAATGGCAACATTGTTGGTTGTTGATGGCCATAGACTGAACTCCACTTTTCAAGCTACTAGTATCTCCCCCTATCAAGCTACTAGTCCAAAGTATGATTATTTCCTTCTAATGAACTAAACTCCCCTACCAAGATGCCAGTCCAAAATCTGATCTCTCTTTCAATGTGTTCTTTCTCCCCCCCTTTGACATCAATGGGAAATGGACCTACTAAAGATGGTTTCTTATCTGGTGACTACTTATCAATGCTACATAATTATTTATTTATCTTGGACTTGGTATTCTTGTGAATGAATTATCCTCCAATGAATAAACTCTCTTCTTGCTATGAAATTACTCCTTCTGTCAAAGGATGGAGGGAAACCTTATCCTCTTTATCTAAGATCAATAAATTTGATAAAAAAATAGGTGTCTCAATATCTAATATGTTGCACAAATTTCCAGGACCACTCAATTTCTCCTTTAGATACATTCTCCTCCTTTACGTGGCCTCCTTTATGCATCCACTCTGCATCTTCTTGCTTCTTCAAGTTTCATTTCAACCATCCATACCCTTTAAGAAGATTTCACCAATGGATTATATCTGAGTAGTCAAATCTATCCCTGGTTCTTCCTGATTCATTCTCCATGCCTTGGTGTTTATTATTGGGTCAACAAAGAGACCTTCTCCCTTGAGCCATCTCAAATTTATCCATAAATCATGTACTATATATACTTCATTGTGACACTTGTAACATTCTATATTGGGCTTGAATATTGGAGGGAATATCCCATATGACTTGTTGTTATAACTTCTGATTTGATTTCATTTTATATATTTGTTCCTGTAAGCTTGATAATATCTTCTATTTCGGATATAATCATAGGTTCTACAATTCCTTGTTTTATGTCCAAATCTTGTGCATGAGAAACAATGACCAAAGAACATACTTTGATACCTAGCTAAATGGAGTTGTCTGGATGAGACATTTCTTCTGATGTTGTTTATTGGAAGAGATTCATCTCTATGCTTATATTTGACTTCAATTCGACTGCTACTTGTAGATCCCTTGAGAAGATATTTTGTCATACTGGTCCTTATATCTAGGTTTCTTCCTTTGCTTAAGCTAGTTGTAACTTGTTGATCCCTGATTTCTTTTTTAATGTCATCTAAGAAGCAAACATTCTTAAGGTGATCATTTACTTGTATGAAAGCTTCACTTTTATTGCTATTGGCTCTTATGAAGGTATTCTTAGATGATTCTCCACACGATGTCCTTAAGGGTGCTTCATTTATGGATGTATCACATTCTTCCTTATAATCAAGACCATTTTTTCGTGAGGGGAAATCTTTGTCAGTATAGGATATGATCTAATGATTCAAAACCTTTAAGGAGATTCAAATTTCAATTAAGCTAATATATAGTCTTCTCTAATTCTTCTCTCAAAAGCACTTTTTCTTCTTCCAATTTTTTTTTAATTTTTTTTTTATTTTTTATTTTATATATATATATATATATATATGGAGGCTCAGATGGAGATTGCGCGTCGCGACCGCGAAGGATTAGGTTAATTAGGACAGCAGAACCGCAGGACCACAGGCCGCCGCATACAGACCGGCCTGCTCAGGAACCGGACAACGGGGTTTGGGTTTATCGACAGTTCAGTTTTCGAAGACGGTTATCTGCGGTTTTGACCGGTATGGAGGGTTACAGCGCTTCGGATCTCGTGGATTATTCCGAGGATCCACTGGACGGGTATATAATATTCGGAAACCCTAATGCGGCGACCCCAAGTTCCATTTCACCAACTGCAGAAGAGGCCCCCACACAGGATACCACACCTGTGGTTACCCTGCCAGATCCTCTCTCCTCGCCGATCGGACTGGAAGCACCGCCTCTCTCGCCTGGGACAGCTTTCCTCCTCTCCACTCTCTCACCTGACTCCTTGGCTTTCGACCCGATCCCATCGACGCGATTCGAACCCACATCTGCACAAGAAGAGCTTCGGGAGACAGTAGCAAAACCCCACCAGGAAGCTGGGACGAGGCCATCTGGTTGTTTTGGTACTCCGGCCATCAATGTAAAGCCCACAAAACCCTCTCCTCCGGTTGGGGTTACAAACCCCCTTGTAGATCACCCGTCGGCGCCCCGCACAAAGAAGCGGAAATCAAAGTGCATCAGAGCGACGGCAAAAGACATCACCATAGCCTTCGGTGACCCTACAAACTTTGGGGAAACTATGGCAATGGCTCGGACGGTCCTGGTTGGACATGTGCGGGGGCGTACCTTCTCGGCGGGCAGATTGACGCAATGGGTCAAAGAAATATGGGGTGCCCTCTTCACAGAACTGCCAGAGGTACATGTACTCCCAAGGGGATGGTTCTCACTCCACTTTGCGAACGAGGGCCACACGGATACAGTACTTGCACAGTACTGGCATATAGAAATGGCACCTGTGCTATTGAAGCGGTGGAGTCCCCTTTTCGATCCTGAGCGCGAACAGATAGGAGCAGGGCCACTGTGGGTGCGCCTGCCAGGGCTGCCGTTACAATATTGGAGTGAGGAAGCACTTATCAGAATCAGGAACGCATTGGGCACGTATTTGGACCATGATCGTTCGTATGTGGAAACAAAGAAAAGAACCCTAGCGAGGGTTCTGGTGCACCTGGACACGCGGGATGGCTTGGAAGAAAAAATCACACTGCAATGGGGAAAATACAGCAGAACACAGATACTTGATTACGAAGGCGTCCCTTTCCGCTGTAATCGATGTCACCAAGTGGGACACCTCTTCAAGGACTGTCCATTGAACAAAAGTCCGGAAGGTTCTCCAAAAATCTCGCCCTCAGCATCCAGAGGTGTCTCCCCAATCATCCCCCGTCCTCCCCAAGGCAGCGCGGCTCCCCAAGGCTCCCCAGAGAAAGCAGATATGCACAAGACAGCCTCGCCCTCGCCTCCACTGACAAGGGCTCGGGCAGCAGCAGCGGCAGCGCAGGCTTCGGGTACTTCACTTATCCCTCCCTCTATCTCTTTAGATCTCTCATCTGTATGTGTGAATACAATTGCATGTACCATGGCGCAGTGCACTATCCCTCCGCCCCCTCTGATCCCATCTACTGCACCGCCCTCATTGTCTCTCACATCTTCGCCTTCCACGAATTCATCATCCAGATCGACACCCTCCCACCCATACTCCCTTCGCCCTCGGTCTTCTCATTTGGAGGTCCCTGATACACAAATCGGGTTGGGTATTGTCCCTCTGGGTCCTGGGTCCCTATCTACCCGGGGCCGTAAATCCAATCTCAACAAAGCCATTAGGCGTGCAGGAGCGGAGGTCGCATCTGGGCGCCAATCCACCATTGACGGGGTCCTTAGAGCATCAAAACCCCCGAAGAATGGTCCCCCATGAAGTGCCTCTCCTTTAATTGCCGGGGCCTGGCTAGTTCCCCTAAGAAACTAGCGCTCAAACGACTTTTTGAGGTCGAATTACCTGATATCATTCTACTACAAGAAACTCTTGGCCCTGCTGAGTCCATAACTCACTCCCTAAACTCCCTGTCGGCAAGATGGAAGTTCCTGGCCACAGATGCTATCGGCAGATCGGGGGGACTGGCGATAGGGTATAATCCCAAATCTATCAGGTTGGACTCCTCATGGGGAGGCCAAGGCTTCATGGGTGTGGACATCTTCTCTATGGACCTTGGCCTTACCCTACGCATTGTCAACGTATATGGTCCTTGTCAACAGCGGGAAAGCTTTTGGAGACAACTCCTCAATCGTAATCTGTTGACTCTTGATCGCATCATTTTGGGAGGAGATATGAATTTTTCACTGGGGTTCAGGGAGTCATGGGGCTCAATGGCCCAAGTGGATACCATCACAGATTTCATGAGGAGCATCTTGGAGCAGCACGACTTCATTGACATTCCCATGCAGAAACCCCTTCCCACGTGGAGAAACAGAAGGGTGGGGGCAGCAGCACTGGCTCGCAGGCTGGATCGATTCCTGCTGAAAGGCCCCCTGATCCAACAGTTACATTTCTACAAACAATGGGTGGGAAATGGTGGTATATCTGATCATTCCCCTATCTTAGTGGAAATTCTGGGCCCTCATCTGAAGCCAAAAGCCCCGTTTAAGTTTAATCACCTGTGGCTTCTGGATCAAAGCTTCTTTAAATTGGTCACAGATTTTTGGAAAGCACATCCCATTGACAGAGAATCATCTATGGCTAGGGGATTCGTTAAAAATCTCACTGAACTAAAACACATTGTGATCAACTGGGCTAAAGATAAGAAGACAAGAGAAGATGTGCAGCTCTCTACAGTGGAAGAAGAATTGAAAGCTCTTCTGGATGAGCGAAATCTGGGATTCATTTCGCATGAAGACAAGGCCCGCCTGGTGGAACTGGAAAACCAGAAGAACAATATTCTCAAGAATAGGGAGGAATCGCTCAGACTGCGCAGCAGGGCAACTTGGCTTAAAGCTGGGGATGAAAACACAAGATTTTTCCACAATTTTGCAAAAGGAAGGAAAGTGGCAAATACCATTTGGAACCTTCCCCTTCCTGAAGGTGGACTGGCGGATTCCTTTAACAAGCTCTCTCAGCTCGGCACTGCACACTTCAGAGGAATATACAAGAGCCCAGCTGGCACAAATCTGGCAGAAATCATCAATGTGGCCTCACACTTCCCCAGATTTGTAGATGATGAGGACTCTGAAGGTCTATCAGTCCCCGTCACTATGGAAGAACTGGAAAGCACACTCAAGTGGTTTCAAAAGGAAAAGAGCCCTGGGCCGGATGGCTGGACCATAGAGTTCTATATTGCCTTTTTTGAACTCATAGGAGGAGACATCCTAAAGGTGGTCGAGGAAAGCAGAACTTCGGGCCGTCTCTATAATGCTATAAACTCCACCTTCATTGCCCTCATCCCTAAATCAGACTCCCCTTCCTCCTTTGACGACTTCCGTCCCATCTCCCTGTGCAATGTACTCTATAAAATCATCTCTAAGATCATTGCCAATAGGATCAAGCCCATCCTGTCAAAGCACATCGCCCCTCAGCAATTTGCTTTCCTGGAAGATAGGCAGATCCACGAAGCCATTGGCTCCGCCCAAGAAGCAATTCATTCCATTTGGACCAAACACCTCAAGTGTATTCTGCTGAAGATTGACCTATCTAAGGCATTTGACCGAGTCAGTTGGCTTTTTATTAAGATGATCCTTATTCATTTGGGTTTCCCCCTTCCTCTCATCAATTGGATCATGGCTTGCATTACATCTCCCACCTTCAGTATCTTGATCAATGGATCTGCCTCACACTTCTTTCACTCCGAAAGAGGGCTGCGACAGGGCTGTCCACTATCGCCCCTCCTTTTCCTCTTGGTTATGGAAGCTTTAAGTCGGCTAATCATCTCTGCAAAAAGGGAAGGGTCTATCAGAGGCCTAAAGATTACTGATGAATGCTACCTCACTCACCTACTGTTTGTAGATGATGTCCTAATCTTATTGGATGGCAGCATACAGGACACAACTACTTTCAACCGCATATTAGGTCTCTTCTCACATGCTACGGGTATGGAAGTCAATCGGTTGAAATCTACCATCACTCTGGTTGGTACTTCAGCTAACGAAACCTTTATTGCAAGGCAGGCTTTCCCATACACTACTCAACCTTTGGACAGGGGGCTAAAATATCTCGGATATTGGTTAAAGCCGACAAGCCAAAAGATTGCAGACTGGGTTTGGCTTGTAGCAAAAGTGGAAAAAAGGTTATCTTGTTGGAGCCACAGATATCTCTCCAGGGCTGGGAGGTTAACCCTGATCAAATCTGTACTAGAAGCAACGCCGGTATTCTGGATGGCACTCGCCTGGATCCCTCGGAACATACTGGCAAAACTACAGCAATTATGTAACAGATATTTATGGGCAGGAAATCAAGACAAACGTATCTTTGCCTGGATCGGTTGGAATAAGATAGCTTTACCAAAGAAATGGGGCGGCTGGGGGTTAAAGGAGCTCCCCACTTTTGCTAAAGCCCTGGCAGCGAAAATGGGCTGGGCACTGCTGACGACACAAAGCTTATGGACCAGTCTTACCTACCATAAATATATATGGCCTCTCAGCACTATGGATTGGGTTAGACTTCCATCATGGAACATAACAGGCATATCCTCCATCTGGAAGGCCCTATTACACTCTCTGTCTCTAATTAGAGACAACCTGGTATGGCGTATCAGAGATGGAAACAGAGCTCGGATCGGACTCGACCCTTGGACTGGCAGTGGCGGGAGGCATTTACTCCCACGAGATCTGGTGGATTACCTCTCTGCACAAGATATAAAAGTGATCGCGCAGATCGCGGATCAAGATCACACTGATATATTCCACCAGGCATGGAAATCTGCTCATCAACTAAACCTTCCCAGAAGATGGCACCCAGCTTGGCGGGAATACAGAGAGGCCCTGATTGAATCACATATCAGAATCATAGAGGGGCCGGACGAGCTCATTTGGAACCAGGCTGAAAGTGGATATTACACACCCAAGGCAGGCTACAACCAGCTAATCATTCAAAAGAAACCTGAAGCCCTAGCTAGCTGGTGGCAGAGTATATGGAAACACTCCGCTTCGCCACGCTCCAAGCTCTTCACCTGGTGCATCTTGAGAAATAAAATACCCACAGGAGAACATCTAATGCACAGGGCACAGTATGGACCTACCTGGTGCGTATTATGCAAAGATGCCTCAGAATCAACAGAGCATATATTCATGAGATGTTGTACCACTCAAAACTTATGGAAAAATCTTAATAATTTCACAAATTACACTGGAGAATGGAATGGAACATACCTCATTAGTGCCTGGACCGAATGGGAAAGGAGACATAAAGGATCGAAGAATATCAATATGCCTATTATTGTTAACTGGTCCATATGGAAATCAAGGAATCGTTTAATCTTTGAGGACAAGCCGATACACTGGCCACTGATTGACGCAGGTATCATCTCTGCTTTAAGAGAGCTTCCGGACCCGCCCCCTCCAAAAACTCGACATCCAACTCCTCCCCCTCACATCGATCAAGGCACACCTTGGGCCTTCTTCGATGGAGCCGCAAACATGCAGAGCTGTGGGGGCGGCATCATCATCCATTTATCAGAGCATCATCTATTCAAAATAAAGGCGGGACTGGGTGCTGGAACCAACAATTATGCTGAACTTATCACACTGCGCCACTTACTTCATTTTGCATTAAGTCACCACTGCACTAGTATCAACATTTTCGGGGATTCTCAGATCATCATAAATTAGTTCAATGGCATATCCACCTGCCACATACACACACTCAGCATTATATTGAATGAAGTTCTCGAACTCAAAGTGGCATTTAACAATATCACTGTTTCTCACATCTACAGGGAATATAACAAAGGCGCTGATAAATTATCCAAGGAGGCCGCGCTGATGGACAAAGGCATCTGGGAGATCACTGAGGTCCAAGATCAACAGGAACAAAAATTTTATCACCGTCCATACATAGACCCGGGTTATCCAACAGCGGGTCATCTAACAGTTTAAATGAACTTGCATGTATATGACAGCAATATATATTTCGACAAACTTTTATTTTTGTTTTCAGTTAAATAGATGCCGGAAAGGCACACTGTAATCTGCTCAAACAGAATACCCTGCGTGGTAAATCTGTACAGCAACTCATACTGATCTTTTTGCAAAAAGCACAGATGTACAAAATGACTACGGCATATGCTTCAATGCATCTACACATGTAATTTTTCATATTAATGAAAATTACGGATTTTTCCAGTGGAAAAAAAAAAAATAAAATATATATATATATATATATATATATATATATATATATATATATATATTTTTTTTTTTTTTTTTTCTCGTTAAAACTATTCTATTATATACATAAACAGAAAACAGTTACATCATTTCAAGACAGAAAGAACCAGTTGCCTGTAATGGCAGCTTGGAACAGCTGAGACTGCAATGTCCGAGGACTTAACCAGACCAAAAATAAACCAGCCCTCGCAGGGGCGCCAGCAGAACAACAGATTAATCCCGCGCAGGGGAAACAAACACTTCCCAACCATAGAAAAAGATTCCAGAACCCAAGACCCAAACATAGACAGTTTTCCATCAGAACATAAACATAAAAACCAAAACATAATCAAAACAGCGAGAGAGGCCGAAAGTCCTAACAGATGTGCCGCAGAGACCTGGAACGAAGGCGCCGCTATTCTTCCGGTTCCTCCTCAACCACCCGGCACCACCCGTATTCCTCCACCTCCGCTGCAGTTGGAGCAGTTTCCATGTTGACATCTTCTCTTTTGCTGATCATCGCCTCCTGAGCCAGAGGGCGTTTTGAGACATTCTCTGGATCTGCAGTGGGCGTCTTCATGACTTTCTCTGAGCCGTCAGCTGGCTGCTTCCCCCGACTGTCTTGAGTATCGCTACCATCCGGGGATTCTTTGATGAAGAGAACCGACACATGGGAGCTGATCCGGGGGCAGTTCAAAGAACTGTTGAAATTGAAAATGGCAGAGCCGAAGGCGGGCGAGGAAGCAGAATCAGGAGCGCTTGAATCCAGGAATTGACTTGACTGAAGGGGGTTGGCTTCAAGGGTACGATGGCAATGGCAATGGCAGCAATGGGGAGAAGTATCATCTACAGGAGGGCGCGAAGACCCTCCATGGGAGGTGCCTCGACGACTGAGCATTCGCTGTCGAGGCCTAACCATGATTGCAGGGTCTGAATGGATAATGTGCAGAGCGAAATTGAGAATCAAACCAGTCCCGGGGAAACCACAAACAGACGGCGAATTGGCCCAGACAGAAAGACAGCCGCTTGGAGCTGCTCGCAGCTCCAGAGGTTGCATAAACATACCCTGAGGTTGAACCATGAACAGACCATAAACCGACGCAGTGAAGCCTAACCCACCATTGCATTTATCATAACTGCCTTCACCTCGAAACCCGTCTGCCATTACTGCAACCTCCATGCGAGCCGAAGAGCCAGACTCTGGCTTGCGTACAAGGGCGGACATAGCACTTAAGCTCCTTTGGTAAATATCAAATAGACCACTCCCGCGCGGCTGAAAACAGGCCTGCGCCCATGTGTGTTCCTTGCGACTGCGCATGGCTGGCATGTGGCCGCATTTAAACGCGCGTCCCATCCATTCTATCACCCGCATCCGGGGTCTTCTTCCAATTTTTCACAATGTTCTTCCATTTCATTTAGCTACTTTGATGAAATGTCACTCATCCTCTTAGTTTCTTTTAGTTCAATTTTGAGAGACACGATAGGATCTACATCATGATCTCTGTCTTCATATTCTTGCATTTGTTTTTTTACCATATTTCTTAGATATTTTAGTTATTCCAATGCACTTATGAGTTCTCCTTCATAATCTACTTTTGCTTCAATTTCTTCTTCAACTATGACTAATATCTCTCCTCTTTCATTATCGAACATGATTTCATTGAGTTCATAATCACTATCTTGTTTTGAGTATAAGCTTATGTTTTTGGAATTTCATCTTCCTTTATAATCATTATATTTGAACTTCACTTCATCGTTACTATCATTCATTTTTGCATAAGGATATTTAGAAGCATAGTGTCCTGTTCTTCCACATTTAAAACATTTAAATGGAAACTTAACTTTGAACTTTCCAGTTCCCTTTAGCTTTACGAAAAATTGGTTTCTTCTTCATCTAATTCATGACTAAAGCCTTCTTGAGTCTCGTTCTTGCTTCCTTCTTTAGTTGCTTTGAATGAAACTTGTCTAGTTCATGTCTTGTCCATTATTGTTCTTAGTTCATATGCATTAAAAGTTCCATGGGCACCCATGCTTAAATTTTTCATGTTAGATATATCTGAAAGGGATGAAAATTTAGGATTGAACCTTGAAGGAAGTGATCCCAATATTTTTTGAACAATATCAACTTCCTCGCCTTCTTCACCAAGACCTGTGATAGAATTAACAATATTGTCTACTTGATGGAAATATGAAGCAACATGTTCATCTTCTTCCATTTTCAAAATTTCAAACTCACCTCTGTAAGTTTGTAGCTTGGATTATTTTACTTTGTTATCCCCTTCGTAATAATTTTTGAGCTTGTTCCATAGTTCTTTGGTTGACTTTCAATGCATCACTTTGACAAATTCGATATTTAATAAGACACATAAGATGGCATTTTTGGCTTTTGCATTGGATGTATAGAGAGGTTTACTAGCTGCATCAGTGGGAGGAGTAGCAAGTACTTGGAAATCATTCTCAACGACCACCCATATATCAATACCCAAGGAAATGATGTGGGTTTCCACTCTTATCTTCTAGAAAGCATAGTTTGTTCCATCAAATTGAAGAGGCTTTCTTAAAGATATGATATTGCCTATCTTCCCTGTGATCAACCTTCCTGTGATAAATTGTTCTAAAGGAACTTGCTCTAATACCAATTGTTAAAATAATGATCACACTAAGATGGGGGGTTGAATCAATGTAATAACCAATTATACATTTTTAAACAATTTTATAATTTGATAATAACAAAAAACAAGATAGAGCATAAATAAACATCATTATCACATCAACAGATGAAAACACTAGACGTATGTGGAAACCTTTGCAGGAGGAAACCAAAAATATTTTATTAACTTCAATCTTTTATTGCATCAGTTGTAGGCACCAACTTGTTGGAGGGACCAACCCCCAAAATAGATTTGCATGCACTAACCTGATGGAGGCACCAACCCCCAAAGTAGATTTGCAGGCACCAACCTGTTGGAGGCAGAAACCCCCAAAATAGATTTGCACACACCAAATTGGTCTAGGATAGAAGTTGATTGAGGCACCAATATCAAATTCAAGCCCTGACTTGCAATAGGTTCCAACCTTATTGAGGCACCAACCTTGAGGGCACCCATCTTGATGGAGGCACCCACCTCCTTCTTTAAACTATAGTGGACCACTTTTCATAATATTTCAAAATGGGTCCAAAAGCATCTAGAATAATATCATGTCATAAGTCTGTTCATATCAGTTCCATCACGATCTATTCATCAATATGCAACCATGACATCTTCAATTCTCATTCTTATCATCAAGACAAAATTTGCTCATAAGTCCCAAAACATAACAATAAGAGATATATAGCTTCTTGACATAAAAATATGTCCTCATGACTCTTCATGTAACCATGTTAGATCAGAAATATATTTTAACCATTATCCCTTTTTCAAAAATTAATTTGGACTTGAAAAAAAAACCCAAAAACATAATAAAAAATAAATATTCGACAAAATGCATTGTTATGGTTCTACAAGTGCACTTTTACGTGTTCGAAAAAATGTACCTTCCAATGCGCCAATATCCTCACATAAAAATTTTGTTAGCTCAATAGAACTTGACCTCATGACCTCCACAACATAAATCAAAACAAACCACCAATCCACAATGTAATGTTTTGTGATAAAAGATGAACCAAAACTTGTTTTGTTTACAATCACATATACATATAAACCAAAATTGACTCCCTTTGCAAGGATTAAACCATAAACCACACTTAAAAAAAAACCTAACAATTCTTTTTTACCACAAAACTAAGTCCTCTACATGACTTGAACTTGAAACCATACACAAATGATAGACCCAACAATACTTCAATAACCATAGAGCAATTCCATGTTGATGATGCTAAAAGAATAAGCCTTCAGGGTTAATCATATCCCACATAGGTCTCAAATTAGACTCGAACCAATATTCCAACATTCCTTTGGGCTTTACCACATAGAATAGAACCAATATGCAAATGTGCATTCAAGCTTCATCATATGGAACCAATATGTCAACATGTCTTTAATATTCAAAATAAAAAGAAGAAATCCAACTTGCATTTGGACTTCACCATACATAATGGATTCAATATTGCAACAAGCCTTCTGGCTTTACCACATAGAGCAGAATTCTAACATGCCTTCGAGCTTCACGATATAGAGCGAAATTCCAATGTACCTTCACCATATAAAGTGGAACACCAACATACCTTTGGGCTTCACCATATAGAGTGGAACGCCATCATGCCTTCATGCTTCATCATACAAGCATAATGCAAACACACCTTTGGGCTTCACCATATAAAGTAAAATGTCAACTTGCCTTCAGGCTTCACCATACAAAGTGGAACCATTGTGCCTATGTGCTTTCGAGCTACACCATATAGTGTAGAGTTAATACGCTAATGATCTTATGTGCTTCACAATACAAAGCATATCCATTGTGCCTATGTGCCTTCAGACTGTGCCATATAGAGTGGAGTGAATACACCAATGAGCCTCCATGCTTCACCATATGGAGCAGAACCATTGTGCCTACGTGCCTTCGGGCTACACCATATAGAGTGAAGTCAATATGCGAACGAGCTTATGGACTTCACCATATAGAGTGAAACCATTGTGCCTACGTGCCTTCAGGCTTCACCATACAAAGTGGAGTCAATATGCCAACGAGCCTATGGACTTCACCATATAGAGTGAAACCATTGTGCCTACGTGCCTTCAGGCTTCACCATACAAAGTGGAGTCAATATGCC
This sequence comes from Pinus tabuliformis, assembly GCA_031772625.1. Classification (NCBI taxonomy): domain Eukaryota; kingdom Viridiplantae; phylum Streptophyta; class Pinopsida; order Pinales; family Pinaceae; genus Pinus; species Pinus tabuliformis. The sequence goes on from CM062809.1 coordinate 365,445,851, forward strand.
AACAAGCCTTTGGGATTCCATTCCATTTAAACCAAACAACATCAAATTCCTTCAGGTTTCACCATGTCCTACAATCTAGATAGATTGAATGATGAAAAAACACATACTTCTTGACACTACACAGGCACACATATATATGCTCGGGTGCCTCTAGTCTGATGTAATTTTGAAACACAGGCCGATGCAAGTTTGATATTTGGAAATTGTTTAGAACCTTCCATTTTACCACATTATGTGACCCGTTCTTAGTGGTTAGTATTCAAAATCACGCTGAAGTTAGCATGATGTCATTAATTCCATGTGGCACTCTATGAGTGGTGTCATGTGTCACCCAAATTTTCCCCTATTGGCCAACCAAAATCACCAAATCAACATGTCGTATGGCACCTCATTGTGTTGCAGCATCATCATTTTAATGTCATCATCGTACTACCATGACATCATCCTTGAGGTAATCTTGTGCTGCCACATGTCACCGTGTTTCCTCTTGGCCAATCTAGTCTCGCTACTTGTGCATCCATATCAAAGTGCCATGTCACAATATACCTACGTTGAGGGGTTCCACGTATACTTGCCACATGTCACTTCGTGATTAGTCCACTTGTATGTCTACATTTCATGTCCACATGGTAGGAGGGGATTGACCTCCAATAAAATCTGTGTAAGTATGCACACAATCCATTGCTTTTCAAGCCATAGTTCATTCTTGACTGTCAGATTCACCCAAATTTGCATACACATTAATGCGTTAAACTCCATGCAAGTTGGGTTCCATCCACCATCAATTTCCAAAGGAAATAGATATCCACACTAGAACTTGATCGACCTTTAACGATTTTGGGTTTTTTCCCCTTTTCACCCTTTTACTCAAATGTGGACTTTCCAACTGACATATCTTCTCATTTCAGAGGAGTTTGGCCAAGTTTGATTATCGTTGGAAAGATCTTGGAGAGTATTATCCAACCATACCATCTATAGATTCATTTGAACATCATAACTTCAACAAAAATGCAATAATAGTCAAGCCACTTTGTCATCATTGATGTAATCATGATAACATTATACTCAAACGTCTCCTTCCTTTGGAATACGCTTTGACCTTAATGACATTGGTTGTCATCAATGAAAACATTATGTGCAACATATTTCACTCATGCTTTTTTGTAAAAGCAATGCCCATTGCTTATCAAAAGAAAATTAGACAAACAGAAACAATCCTACTTGTGGATTTAAACGAGGGCCCTATTATTACATTGAAATTCAAGGAACATAGTTCACTACCATTCCATGTTGACGAAGTGTCATAAATATTTGGGGATTGTTATCACTCAGAATTTTCCACAGAAGTTATCAGAAGAAGGAATAAATCAAGGTAACCACAAACCAATTTTTTAAGTATAGGCTCTATCCAACCTATGACTCAGAGAGGGCTCTCTCTATAAAATTTAGATTTGTTTTACTGGGATTTTAGGCTAGGTCTTAATGTTCATTGGGGTTTTGGTTTTGAATTGAAGGTTGGGTGGTGGAATTCTTGGAACAGATGGATAGAGCAAGGTCTTTAAACCATTGGGCTATGGAGTCAACAAATGGATAGCAGAATTGGATCAATTCATTAAAGGGAATGTTCACAGGGTAGGCTAGCAAAGTAAAGCACAAATATTTAGGTCGAATGGGTGAAATGATCCTAACCAAGGTGAGAGAGCACTTAAGAATCCTTAGACCGGGGTTAAGATGAAGAACATAGGATAATCATGAACAAAGGGCAACTAAGAATCCTTTGCTATAGATCACAAGGAACTACCTAAACTAAGGATCAATCAAGAATTCCTTAACTTATATTAGTGAAGAAAACATTAAATATGCATAACAGTCAAAACAGAGTGCAGCTAAGCAATTTCTGAGATATCATTCCATGTTATAGCATTAAGATTTTAGAGATACAAGTAAGACTGTGGAAAAAACTTAAAGAAAAATAACATTGAACGTGAGAGAATACTTATTTGAACTTTTCTTTACACAAGAATCCAGTGAAATATCTGATCTTTATTCCTTGATCCAGCGAGCTGATCCAGTCATTGATACAATAGAATTTGAGAATTAAGAACAAGAAGTCTATAGAAACGTTTTGGAATCCACACTACATATTTCGAATTGTGAAGTATTTATACAAAAAATTATTACAAAATATCTCAAAACAACTTGAGATTTAATTTAGAAAATACAAATATCTTCTTGCAAGAAGATAGAGATAGCTAATGAACTATTTCATGCTATCCCTTTTATTATGGTTGTGTTGGCCTTTATTATTGAAGTGTAGCCTTTTATGCTAGCTTGTTGTTGTAGTGTTTCACACTGGAGTTTTCTTTAACTTTTACCTTTCATCTGATACTCTCTTTAACCCTGATACTCTTTGACCCTAATGTGTTGTTTTGGTCTACTAGGGTACCTTCCACCCATTCTGTTTGATTTGCATATGCTTCTATTTTAGGTATGGGATGGTGAATAAAAGGTCCTAGCTTGACCTTTTGTCTCTTCTTTGTGATGAATTCCAAAGGATCATAACTCCAGACAAAACTCCTTTGGAACTTCATACTCTGCAAAATTAGGTCTGGTTCTTTGCCTGCCTCCCTAGAGTTGCATATGAAGGGGCCTAGTTGGTCTTGTATTTTGAAATTGGCCTTCTTCTTGGCATTGACGAAGTTTACTTCATCTGCATTGATGATTTGTCTATAGTATTCTAATGCAAACAACCTTATTGGGAGGTATCTTGGTAGCTTGTATGGTGTCGGCATGCAACCATAGATTCTGATTTCTGTATGGTTCTCATAAAGGTACCAGTCACCCACTTTGGTCTGCTTAGAATGCTGCAAGACTCTCTTTATTTCTGGATTGATCTAGGGGGAGGGCTTCTAGCCAACCTTATCATGACTGGGTGTACAAATAAATCAATAAAATCAGAATAAGAGTATGGAGACTGAGAGTGGTGGATCAATGGGGTCCAAAAAGTGAGTGACCTAGGCTGACCTTTGGTACCTAGCTTTTGAAGGGTGAATGGGAACTTATCAGGTTGGTAATATAAGAACATATGATATAAAACTGAAGAATACTTGAAAACTCTTTCATTGTTCATTCTAAGGAATTGCTCATGCATCCTATCAACTATAAATTGGGCATATTCATAAATGACAGCAGAAGGTTATCCTGGAGTGTAGATGGACATGAAGGCAAGGATTAACTCATCAATGTATTCACTAGTGGTGTACCCCAAAATGCAGGATATCATGGCTACAATATTCTGGCCCCATGGGGAAAATATAGCAGCTACATATGGGGGGGAGTCCTTAGGGATGTGTTTCTCTTCTCTGATGAAGGTTTGGAATACTTGGGCCAATTTTGCGGAGCTAAGTTTAGGATACGGGTCCAACAAGTCTCCAATTGAGCGTGGGGTTAGGTTTGGCCCTGGTTGGAGCTGTAACATTTCATTAATAGACTCAGCAATGATGGTGAAAAGGACCTTTTGGTCATGAGACATGATAGTTCTGTGACTAGGGACGTAGCAAGCATAGCACATGTGAACAATCTCAGGAAAAATGTGGACATGGGGGCACTGGTACTTGGGCAAATTTGATTCCCAAAGGCCAATTTCATCAACATGGTTCAGGAACCTATCCTTTCTTTGGCAATGTACTTTGAGCAGGGGCTCTTGAGCAGAGGTATCATTTATTATAAAATCCTTATCAGCGAAAGGAAGGTGGTCCAGGTCTAAATGAGGTGTAGTTGATGGGCCTTACATCCATAGCAATTGGGGCAGTCATACTCAGTTCTTGTGGATTTGAGTGTGGGGGGTGATTCAGAGTTTTTAGGACAATGGAGGTTTTGCGGTTGTTTATGGCTCACAGTGTTAAAATTTAAGTAAATTTGATCTTTTTTACTTAACTAACAGTGTCATGAGGGTGAATTGGCTTGGAATTTGACGATGGAGTTGGAATTCTACGGTTAAATACTTGGAATTTGGGCGAAATTGATTGTAAACGGGTGGTTGATGGTGGCTGCAGACGTTCGTATGATTCTGGTACAGACTGATGGATGACCTGGGTTGTCTCCAGCGTCTCTGGAGTAATGGCGGAGGTCAATGAGCAATTTCTCTTTTTATAGGGGTTGCAATGGCTTTTCTGAATTCTCAATAACAATTGCGCGAAAAGAGTGAAAAGAGGGGTAAACAGGCTTTTATAGCGAAAATGGTTAATTTTTGCGGGTTCATTGATTGATGAACAGTGACAGTTTTCAGTTGAAAGGGGGAAGTGGTTTGGGAGGTCCATTGCACCGCTTTTGTGGTGCGGGCGGTATTCGAGAGGGGTCGCCCGATCCCATTCAGTGTTTGACATGTAGCATCGAGGGTCGGGGGGAAAACCACCTTATCGGGCGGGTAAAGGGCGGACATCGGGTTTGCCCGATATGGATGTGAGTCGTATGGTGATTGGGAGGAGAAGTCGCACAGTGATTTACCCATAAAGTTTTTCAGGGGGCTCATGGGTTTAATCATCAGCAGTATGGGATTAACTTGGAGCTTAATCTCATCGGGGACTCTTTAACACGGGATTAAGGATCGAGAGTAGGATTTAATATATTTGTGGGATATGGGGTAGTAATATAGTTTATAAATAAGCTAAGGGGTGGGGTTAATTTATATAAAGAAGTTAAATATTTATGGGATAATAGGCTTTTCGGAAATTTAAATAATAAAGTTAAAAAGTTAATATGCGGTGAAACGAGCAAAAGGGCTATTGCACTTAGGTATATGAAATGTGGTATGCTTTCCATATACTTAGTATTTAGGATAAATGTGTTTTGGTGGGTTTTTGCAGAAAACATGTTTATAAAGGGGGTTTCCTAGGCAAGAGAACTTAACCTTAGGAAAAGGGGTTTTGTGAGGGGGATGAATGAATTATAAGGGAATTTAACACCTTTTCTTCTTAAGTCATCCAACCGAGGGTCCAGTCCCACCAGAAGTGAGAGAAATGCTCTTAGCTTTTTTGACTTAAAAAATTATAGGTATTAATATTTTTATTATGAAAGGGAAGTTAGTGAGTGTCATAGGGGTTAAAATGAATGAGGGGATGTTAAGTAAACCAAATTGTGAACCATTGCTTTTGTTTTGTTTACCACTTGTGCATATTTAAATGATGCATCTGGAATGATGATATAAGTGCTTTTTGTATCAAATGACATGATATTTCTACAACCCTTCTATTACTTACCCACTTACTCATCCTACCATTTTTTCTTCACTTTATTTGGGTGCATTTAGGCTAGCAAACCCTTGTCAATATTTTCCTTTTCTTTACAAAATAAACTATCTAATTCTAACCTTATATCAACCAAGGGCTCAGATTAAATTGATGAGCTCCTTTTATTCACTCTACTTATCTAATGATCTGTCAAGATTACACTGTCTGGTCAGATTTATTCACTACCTATAAACATAAAAATCAAAGTATGAAATAGCCAAGTTTAAACATTTTGACTATCATGGATTGTGGCATAAGTAACAAGCTGCACACAATCATTTATTATGCATAAAAAGTAAATAGTAGTGGCATTTTGACTTGCACACTTTCATGGTCTCTTTTTGTCTTTTGGGGTTCATATATTTTCATTCTTTTGACCTTTTTATTCTTTTTGTCTTTTGATTATTCTTTTAGGACATACCCTCTTTACATTCTTTAATATTTTAATATGGAAAACATTTGCAGAAAGCAAAGGTATGCACAATATTACAAGGCTTAACCTTAGTCATTCAATATTATGACTCCTATTGATATAGGAACCTAACAGTGGCTCCACTTGGGGATGGCATTTTCTAGTGAAATGTTAAGAACTTTCTAGATTAGCAGCCTCTGAACTGTTGTTGATGTTACCTTGCAAAATTATCCTCTATGCCTCTACATTATTGATACTTATGACAGTGAATCCTTAAATCTTAGGGCCTTCTCTTCGAGCTTCAACTTCAAAAATCACCATCCCAATCCACACTAGACTTTTTGGAAAATGAAATATGTATAGTGGGAAAATAAAAAATCAGTAGTTAGGTTCAAAATAATGTTTGAGCATTCGACCATTCACTGGTCCACCTTCTGCTTTTGTACCATCCATTTCTCTTAGGAAGAAAGCATTATTACCTCTGAAATCATAAATGACATATGGACCTTTCCATAGGAAATCAAATTTCCCATGTTTACCTTTATCTTCCCTCCTTGAATCCCATTTTAGGACTTTGTCACCAAGGTAGAAATCTTCAGCCTTGGTTCTCTTATCAAAAATCTTTTTAATCCTTTCCTGCACAACTTGAGACCTGATATATACTTCCTCCTTGGTTTGTTGAAGATGTATTGTTTGGTTGATTCTTCTTTGGATACTATTTGGTTCAACCTGCAACTCTTGAAGCAGCTTCATCACTGGTGTTCCCAAGGAGGATGGAAAAACAACTTCCATCCCATAAACTAGTTGGTAGGGAGAGGTACCAATTGATTTCTTAGTGGTTAGTCTGTTTGCCCATAAGGCATTGACTAACTTTTTATTCCATGTTTTCTTATTGTCCTCTAACAACTTTTTGATGATGTTCACTAGACTTTTGTTTAAGGATTCTTCCAGTCCATTTCCTTGAAGATAATAGGTTGTGGAATGGCCTAGGGTTATATGATATTTGTTGCAGAAATATATCATTCTTTTGGATTTAAAAGTTGTTGCATTATCAGTAATGAGCTTAGTTGGATATCCAAATCTTGATAGAATGTTGGTTTCAAGGAAGGTTATGATAACAGTGTCAGTGGCTTGCCTTGAAGGTATGGCCTCTATCTATTTTGTGAAATAGTTTGTGGCAGTGAGGATCCATTTGTGTTGGGCAGAGGAAGGTGGGTGAATTTCACCAATGAAGTCTAAACCCCATTGTTGAAAAGGTGTTTCAGTAGAGATTAGCTTGAGGGGTAAAGGTAGAAGCTTTTTCTTTCCCTCAAAAATTTGACATTTGTGACAGGAGGTCACATGTTTATTTACATCAGAAAACAAGGTAGGCCAGTAAAAACCGGCTCTAAGAATCTTATTAGTAGTGGCTTTCTAGTAAAGGTGTCCTCCACAGTCACCTGCATGAAAGTCTTGTAATACTTTGTCAGATTCATCTTTTAATAAGCAATTGAGAAGAATACCTTCATGATTTCTCCAAAACAAAGCATTGTCTAATATACAAAATTTTAAAGATTTCATCTTTAAAAATCAGCTTTTGGTCTTAGATAATTCAGGAGGAGCTTGTAAATTTAGTAAAACATAAATGATATCAACATACCATGTTGATTCAACAAAGGCCTGGCTGATTAGTGGAGTCGCCATCTCCTCTTTATTATCTATTTGTGTAATAAATTTGATATCCAGGGCCTGACAGTTTGATTCAGCCATGAGCTTGGCTAAACTTTGGCCCTTGATTAACTTAGTTGGTTTGATTTCTATGTCATATTCTAGAATAGTAACAATCCATTTTCCCCTCTTTCCATCTGGACCACCCTGAGTTAGGATGTCTTTGACTACTAACTAGGAACGTAGGCTACTATATGAGAATATAAAATGTACACCCTAAAATCCTTGATAGCTTTGACCAAAGCAAAGGCTTGTTTTTCCATTATGTTATATTTTAAGGGGCATCTCTCAGGGCTTCGTTGAAGAAAGCAATAGGTTTTTCATAGCCCTGCTCATTTTTCTGCAGTAAAACTGCAACAATAGTGTGCTAAGAAGCAAAGGAAAATAAGATGAAATCTCTATCAAATTTTGGACCGATCAAAACTGGTGTTTTAGTTAAGGTTAGTTTAATGTCTTCAAAGGAATTCTTAGCCTCAACAGAACATTTTATGGTCGAATATTTTATTCAACATATTGTTCAGTGATCTAATTAATTCCGCTAGATTATAAATAAATATTCTAAGAAAGTTAATTTTCCCTAAGAAAGCTTGTAATTCCCTAATGTTCCTTGGATGTTGTATCTGTAAGATGGCTTCTATTCTTGCAGGGTCTATTCGGATACCATCTTTTGAAATTATATGACCTAGTAACTTTCCTTCTTCTAACCCAAACAAAGACTTCTTGGGGTTTAAAGAAATTCCATATTCCTGCATTTAATAAAAACCCGCCTTAGATGATCCAAATGTTGACTATCAGATTTTGAAAACAGAGTAATGTCATCTAGATATATCACATGGAAATCATGAATTTTTTTGGCAAAGGCCATATCCATAGCCCTTTGGAAAGTGGCTCTTGCATTCATTAGTCCAAAAGGCATTTTCGCATACATGAATGTGCCCCAAGGAGTAGTGAAGGCAGTCTTCGCTTGGTCATCAGCATGAACTAAGATCTAATTGTAACCAGAAAACCCATCCAATAATGAGATTCTGGTTGATCCAACTACCCTTTGCAAAATATGATCCATTTTGGGGAGAGGGTAATTGTCTTTAAGTGATACTTTGTTGAGGTTCCTAAGGTCCACACAGAGTCTGATCTCGCCAGTTTTCTTCCTAGTTGGCACCAAGTTTGAAACCCAATCAGAAAATCTGATTGGTGCAATTATCTTAGCATCATACATTCTCTGGATTTCCTTTTCAATTGAAGGTAATAGGACAGGATTAATCCTTCTAAGTTTTTGTCTGAAAGGTTTTTGATTTTCTTTTATAGGGATTGTGTGTTGTATGATGCTGGTGTCATAGGATTTGAGGTCCTCATAACTCCAAGCAAAGACATCCTAAAATTCTTTTAATAACTCAATGTATTTCACCTTTTCAGTTGGAGGTAGTGATTTCGAAAGTTTGATCAATTTTGGATTTTCATTAGTGCCTATATTACACTCCTCTATATCAGATTTCAAGGTTCCATTTTAGGCTTTCTAGGAACATCATTTGAATCAAACAAGTCTTCCAAAGGGGTTAATCCCTTAGGTAAGAAATTGTCTTTGAGGTTGATTACTTCGGTGTCTTTGTTAATTATTTCATCAATCTCAACTTGTTTTGGGTTTTCTACATCTAATTTTGTAAATTTAGTGGGATGAAATCTATCTATCTCTTCACCTTCTATCTCATTTATTTCTATTTTGTCTTTAATGTTAGGATCTATTGATGTGTCAGTATCTATATTGCTATTTACAAATTCTTCTTCAGAGATTAAAAAATTGTTTATCTGTCTGTCATTAGAAAATATTTGCTAGTTCTCCAAATTATCTGGGATTGCAGGTCTGTGCCTGATCTGAAAATGGGGCTTTTAGGCTTCTTGTCTAACTTACAAGAACCTCTCCCACTTCCAAAGCTTTAAATTTTCCCAAGTCTTAATGATTAACCAATGCGGAATTAAGAAATGCTTGAAAACAATGGTGTATGCTTGTATTGAATTTTCGTTGTTCATGCGCTGTAAATTAATGTGCTAAAACTGAAATATAAATGCATATAACAGTGGATAAAACATCAGTAAAAACAAACACATAAGACAACAGTTTAATTAGGAGTTCACCCACAGCTCTTGGGCTACATCTCCGTGAGCTCTAGTCAACTCAACTATGCTCTCTAGGATTATGGTATAAGTCCTTTTTACAAGCTCTTGGCTCAACTCCTACTGTTCTACACAGAAACAGTGGGTTCAGACACCACTTTATCCCTGGCTCTTGAAGCTCTGGCTCTTGGCTCTTGGTTCTGGCTCTTGGCTCTGACTCTGGCTCTTGGCTCTTGGTTTTGGCTGTTAGCTCTGACTCTGGCTTCTTTGCCCTCTGCAACATTCAGCTCTCTGGCTTTTCACTTGGACTTCAAGTGGCCCCAAAGGCTCCCTCAGCTACTCTGTGCAGTAGCTCTTCGCTCCTTATGCTCTCTCGGCTCTGCAACTATCACTCTCTAGATCTCTGGCCTTCAAGCTCTTGACTCTCTGTCCCTTCACTTGTTGTCCAACCTTTCACGCTCTCAGGCTCTTGTCCATTCCTAATCCTGAGGAATCATCCCTGGGCAATTCGCCTCCAACCTCTGGTGGCTTCTCTTTGCCTCTGTCAGCTCTGCGGCTATGGGATGTTACAGCGTGAGCTCTCGGGCTCCGCTGTCTGTCCAGCACTGCTGGCTACTACATTTTTGCGAGCACCTTGGCGTCCCAACACTGCCTTTCTTTTGGCCCTCTAGCTTTGGAGCTCTCTGCAACTTCTGCAGCTCAAACTCCGCGGGCTCCCAAAACTGTTGGCTCTCGCCTTGTGTTGCCCTCTGGCTTTTGAGGCAGTGTTTCAGCTCTGCGGCTTCCACAACCGTTTTCTCTGCGCATAATCATTCTCTGCTCCCTATCAGCCAGGCTGGCCATCTGGCTTTGTGGCTCTGTGGCTCTCTCGCATTATAAACGCATCATTGAAACACCCGCTTGCAGCATGGCACAATGATCAGGGGCAATTACAGAGGAATCGGGACCTTCCTGTGCAGAAATCCTGCAAACAGAACATTTTTCCCAATACACAGAGATAGCCAAAAAATACACTATTAGGCACTGATTTCTGGACTTGAAATTCCATCAAATCGCCCCTAAAATCCCTATCGGGCCCGCCTTCCATTGCATATCGCAATCGCTTTGGCGGCATGGCCAATGGCCAAAAATCCATTAAACGGGAAATACATTGAAAAGTCCGAATTTCGGGACTTCAAAAATTATGAAATCGGGCTTATGATCCCTATCGGGTCCGGCCTTTATCGCTAGTCGCAAGTCGCGCTACCCAATGGCCAAGTGTATCAGGGACCACTGATCTCCCAATCGCCGATCACCCCGATTGCTGATCAGTCGATCGCCCCGATCGTCGATATCACAATCACTAATCACTATGGCCCAGGGGTCCATCCTTGGGTTATATGCATATGCTGACGCCGATAATCGGCCATCGCTCCATCGCAATCGCATGCCTTTGGCTCAAGTCCTTCCCTTTGGAAGTAATGCGATGCGACATCTCCGATGCGATATTTCCATTGCACCTTAGGACTTGCGCTCCGATGAATATTTAAGGGGCTTTATGTTAAAAAACACACATTTTTTTTCCCTAAGTCCCATTTAATAAGAAATTGCCTCCTTTTCTAAGGAAACTGGGCATCTTCCTTAAGCGATAACTTCTGCATCTGAAGTCCGTTTTCGCCCATTCAAGTTGCGTTGGATTCAGAATGAGGGGATCTTTGAAATGAGACTATTTCTGAGAGTAGCCTGCGACTTTAATTTTACTCTGATTTACAAAGGATGTGTGCCATTTGGCACCTTTCACCTCTTATATGAAGTCTTTTAGACTTAGAGGTTTATCCAGGATCCATTTTTTTATCAGTGCCTAACTTCAGCAGTGTACTGATGGTTAGATTTTTAGATCTGGTGTTTTGAGGTTTGTTCACTGGTTCTTTAGGGGGATTTGAGGTGGAGGGTTGATCATCACGAGGTTGATTAGGGGTTATATCTACAATGGTGGGGCTAGAAGGATTTTGGTTTTGTCTGGGGAGAATATGGAGGATTTTAGAAACCGGGGCTTCTTTGATTTTGTTGGGTTGATTTGGCACTATTTTCTTGGTTTGGTCAGGGATATCAGAATTATTTTTACTCGGGTTATACTGTTTATGTACTTCAAAGATGGCAGAATCATAACCTTGTTTATAATCAAATGACTTTTCAGACTGGATTTGCAATTGCTGCAACATATGAAATTCTTGATCATTTTAGGTCAGAAAAACAACACCTTCATCATCTAATCCCATCAGGTTAATCTGTGTGTCTTGCTCTGGGTCTTCAGGATGGGATGTTTCTGCATAATTTTCTTGGAAAGGAGGCCTAATATTCTGATTAGGTCCATTTTTTCCAGTGTTTTGGTTTTGGTTTTTCCTAAAGTTTGGGTTTCTAACTAGAGGTGCCTGTTGATTATCCCACTGGGGTTTCCTCTCTATATTCTCTATTCTATCCATTAACTTTTCCATGCCTTTCGCTATGCTATCCATTTTAATGTAAGAGGGTGAAGGCTAATCTTTAGTTGTTCTTCTTCCTTCATTCCTAACTCTAGCTCTTTTAGCTAATAAATTAGCCTCTACACTTACAACTACACTTTTCATATCTTCTAGGATTGGGGGGTTTCTTTCCTTGAGTTGGAATGCCATGTTTGTGTCAAAACCATCAGGGAACTTTATTAATGCTAAGCCAGGTGGGGGTCTAAGATTAATTGGAATTGCATTGTATATATTGTTAAATCTGGTGTAGTAATCTTGAACAGTTTCACTGGGTCCCCTCCTAATATTTTCATATTCTGAAAGGATCTGTAGAAGATTCATTTTCTTTTCCCATCTGTTTAAAAATTGCTGATGAAATACTTCTAAACTATCGATACTATTATCAGGCAGTGATCTAAACCATTTCCTAACATCACCAGCTAAAGTCTGAGCAAATAGTCTCATTTGGACATCCACAATATCAATTTCATGAAGTTCAAAGTAGTTTGTCATCTTATTAACATGGTGTTGTGCAGTGTAGTGACCTATGCCGTTGAATTGGACGATTTTACTCTGGTAGTCTGTTAGCATGGCACCAAGTGGGTCAGGTAAGACAAGGGGAGCATACCTATTTGCCATGGCTATAAGCTGAGAAGGGCTAAGATGTGGGGTTCAGGCACTGGACGATGATATAGTATTGGAGGATGAACTAGGACTCGCGAGTGGTAAATGAGCAGTGCTAGGTTGGTAAGGGAGTGAGGGTATGTATGGAGGTGGGGAATGGACTTCAGAAGTTGAAGGGAATAATGGTGAACTAAGAGTAGTGGACAATTGTTTAGAAATCTCAGGGATATTGGCAGTACTAAGGGATGGTTGTGGTGAATTCAGAATGTACTCATCAATTGATTTGTTGGATTTTTGGACTCCAAGGTCTGCAATAAACTCAGGATCTAGGACAGTATCATGAATTTCAATTTCAGATTTTGACTTAAATAATGACAAATAAAATTGCTCATCAAAGGGAAGATCTTCTAAAAACAAGCATTCATCAGGGCATGAATTAGCTTTAACTAAGGCTATGTGACTCGCTGAACTTTCTTCTTTTTTAGTTTTTCTTGAAATCAGGTTGGTATTATCAACTACTGGGGAAGGGTTTGGATCTGGGTTAGCCCTAGTATAACAAGTTCTCCTCGAAGCCAGAATTTCATAATTTTTCTAATTGTTTTCTTTTTGTGAGAAATAACTTCTAATAAATTACTTTAAGAGGCTCAAAAATACAGAATTAAAAATTTCTTAAAGATTTATTAGGACTGAGGGTTCTCCCCAGTATGGTCGCCACTATGTTATCAATTAGAATTTTCCTTAGAAGTTATCAGAAGAAGGAATAAACCGAGGTAACCACAAATCAATCTTTTAAGTATAGGCTCTAGCCAACCTATGACTCAGAGAGGGCTCTATGGATAACAGAATTGGATCAATTCATTAAAGGGAATGTTCACAGGGCAGGCTAGCAAAGTAAAGCACAAATAATTAGGTTGAATGGGTGAAATGATCCTAACCAAGGTGAGATAGCACTTAAGAATCCTCAGATCGGGGTTAAGATGAAGAACAGAGGATAATCATGAATAACGGGCAATTAAGAATCCTTTGTTATAGATCACAAGGAACTACCTAAACTAAGGAGCAATAAAGAGTTACTTAACTTAGCTTAGTGAAGAAAACATTAAATATGCATAACAGTCAAAACAGAGTGCAGCTAAGCAATTTTTGAGATATCATTCCATGTTATAGCATTAAGATTTTTAGAGATACAAGTAAGATTGTGGAAAAAACTTAAAGAAAAATAACATTGAACGTGAGAGAATACTTATTTGAACTTCGCTTTACACAAGAATCCAGTGAAATATCTGATCTTTATTCCTTGATCTAGCTAGCTGATCCAGTCATTGATACAATAGAATTTGAGAATTAAGAACAAGAAGTCTATAGAAATGTTTTGGAATCCACACTAAATACTTTGATTTATGAAGTATTTATACAAAAAATTATTACAAAATATCTCAAAACAACTTGAGATTTAATCTAGGAAATACAAATATCTTCTTGTAGGAAGATAGAGACAGCTAATGAACTGTTTCATGCTGTCCCTTTTATTATGGTTGTGCTGGGCTTTATTGTTGAAGTATATCCTTTTATGTTGGCTTGTTTTTATAGTGTTTCACGCTGGAGTTTTCTTTAACTTTTACCTTTCATTTGATACTCTTTAATCCCGATACTCTTTGACCTTGATGTGTTGTTTTGGTCTACTAGGGTACCTTCCACCTATTTTGTTTGATTTGCATATGCTTCTATTTCAGGTTGGGATGGTGAATAAAAGGTCCTAGCTTGACCTTTTGTCTCTTCTTTGTGATGAATTCCAAAGGATCATATCTCCAGACAAAACTCCTTTGGAACTTCATTCTCTGCAGAATTACGTCTACTTCTTTGCCTGCCTCCCTAGAGTTGCATATGAAGGGGCCTAGTTGGTCTTTTATTTTGAAATTGGCCTTCTTCTTGGCATTGACGATGTTTACTTCATCTGCATTGATGATTTTCCTATAGTATTCTAATGCAAACAACCTCATTGGGAGGTATCTTGGTAGCTTGTATGGTGCCAACATTCAACCATAGGTTCTGATAAAGGTACCAATCACCCACTTTGGTCTGCTTAGAAAGTTGGAGGACTCTCTTTATTTCTGGACTGATTCTTGGGGGGGCTTCCAGCCAACCTTGTCATGACCGGGTGTACAAATAAATCAATAAAATCAGAATAAGAGTATGGAGATTGAGATTGGTGGATCAATGGGGTCCAAAAAATTACTGACCTGGGCTGACCTTTGGTATCCAGCTTCTGAAGGGTGAATGGGAACTTATTAGGTTGGTAATATAAGAACATATGATATAAAACTGAAGAATACTTGAAAACTCTTTCATTGTTCATTCCAAGGAATTGCTCATGCATCCTATCAGCTATAAATTGGGCATAGTCATAAATGACAGCAGGAGGCTATCCTGGAGTGTAGATGGACATGAAGGCAAGGATTAACTCATCAATGTATTCACTAGTGGTGTACCCCAAAATGCAGGATATCATGGCTACAATATTTTGGCCCCATGGGGAAAAAATAGCAGCTACATATGGGGGGGAGTCCTTAGGGATGTGTTTCTCTTCTCTGATGAAGGTTTGGAATAGTTGGGCCAATTTTGCAGAGCTAAGTTTAGGATACAGGTCCAACAAGTCTCCAATTGAGAGTGGGGTTAGGTTTGGCCCTAGTTGGAGCTGCAACATTTCATTAATAGACTCAACAGTGATGGTGAAAAGGACCTTCTGGTCATGAGACATGATAGTTCTGTGACTGGGGATGTAGCAAGCATAGCACATATGAACAATCTCAGGAAAAATGTGGACTTGGGGGAACTGGTACTTGGGAAAATTTGACTCCCAAAGGCCAATTTCATCATCATGGTTCAGGAACCTGTCCCTACTTTGGCAATGTACTTTGAGCAGGGCTCTTGGGCAGAGGTATCCTTTATTTGAAAATCCTTATCAATTAAAGGAAGGTGGTCCAGGTCTAAATGAGGTGTAGTGATGGGCCTTACATCCATAGCAATTGGGGCAGCCATACTCAGTTCTTATGGATTTGAGTGTGGGGGTGATTCAGAGTTTTTAAGACAATGGAGGTTTTGCAGTTGTTTATGGTTCACAGTGTTAAAATTTAAGTAAATTTGATCTTTTTTACTTAACTAACAGTGTCATAGGGTGAATTGACTTGGAATTTGACAATGGAGTTGGCATTCTACAGTTAAATACCTGGAATTTGGGCTAAATTGATTGTAAACGGGTGGTTGATGGTGGTTGCAGAGGTTCATACGGTTCTGGTACAGACTGATGAATGAGTTGGGTTGTTTGCAGCGTCTCTGGAGTAATGGCGGAGGTTAGTGAGCAATTTTGCTGTTTGCAGGGGTTGCAATGGCTTTTCTAAATTCTCAATAACAACTGCGTGAAAAGAGTGAAAAGAGGAGTAAACAGGCTTTTATAGCGAAAATGGTTAATTTTGGCATGTTCATTGATTGATGAACAATGACAGTTTTCGGTTGAAAGGGGGAAGTGCTTTGGGAGGTCCATCGCACTGCTTTTGTGGTGCGGGTGGTATTCGGGAGGGGTCGCCCGATCCCATTCATTTTTTGACACGTAGCATCGGGGGATGGGAGGAAAACCACCTTATCGGGCGGGTAAAGGGCGGACATTGAGTCAGCTCGATATGGATGCAAGCCATTGGATGAGGGGGAGGGAGATTGTACGGTGATCGGGAGGAGAAGCTGCACGGCGATTTACCCATAAAGTTTTTCGGGGGGCCCATGGGTCTATTCATCAACAATATGGGATTAACTTGGAGCTTAATCTCACCGGGGACTCTTTAACATGGGATTAAGGACTGAGGGCGGGATTTAATATATTTGTGGGATATGGGGTAGTAATATAGTTTATAAATAAACTAAGGGGTGGGGTTAATTTATATAAAAAAGTTAAATATTTACGAGATAATGGGTTTTTCAAAAATTTAAATAATAAAGTTAAAAAGTTAATATGCGGTGAAATGAGCGAAAGGGGTATTACACTTAGGTATATGAAATGTGGTATGCTTTCCATATACTTAGTATTTAGGATAAATGTATTTTGGTGGGGTTTTCCATAAAACATGTTTATAAAGGGGTTTTCCTTGGCAAGAGAACTTAACCTTAGGAAAAGGGGTTTTGTGAGGGGGATGAATGAATTATAAAGGAATTTAACACCTTTCCTTCTTAAATCATCAAGCCGAGGGTCCAGTCCCACCAGAAGTTAGAGAAATGCTTTGAGCCTTTTTGACTTAAAAAACTATAGGTATTAATATTTTTATCATGAAAGGGAAGTTAGTGAGTGTCATAGGGGTTAAAATGAATGAAGGGATGTTAAGTAAACCAAATTGTGAACCATTGCTTTTGTTTTGTTTACCACTTATGCATATTTAAATGATGCATTTGGAACAATGACATAAGTGCTTTTTGTATCAAATGACATGATATTTCTGCAACCTTTCTACTACTTACCCACTTACTCATCCTACCATTTTTTCTTCACTTTATTTGGGTGCATTTAGACTAGCAAGCCCTTATCAATCTTTTCTTTTTCTTTACAAAATAAACTATCTAATTCTAACCTTATATCATCCAAGGGCTCAGATTAAACTGATGAGCTCCTTTTATTCACTCTACTTATCTAATGATCTGCCAAGATTACATTGTTTGGTCAGATTTATTTACTACCTATAAACATTTAATTCAAAGTATGAAATAGCCAAGTTTAAACATTTTGACTATCATGGATTGTGGCATAAGTAACAAGCTGCACACAATCATTTATTATGCATAAAATGTAAATAGTAGTGGCATTTTGACTTGCACACTTTCATGGTCTCTTGTTCTCTTTTGGGGTTCATATATTTTCATTTTTTTGACCTTTTCATTCTTTTTGTCCTTTGATTATTCTTTTAGGACATACCCTCTTTACATTTTTTAATTTTTTAACATGGAAAACATTTTCAGAAAGCAAAGGTATGTATAATATTACAAGGCTTAACCTTAGTCATTCAAAATTATGACTCCTATTCGTATAGGAACCTAACATGGATAATGGTTAATTGAAAAAATGGGTGTAGTCATTCACTGGCCAAGCTGGAAGATGATGGGAGACACATGCTCCATGGTTGCAAACATGGACATCTGCAACTACATATTTTGTAGATTGGTTCAATGGTCATAATTTTTTTGCTTAGGTCAACATCCTAATTTTTAAAGTTGGCTATAACCTTGTTTCCCACATTTAGCAATGTGAGAATGAATGACAAAGGTGGGTAAAACGATGAATATGTCTGGCCTCATATGATCCCAAATACTTTTGAAAATATACCATATAAATAACATAAGATAGAGGATTAAGGGACAACACATTCTACTGGTGCAACATTAAAACAATTCATGTTAATGACTCAAATTTGTACCTAGTATATAATTTATTTATTTTTTAGAAAAACAATATCTTCAAGAAAGAAAAAAATGTAAGTCCAATGTTGTCATAGGGTCGACTTTGACTTATAACTTAGTATCATGTCATGAAAATCCAATTAATTGTCAAATACATATGGAAAATGTAAATTTTCCTGCTACAAGTCTTAGATGGAAAAGGGATCACCTTTAATTGGATGGAAAATTTAGAAAAATATTACGAATATACATTACAAAAAACATTGAAAAGCTTCAAAAAATTGACTTTCTTCCTACTTACAATCAAGCTACAAAAGGAAAATGAGATCTAGATGAATCTAAACATCCAAAGTGGATGGACATTGAACTAAAAGCTAATGAATTCAACATCTTGATAGATAACCAACCAAAAATGTAATAGATATATGACTACTGGTTAGAAAATTGACGATATAAATAGTTGACTTACTCTAATAAAATCAAGATGTGTTCGTTCGACATTATAAAAATATAAAAGGATTAGTAAAGGAAACAGGGATATGAAAATTAACCTTATCAAAGGAGCTAAACTAATTAATAAATGCCCATATAATTTGGCACACAAATACAAGAACTATGTACAAAAGAGATATAGGGAGTGTTAGTTATTGGTACTATTGACCCCATCGAAAAAATAGAATGGGAAATCTTGATGGTTTTGTTAACAAAGAAGCACAAACTTAAAATGTTACAAATTTATGTTGACCTTTGAGGCTTAAATAAACTTACAATAATTGATCCATTCTTGACTCCCTTCATTAATGAAATTATAAATGAATTCATAGGATATGAATGTTATTCATTCATTGATGGATTTTCATGATATAATTAGGTCCCAATTGCTAAAAAAGTTAAGGAGAAAATGATATTTAAATAAGAATTCAGCTCCTTTGCATACTATGTTATGTCATTTGGATTGTTTTCTCAGGAATCATTGTAAAGGATTTTCAAGAATATATTTTTAAAACTATGGTTGTGTACTTTGACAATTGGATTATATATATAATCTACTCAGAGAACATATATAATGGGATGTTGGAGAGACGTCGTCAAATTCATTTTTCCCTCAACATTAAAAATTGTATGTTCGCTACACCAATTGGTTCGGTTTCGACAGTTTTTGATTGGTTGGATTGGTGGTCAACCACGCGCTGACACACGACCCAGCCAGAGGCTGCCACGTGGCAACCCAGGGGCCACCAAAATTAGGGGTCAAGTCCAGGCAGTGGCAGCAGGGGTCGAATCCATGACTGCATAACAACGAGCAAAGCCAACTGCCAACATACCATCGCAATAGCTCTTAACTCCATTAAAACTTCGTGATATTTGAATTCAAATGCGCGTCATTTTGGAGGAGGGGCCAACCCTTGGTTGCACCACCAACACATGACCACCGACGGAGAGGAGTAGGGGGCTCGACCGGCGGGGACGGGCTATTGGCCTTAGCCCCGGGCATGTGGCCCTCCACATGCCCCAAATTTTTCAGACTTAAGGCCTTAGAGGCCGAATTAAGGCGCCCACAATTTGTGCTGGATTTTGGGCAAAATGGCACTCCATTAGCACAATCCAGGGCGAAATTGTGGGTTAGGTGCTGGATTTTGGGGAGTTTGTAGAGCGAATAACAACCAAACTTGGGAAAATCATAACTGGATGAGTTTTTGACCAAATCACGACCAAAAAGAGGCTACAAAGGCATTTTTGGGCATTTTGGAGCCATTAGAACAAGTTTCAGAGCTTTCTGAGCATTGTAAATTGATGTATTCACATTTTTGAGCATAATAGAGAGGGCTAAGCCATTGGAAGATTACGAAGGAGAAGCAGCCTAGGAGGGGTGAACTCCTTCATCATGTGTTTTTGTGATACTGTTTATGGTGATTTTTATGTCTGTTATATGTTGTTGTTCAGTCATTTGTTTATGTTAATTTGCACATTAAAATTACATAAAAGCACTCAAAAACCCATGTTTAAACTTGAAAATAATCACATGAATACTCAAGCACATTTAACATATTCTGAAAAGGAATTTTAGCACAACAAAACTAATCTTCCCAATCATATCATAAACCTATCCCCATGACACCACTACCACTCCCCTATACTCATCACTGTGGGAATTTGCTGCAAAAAACACTCTGTTTCAGTCACCATTTTATAGAACGGTTTCCGACCACATGAAGGAAATTTTTTGGAAAGTGAAAGATGTTTTTCTCAAGGACAGGGCAAAGAACAACAAACTCTTCCATATTTTTCACAGGTGTCCTGGTTTGGGATATTTGATTGCATATTCAAAGCCTATTTTTCGAACTACACAAAAACACTCCGTTTTAGTCACCATTTTGTAGAATGGTTTCCGACCACATGGAGATTTTTTTTGGAAACTGAAAGAGGTTTTTCTCAAGGACAGGGCAAAGAACAATAGCCTCTTTTAATTTTTTCACAGGTGTAATGGATCGAGATATTTGATTTCATCTGCAAAGCCTATTTTTCAGACTGCAGAAATACTTTGTTTTAGTAATGGTTTTACAAAGCGTTTTCTAGGAAGCTAGGGAAGAATTCAGGAAAACTGAGAGAGGTTTATCTTCAAAAATATATACTCTACAATAACCTCCTTCCGTTTTTAGACATGTATTACTGTTTGGGATATATGGTCCATTGAAAATCCGCTACGTAGGTGCTACACAGTCAACAGTAAACTTTTGTGCTTTTTGTCATTTTCATTCCAAGAAGATATGCTTCGAAGACAAGTGATTTTCCAGTGATTTAATGTTTTTGTTAAGATAAGAATGCTTTGTGGTTTTTTTTTAGGAGAAAAAGACTTGAAACAACGAAAAGGTTTCCTAAATTTACATTGATTCAATCCTCTGTTGGATCAAAGATGCGATGCATCTAGACATTGTGGATTGGCTATTGTAATTCTATTTAAACTGATTGATGTATATGGAAATGGTTGTTGATGTTTCAACGATGTGTTAGTGTTAGTTTTATGAAATTCATGCTTGTGTGATCAATTCATGGTGCATGTTGCTCATGTATTAAGAGTTATCGATTTCACTATCCAAGGATTCTTACAATATGGTGCATGGGATTTGTTCTGTTTACTGTTCAGTTATTTTATTTCCTCTCTGTGTTTTATGAGTATTTGATGTCAGTTGATTCAAAATTCAGTTTAGCTGCTTTTCTTCAACTGTCTTCACGTTTAAGTCTCAAATGAAATGATATATACTCATGCATGTTATCTTCTATGTTTACTTTCTCTTTCTCGTATATAAACATCATTGTCTTATTGCAGAGGAATAATTTATTTTGTTTCAATTTATCTCATCTATACTACAACCTGGCATTGTATCCCAAAGTCATTCTTACAAGCCCTTGTAATAGTTGTCAGTTTACTTGCATAAGTAAATGGGTAAAAAGAGAAATTGATCAGGTGTTGTTATCTATCTAGCCATTCACACTTCAACCAAATACCTTCAGAATTCCTTTGTTAGAACTAGTATCTGCTGTGAATTTGTGCTTTAAAGTCTTTATGTTTTTTTTTGAGTGAGGGAGCCCCCTCCGGTTAGAAAAGACCAGTTTCTAGCCCAAAGTGGTTTGTGGTTACCTTTGTAGCCCTTTTTTCAACCCGAAGGGATTTTACGGAGTTCTAACATATTGGTGGCATTTCCGAGGACCGAATGGTTTCATATTCTCCGGGAAAAAATCTTCAAAGTTTCATATTTGGCTGTTGATGGTGAACTAGGTTGGTGAGTTGGAATTTACCCAAGTAAGTATGTGTTATGTTTTGGGGCTAGTATGCCCATGTACACATGTTGTATATTTTGAGGCTAGAATTCCTGCTAATGTAACTATTTCACATATTAATAGAAATAAAATTGTTGCAGACTAAAAAGACGTAAACAAGAATGTGGAGTTGAGACACCATGGATGGGTGAGCTAAAGGGGTTTATGTGATTTAATAACCATAAAAATTACCCATGCATATAAATAAAGTCCATTAAGGGCTTGGGTGAATGCCAAGTTGACAAAGGAGGGCATGCATATAAAAATGAGGATGTTATCTCTATGAAGGGAATCATTACAATTGATTCCTTTATGGCAGGAGCATGGAGGACTTCTATGAAGGATTCTGGAAGGACAACTAGGGAAGCATGGAGTCCATGGTGGAAATGGAGGCCTATAAGGCTTAGTTGGTAGTCTTATGAGTGTAGTGGAACTCTTGGAACCCACAGGACTGTTGGTTGGAGGTTGCCGGCTTGGTCACGGATCGGTACATTAATTGTGTGAAGCCTGGAAGGCCTGTAAGGGTGGCAGAACCTTTGAAAGCTATAAAACTGTTATTTCAGGCTTGGAACCTTGGATGATAGTTATTAGTATCAGGTATATATTAGGTTTTTGGGCAAGTTGTTGTTGTTGCCATGGAGTCAAAGCCCTAGCTCAGGGGTGACCTGCTGTTGAAAGAACTAAACAACATGGTCTATGGTTGGGTCAAAAGTCGAAGGCCTGCATCCAATTGCACCATTTAAGAGATAAACAATTTCCTTTGTATATATATATATATATATATATATATATATCCTTATGCTTGTGAAATATATCTACATATTAACTAGATTAATTATGATAGAATGTGTATGTCCCTGTGTTGTGCATATGAGCGTGCATTTAGATATGCTTTACAATATGTTGGAAATTCCCAGAAAAGGGAAAATTTTCAGAGCACAATATCCAGGGGTTATCTAGCACAGAAGTTATGCCTCAAGAGAGGCAACAGTGGGATGACACTGGTTGGGGTATGTTACACATGGTATTAGACCCCAGGCTAGAACATTGGGCTTGTATGGACCAAGTGCAAATATGGTGTACAAAGGTTTTAGGTGAAGTGTTTGATAAAACACTAGTTAGAGGGTTCCTACCAAGTGTTCGATAAAATATCGTAAATGGGATTGAGGAATTTAAAGATAAGTTTTTTTTTTTTTTTTTTTTTTTTTTTTTTAAATGATATCAGGCCAAGAATTGGCTGAGCGAAGGAAATTATAGACACAAAAGGGAGAATTTTGGGAAATTTCGGAAAATCCCCAAATTTTTGACCATTTTTCTGTGAAGTAGATGATTTTTTTTTAAAGACAAGGTTCAAGTGCAAGTTGGGTATGAGACCAACCATTTATCTATGGTCATTTATTAACCCCTCCCCCCTCATTGTCGATGTTTAATGGGGAGGGGGGTGAGGTGGAAAGTTACACCTCGTTAACTGATATAAGATCAAAGGTTAATTGTCGTATATTGATCATCAAGATTTACTATGAGACCCTCTCACCATTGATGTTTAATGGGAAGGGGGCTACTATTGGTATTTGCACCCAAAACACCATCCAAGATTGACAATGGGGATTGGTTGTGGCGACCCTCTTCCCTAAATTTGAAACCAACACTAAGGGGGTCCATAATAGTAATCATTTCTATCGAGGTGGTTTCCCATGACCTTGTGGCTTGCAAAAAGACAGATTGACAGTCACATTGGAGCCACTTAGGCATAGGGGTATAGGTAAAACTGGCATGGGTAGTTGATGTGGCATTCCATATTAGTGTCTCATCATGGTGATGTCATTATTGACATTGGTAATGAAGGGACATAAAGGATTTTGAGAATTATGCCCAAAAGGGGCAAAGGGGCCTTGACAAATGTAAATTGGAAGGTTGCATGTCTGCTTTGTATCAAGAGAGGTGACATAAGTTAGTTTTAGGCCAATGGGGATTGAGGACCTCAAAAAGGTGGAAGACCACATGCATGTGGGGGGTCGAGGAGGTAATGACATTGAGAAGTTTGAGTCCAATGAGAACTTGGGAAATCCCAAAAGTATAGGTAGTTAGTTACTTTCTTAGGGAATCAAAAGGCACATCAAGAGCAGGAAGTATGTATGATACAATTACAAAACACAATTATAGGTGAATTTAAAAGGTTCATGGGAGAAAATCAGTTAGAATTTTAGCAAATTATTTTATAATTTCGCTAAATTTATAGGTCATCCTCTTGCATGGCATTTTTGAGGGCTTAAACAACATTTTCAGGTAGTGAGAAACCACAACTATTGTATAAGGAGTGTGTGCAACTCAAATAAAAGAGTTCAAAGGGATATTTCCAACAACATATGGAAATAGAAAAACATAGGTAATGTGATAGAGTTATGACTAAAATAGTTTAATGAAGGAAAAATAAGGCATATAATCACTTTAAAAGGGTATAACTCAACAACCAAAGCTTAGATTTGAGCATTGAAGTAGTAAACATAAAGCTAATAGAATATAGAACCCAACCATGGAGCTAGATTTGAAATTTTGAATATATAATTTTTTTGGAAATTGGAAATAGTGTGTTGTGACAGAAAAGGGGAAAATGGGGTAAACATGTCAAAAATTTCAGAGACAATAACTTTCATCTCGAGACTAGGATTTGGGAAAATAGACATTTGATAGAAATCTATCGAGAAGGATAATACACCTACCAATATAAAATTTCGATTAAGGTGGGGAATTTCCTAAAAGTTTCAAAATAAGGTTATAGGTAGCCTATAAGGCAAGGCCAAAATGAGAACTAGGAGTATGGGGGGCACTTAGGGGTCCTATAGTCATGAATAAGGGGCCAGAGCCACAAACATTAGCACAGGTAATGCTGGGACAAATCTAAATGGTCATGGAAGGGATAGGCTAGAAGATAGAGGTTTGGGAGAAACCATGAGGAGTCTCCAAATGGAGTTGCTTAGCTATAAAACTGATAATGAGAGATTGATGAGAGAAAAACAACTAATCAATACTCAAATTTTAAAGAGCCTGAACAAATTACAAATGAGAATAGACCAAGGGTGTGATTATAGAAAATCAAAGGAAGATGAATCGGGAGTTAAGGGGAGAGATGTGGAGATTCGAGAAACTCTAAGAGTGGTGCTAGGAAGTCTCATCATGCATCACAGAAATCCACTAAGAGATTCCATTCTTCCTTGGGATTAGAAAATAGTTCAAGCATGTCACTGGTAAGGTGGCCAAGAAGGAAACCAAACCTGGACAATTTACAAGGGGAACTTAGAAAGATCAAGCCATCTACATTTAATGGTGAGCATAAGAAGGGGGAATAGATTGAAGCTTGGTTGTTGCAAATGAGAAAATACCTTCAACTGCATGCTTATTCTTCAAATTTAGAGGCACAAATTGGCATATATCACTTGAAGGGGAAAGCAAATTTATGGTGGGAGAATAAAAGGGAAGTAAATCATCTCGATGAAAAGAGGATTTCATGGAATAAATTTAAAAAGTACTTCGAAAGGATGTACCTGTTTGAACATTACTATGAGAGAAAAATGGGGGAGTTTTTAAACTCAAATTAGGGAAGATGACAATGGAGGAATATGGTGAGAAATTCACTAAGTTACTGAGGTATGTGGATTTTATCAAAGATGAAAAAGCTAAAGATACAACGGTTGTGAGTGGATTACCAAGATTCTATGGATGACAAAATTAAATTTAATGAACCAAAGGTTTTGGATGAAGCTATGAGGTAGACAAAATACCTCTATGAGCAAGGTAAAAATAAATTAAGTTTCCAAAGGACTTGGGATGATAGGAAAAAAAGGAAGATGGAATAAAGGAAGAAATGGTTCAAACCCTCATCTTTGAAAAATGATTCTTAGGAAAAAAAACCAATACAACGAGCACATAGTGAACCAAAAGGGGTTGATTCATTAAGCAAGAAACCAAAATTTCAGCCCATCAGATGTTGTTGTGATGGAGAGCACACGTATAGGGAATGCTCGACATTCATGCAACATTAGATAACAAGAAGGATGAGAAACATGCACACATGGTTGAAGTGGAAGGTAAGTTAAATAATTATCCCATTGCTATTTTAATTGGTTATGGATGTAGTTATAGTTATCTTAATCTTAATTTGGTTGAAAGATTTAACTTAAAGAAAACCAAGCATGGTAGGGCTTAGTTAGTTCAACTAGCCACAAGAGCTAAAAGAAGAATAACTGAAATGGTAAAGGAATGTGCCATTAATATGAATGGACTAGATACAAACACAAATTTAAAGATAATACCACTAGGATCATATGGTTGCTTAATTGGCATTGATAAGATGGAAAAACACCACACAATACTAGACTATTACAACAAACATTTACTTACCTTTATGAAGAAGGGTAGCAAAGGAAAATGCAAGGAATACGAAGGCCAATTTCTGCTAGGGAAATATTAGCTATGCGGTAGAAGAAGAATTCCAAAAAAAGCTCCAAATATATGCAACTCACATGGAGAAGATTGCTAAGGAGTGAGCACCAAGTATGGACGTTGACCACCTAGTACTTAAGGAATTTGAAGATGTTTTTGCCAAAATTGTAGGTTTGTTACCTAAGAGATACATTGAATTCTCTATAGAATTGGTACCTAGAGCTGCATCAGTGTCCAAAAAACCATATAGGATGAGCACACTAGAACTAAAAGAATTGCAAATGCAACTAAAAAAGCTCTATAAAAAAGGGTACATATGCCCAAGTGTATCGCCGTAGGGTGTCCGAGTCTTATTTGTTAAAAATAAGGATGGTACACAGAGACTCTACATTGACTTTCATTAGCTAAACAAGGTCACATTGAATAATAAGTATCCATTATCTAGGATATATGATTTATTTGGCCAGCGCAGGGGAGCTAAGGTATTTTATAAAATTGATTTAAGATCAAGGTATCATCAACTAAGAATTAAGGAAGAAGACATCAATAAGATATCATTTCAAACTCAATATGGGAATCATGAATTCGTAGTGGTACCATTTATCTAATGTTTTGGGTTTCTTCATGTGCCTTATGAATGGTGCTTTTTGGGATTATTTGGATAAGTTTGTGATTTTATTTTTGGATGATATCCTTGTATATTCTAAATCTTAGGGAGAGCATAAACAACATTTCAGGATGGTGCTATAGATACTCAGGGAGCATCAGTTATATGCCAAGATGAGTAAGTGCTCATTTTATCAGAGAAAGATACATTATTTGGGTCATATTATTTTAAAAGAAGGGATAACAGTAGACCCAACAAAGATCGAAGCAATTAAAGAGTGGGCAACACCGAAAAATGTGACAAAGGTAAGATCTTTCATGGGTCTAGCAGGTTATCATAGAAGATTTATTATAGGGTTCTTGAGGATAGCCCTTCTATTATGTACTTGCAAAGGAAAGGTGAAAAATTTGACTAATCTAAGAAATGTGAACATGCCTTTCAATATTTAATGAAATTATTGAAAAATAGACCTATATTGAAGATATATGACCCAGATGAAGAATTTAACATATGGATAGATGCATGTAAAGAATGACTTGGAGGAGTTCTCATGCAGAACATATGTGATATGTTATGAATCCAAGAAGCTCAAAGAGGATGAAAATAATTATACCACTCATGATTTGGAGCTAGAAACCATTTACATGCATAAAAAATGTGAAGGCATTTCCTCACGGGGAAGAGGTTTGAGTTGAGAACTAACCATAATGGGTTAAATCATTTGTTTGCAAAACCATATTTAAATGCCAAAAAAATCAGATAGCTGAAATTTTTAGCCGACTATGATTTTGAAATTAAGCATATAAAGGGAAAGGAAAATAAAGTGGTCGATGCACCTAGCAGGAGGATGCATGCTATAACCATAAACACATATGAACGTGATTTACAAACTAGAATTTTAGAAGTTGGGAATTTATATTTGCAATACATGGAAATAAAAAATAGCCTACAACAAGGTAAAATCAATTCAAATACAAGGATTATGAGATAGAAGAAGATGGAGTTATTTTGTATAAAGGGATGATTTGTGTGTTGAATTCCTAAGGATTGAAAATTTTAGTGTTGAGGGAGATGCATAGAGTGCCTTATGTGTTATGGCGGACAAATTGCTCTTGCGGACAAGAGAAATCTCCCTAGATTCAATGGTTAAATCTAGTAACAAACAAACAAACTAGTAAATCTTTCCATGAGTTCATTAAAGTTGAATCATTCAATTTGGTCTTGAAATGAAGGTTGGGTGTGCATTTTTGTGAAATGGGCCAAAATTACCTTGCTTCACTAAAATGTACACCCATAATTCCTTTATTGGCCAATCTGATTGATTCAAATTGTAGAGTTCTTATTTAATTATCTCACACACTTTTGAATTATTATATGTTTACTTTGACCCTTAAATAATTCTGCTCCAGATTTCATACAACATTCCAAGTTTTTCTTCAACTTGCATTATGTGAAAGTTGTGCATATGTTTTTCTTCAGCTTGTTGTTGGGCAGAACAATTGTCCTTTTAATTTAGAGTGGTAGTTCTAACTCTTCACATTAATTGTCAATCCAGATGGGTTTTATTATTGCAAGGCTATTACCCAAAATATATGCAAGGGAAAATCATGACTAGTGTTAATGAATCTCAAACTCAATCATTGTAATCACACTAGAAATAATTAAACACTCTAGTTGTTATACTCTCAAACCTTGTTCACACTCTCAAGAAATAAACACAAAATGTAGAATAAAACCACTCTGTCACACTGTCACTCTTATTTGGAAAAGAAGAGCACTCCTAGAAACCATTCTCTCAACAAATGATGAAACACACATTCAAATGAAATGAACACACCATCAAACTGTAACAGGAATTAAATAACGATCACACTAACGAAGGGACCAATCCAGGATCTATGTTGTTACACAATACAAAGGTTAGGATTCTGCAATCATTAAAGCATAAAAAATACTAATAATAATAATAAAAACAATTACACATGAATTATAACTGAGAGGAAATAAATCAAACAACTACATTATCATCTTATCCAATGATCCCTACTAAGAAGGAGGGCCCTTCCTTCCTAACAGGGGTGCATACACTACATAGCACACAAGCTAGTCGACATAAAGGTATGGCGCCATTCCATGATTTACTAACATGTATTAGAATTGTTGCATGTTTTACATCATTGGAATGGCATCTTAGTTGTAACTTAATTGAAATTATCTTATGGTATTTATATGCACTTTGATATAATGTAATATGAATATGGTTCAGTTTCATATGTTGTAATATTAGAAATATAACAGAAATATTAAATATTGCATGAAATAAATAACTAGTTTTCATTTTGAATGTTTTTTGTTGTTGTTGCAAAACATGGGTCTTCCAGAAGATTTTGTTGATCCTGAAATCGATCCAGATTATGTTTGGTTTGGTTCAAACATTTGAGACAATGATGATGAGGTACATGGAGAGGACACCAAGGCAGACAACAACGATGATGATAGTGATGATTATCATGATGTTGATGATCATGATAGACATGATGATGATGATGAGAAATCTGCTGGTAGTAGCCAATTACATTGATCATATAGACTCCATCAGGGATTATTGTTGATAAATAGTTACGATGCCCCTTTTCATGTTTATTATCATATGTATAAAATTTCACCCGCAGTACCATATTGAGTTGTACCATTTTGACATGTATCATTTTGACTTATATCATTTGGCAATGTATTATTTGGGCCTAAATTATGTGTAGCTAGTCACGAACCAACAACTTTGTTTATTAATAATATAAAAATACAGGTTATAGTTAAAAAAATTTATCTTTCTATTTTATTCCAATGTTGTGGTGTGGTCTATGTTAGGGTCATTAGTTTGATTGTTAGATGTATCTTCCATGTCCTTTAACTTTCAGTTTTTTTATAAGTTGAGCCTATGACCACTGTTGTTGCCATAGCCTCAAAGTTATTGTCCGACATCCTTGAATTTATTCCATAAAGAGTTCATCCTAAACATAAAAGAGTGTTAAGTCGGTGGGATTCATGAGTCACACATGTTTATATAGTTAATTAAAAAGGGGTTATGTGTCAGTCTAAAGTTTTGATGGTCATGAGGTCTGGTCATTAAATGTTTTTTAAATTCTTATCCCCTATTCCTATCTACCCCTTGTTTCCCTATTCCCTACCCTATTTCCCTATTTCCCTTTATACATACCTTCATATATCATCTACATCCTATCCACTTTTCACATATCATTTACATATTATTCACATTACATTTCATTTCCCTCCCTTCATCCTAAACTGATCAGGTGCTAAAAAAAGCTCAAAATTCAAAGTTGTTGGATCGGTGTGGAACCTGGATGACCACGTAGTGCTCGTCATCTTGAAACCGACACAATTTGTTTCGTGTGAAACAGACACTGTATGCTCCAATAATAATGTTATGTTCACTTTCCCAACACATGCAAATTTTTATAAAAAAACAAATTGACAGCCTAGTCAGCAGTCCGTACTGCTGGCGTGGCGCTAATTGGGCAGGTGTATGTGGTAGGTTGAATAGGCAAAATTCTTCGGTGAATCGTATTGTGCTAAGTGGCACATTCTCATTGGTTCGGTTTCGGTGGTTTTTGATTGGTTGGATTGGTGGCTAACCACGAGCAGACACAAGGCCCAACCAGAGGTCACCATGTGGCAGCCTGGGGGCCACCAAAATTATTTGTGAAGTCTGGGCAGAGGCAGTGGGGGTCGAGACCATGACCACATAGCAACGAGCAAAGCCAACTACCAACATACCATCGCAATAGGTATTAAATCCATTAGAATTCCATGTATATTTGAATTCAAATACGCGCCATTTCGGAGGAGGGGCTAGCCCACGAGGCCAGCCTTTGGTCACACCACACCAGCACACGACCATCGATGGAGATGAGCGGGGGGCCCAAGAGACCAAGCCGATATGTTGGCCTTAGCCCCGAGCACATGGTCCCCCACGTGCCCACATTTTTCAGACTTAAGGCCTTAGAGGGAGATTTAAGGCGCCCACAATATGCGCCAAATTTTGGGCAAAATGGAGCTGTGTTAGCACAATCTGGGGTGAAAATGTGGGTTAGGGGCCGAATTTTGGGGAGTTTGTAGAGCGAATGGCAACCAAACTTGGGCAAATCATAACTGGATGATTTTTTTACCAAATCAGGAGCAGAAGAGAGGCTACACATACATTTTTCGACATTCTGGAGCCATTAGAATAGTTTTCAGAGCTTTCTGAGCATTGTAAACTCATGTATTCACATTTTTAAGCATAATAGAGAGGGTCAATCCATTGGAAGCTCGACCAAGGAGACGTAGCCTAGGAGGGGTGAAATCCTTCATCACGTGCTGATGTGATACTATTTATGGCGATGTTTATGTTTGTTATATGTTGTTGTTCAGTCATTTGTTTATGTTAATTTACACATAAAAGCACTCAAAAACCCATGTTTAAACTTGCAAATAACAACATGAATCCTCAAGCACATTTAACATATTCTGAAAAGGAATTTTAGCACAACAAAACTAATTTTTCCAGTCATATCAAGTTTGGTATCATAGCTCTTGGTTTTCTTTGTGCAAGAAGGATTTAACTGTTTTGCAAGTGATTGTCATGCTTACAAGGTTGAAGCTCAAGAGAGGAGAAGGGAAGCTGGTTGAAATCCCTGAAGTTGGGTCAAGGAGAAGGAGTGCAAGGTTGCCACAATCTCCACAACCAGTTCTTCCTCAAGTTGCAATTGAGACTTCAGTGAGCATGTATCATGAAGGAGAGCCTACAAACATGACAGAGGATGAGAAGGTCTTCAGAAAGGCCTTCTTTTATATGACATAGATGGTGAAGGTCCTCTATGAAGAGAGGAATACCAGACTACAGGTTGAAAGCTCCAAACCTACCAAAGGAGAAGGTTCTTCAGGAGGAGGAGGTAATGGAAATGGAGGTAAACCTCCACACTCTCCACCATCTTCTTCTTCACAGGCATATTCACCCTCTTCCACTAACACAACCCTTACTCATACTCATCAACATAACTCGAAAGGAATTGGTAAATCACCCTTGTTAAAACTTGATGTTAAATTTGAACTGCCATGTAGAATGGTGAAGTGAATGTAGAGAAGCTTGAAAATTGGGTTCTTTAGTTGGAGGTCTAAATCAGAATTCAAAACCTTCAAGAGGATGACATAGAGATTCAATTATCTTCCTTGAGGATTGAGGGTGCAACACTAGCATGGTGGGAATCAAAGATACGAGAAGAGATTAAAAAAAAACACGGTAAGTGTTGAAAAATGTGCAACAAGAAATGTTAAATTTAGAATGTGTTAAAAATAGACATGCTAAAAATAGCATGTCTAAAAATAGTATTTTGGCCAGTGAGGCCATTGGCCACATTGGGTGAGAGGTGAAACTGCTAAAAATAGAAAGTTCTAAAAATAGAAAGTTCTAAAAATAGCATTTCTGGGTCCCTTCCTACTTATAGCAGTCCCTAGTCTATCTATAGGAAGTAAAATTAATTTTGGTCTTAACAACAGTTGGAAATATTAATTAATTAATTCAGTGGAGTTAATTAGTTAAGGAAATTCGAATTTGAAGTCTCTGTGAGCATGCACATGAGTTGTCCCACTGATTGAAGAATTTATCCTTAATTTCCTCCACTGATTGAGGGAATAAGTATGAGTTCTATAATGAGAGAATAAGTTGACTTAGTTCTAACTAGTCAAGTCCAGTTAGATTATTTTAACAAGTTGCTAAAATAATAAAATATAGTTTGTTAATGCTTGCATGCATGTGACAACTATTATTTTAGATAACTGAGGATTCACTCATGGATAACTGTTGCATGTCAGTTCTGTCAGAGACCCAGTTGAGATCATATGTGGGACAGTGTACTATCAGATGCTTGGATATTTCTAGTAAGTATTCCTTGCATGGAGAAAGATCTATTATAGGAGATTGGAGGACTTGTGGCCTATATATTGAGGCCTAGGTAGTCCATGATTTTTATCTTCTGATTGAAGATCATCAGAGTACAGAGAGAGCAGGATAGCGATTGAGCTGATTCTTTTTGTATGTTGAAGAGGATTTCCATTTGATTGATAATACATGGTTGGGGTTTTATGCTGGTGCTTTCCCTTGGATATATCTTGTGTTATGTGTGATGATTCCTTCTTATCAGTTATATGTATTCATGCTTGATGTTGCTCATGGTTGATTAGCTTCCGCAAATTTTATGGTAGCTTTAGATCTAGTATTATGCTTTAGTACATTGCATATATCAGTTTGATCTGCAGGTGAGATTTCTACATGATATCAGTGAGCTAGTTGATTTGTAGAGAAAATTCTACAGTAAGATCTCAATTTCTTGGTCTGATTTCATTGCTACAATTAAAACACAATTCTACCGTCTAGCTTATATGCAGAAAGCCATCATGAATTGGCAGAACTTTAGACAACTTAAAGGTCAAAATGTGCAATATTACACCCAAGAATTCAGAAAAAAAGGTCTCTAATGTTAGGTGTAGATTTGCAATCACAAGACACGTTGTTGAAGTATATAGAAGGATTACACATTTACCTTAGGCATAATATCCTTATGTTTAATCCCGATAATCTAGAGGAGGTGTGTGTGCAAGCCACTCATCTTGAGGCAAGAGGGAAAAACACTCCAAAAGAGGGTAGTAAAAATCCATTTAAGGGTAAAGGAAAAGAAAAGGGTTTCAAAGGGAAGGGAAAGAAAAATGCATCCATTAAAAAGGAAGGAGAGAAATTAACATGCAAGCATTGTTCCAAAGAGGGTCATGATGAAGCTCATTGTTGGAAGCTTCATCCCGAGATGAAACCAAAAAAATTCAACAACAAGGGAAAACAAAAGACAACTGCAACCACTCAACAGGATTTGGGATCCGATTCGGGTGATGAAACTAAAATTATAGCCATGGGTATGAAAGGAAAAGAATCCATTGCTAGCACTAGTACTTCAAATTTACATAATGAAACTCCAAATGAAAAGAAGAGGATATAACTTTTTCACATAAGGGTAATCTCAAAACATAGCAAAATTGATACTCTTTTTGATAGTGGCTCTCAAGCCAATCTCATCTCTGAAAAAATTGTCAAAAGTTTAAACTTGGAAACCATTCCACATCATAAACCATATCCACTAGGATGGGTGTGTGACAATGCACAATTGCAAGTAACTAGAAAGTGTAAACTGAAATTTGCCATTACTGCAAATTTCATAGATGAAGTGGAGCTTGATGTTGTGCCATTAGACATATGTGGTATAGTTTTGGGCAGCTCGTATCTCTACGAAAGAAAAGCTATCTTCCATAGACATGAAAACAAATACCATTTGTTCAAAGATGGAGTAGAATATATTGTGAGAGCTCATAGCAAGAAACTAAATCTTTCACTTGTTAATGCGGGGCAGATGAAAAGACTAGTGAATTATAGCAAGAATTGTGTGCTTCTAATGATCAAACCCAAGAATGATGTTTATAATGAAGCTTTTCAAGGTTGTGATTCAACATTTAAATCTGAATTGGTTGATGTTGTTAACCAATATGATGAGATGTTTCAGGAACCAAAAGGATTTCCTCCCAAGAGAGGAATCCAACATGAGATACGGTGGCAACAAGATAGTCCTCTTCCTAACATTGGCATGTATAAGATGTCAGTAATGGAAAGTGCAGAAATTAAAAAGCAAATTCAAGAGTTGTTGGATAAAGGGATCATCACACCAAGTTCTTCGCCATGTGGTTCACCTATTGTTTTGGTGCCAAAGAACGATGGAAAATGACGGATGTGTGTGGACTTTTGTGCATTGAACAAGATTACAATAAAGAATCGTTACCCACTGCCTAGAATAGATGATTTACTTGATCAATTGAAAGATGCAAAGTATTTTACTAAGTTGGAATTAAGGAGTGGCTACTATCAAATTAGAATTGCTGGAGGAGAAATTTGGAAGACAACATTCAAAACAAGGTTTGTTTGAATGGCTAGTTATGCCTTTCGGTTTGTGTAATGCTTCTGCTACCTTCATGTGTGTGAAGAATGATGTGTTGAGACCATTTCTTGATGAGTTTGTTATAGTATACTTAGATGACATCTTAATTTCCAGTAAATCTCATGATGAATATGTCATGCATGTGAGAAAAGTACTTGATGTCTTAAAGAAAGAACATATGTATTTAAAGATGTCAAAGTGTGAGTTTGGAAAAACTTCTTTAGTTTACTTGGGTCATATTGTTGGAGGAGGTGAGTTAAAAATAGATCCCTCCAAATTTGATGTCATTTTGAATTGGCCAAGGCCCAAGACAGTTATTGAGGTAAGAAGTTTTTTGGGAGCAACCCAATATTGGAGGAAATTCATTCCTAACTTTTCTTCTATAGCAGCTCCTTTACATGCATTGACAAGTGTGAAAAAGGTTTTTTAGTGGGGAGGAAAACAACAAAAGGCATTTGATTCATTAAAGGAAAAGATTAGTTCAGCTCCAGTGCTTGCACTTCGAGACTTGAGACAGTCATTTGAGATCCAGACTGATGCCAGTGACTATGCCATGGGTGTAGTCCTCGTCCAACATGGTAAGCCTATTTGTATTCATTTGGAAACTTTCAATGGTGCAGTGATTAATTATCCTACATATGACAAGGAATTGTATGCATTGGTGCAAAGTGTTAAAAATTGGAAACACTACTTGATGGATAAGGAAACAATCATTCACACTGATCATCAACCATTACAATACTTGCAATCTCAATCTAAGTTGCATCATTCCAGGCACTTCCGCTGGATGGGTTTTCTTCAACAATTCCACTTGGTAATAAGGTATATGAAAGGTATCTACAATAAAGTTTTTGATATGCTTTCTAGGCCTATTATTAGCGAAGCTACTTTACTCAAGCATAATTCTGTTTTGCATGAAAGTTATATTGAGCAATATGCATTAGACAATGAATTTCAGGATGTTTATGCAAGCTTGAGCCAAGGTAACCAAGTAGAGGAATTGGATTATCATTTTAATGATAATTTGTTGTACTATCTTGGCAAGCTTTTTATTCCACAGGGAGAAAGAGTCAACATAATAAGAGAGACACATACTTCTCTTATTGCTGGTCATTTCAGTGTAAATAAGACGGTGGGACATCTACAGAGGTATTGTTATTGGCCTCGTATGCTTGAAAGTGTGTCACGTTTTATTAAAGGATGTTCATTATGTGCAGTCAGTAAGCCTAGCAATAGGAAGTTAGGATTGTACACACCACTTCCGGTTCCTTCACGTTCGTGGGAGAGTGTTTCTATGGATTTTGTAGGAGGTCTTCCATTATCAAAAATAGGTCATTATTATTTGCATGTAGTTGTGGATAGGTTCAACAAAATGCGTATTTTGATGCCATGTAAAAAGAAAATTATAGTTGAACAAACTGCTCAATTATTCTTTCAAAATGTATGGGTGCATTTTGGATTTCCCACATCCATTGTTAGTGATTGAGATTCTTGCTTTGTTGGGATTTTTTGGTCAAGCTTGTGTGGATTCATGGACACCAAATTGAAAAAGAGTACAACATTTCATCCGCAAATAGATGGTCAAACAGAGGTGGTGAACAAGACGGTGATACATCTTCTTCGTGGGTATTTCAGCAAGCATCCTAAGTTTTGGGATGAACATTTGCACTACATTCAACATGCTTACAACTAGGCCAAGCACTCTTGAACTCAAACATCGCCATTTGAGGCATGTTTGGGATAATTGCCTAAGTCTCCTTTGGATTTCATTTTTGGAAAACATGTTGTTATTGATGGTCATAGTGACATAGACAAAGCAAGAAGGCTTATTGAACAAATCCAATTGGTACACCAAAAATTTCAAGAATAGTTGGAAAAGAGCCAAGGCAAGTACAAAGCAAGGCACAACAAGCATCGTGTAGATCACAAGTTCCAAGTCGGCGATGAAGTTTGGCTTCACTTAGCAAAGAGAGGCTCCAAGGAGAAGATAAAAAGCTAAAACCAATTATATATGGTCCATTCAGAATTTTGGAAAAGATTGGTGACACCTTTAGGTTAAATTTGCCTTCATATCTGCAAATTTATGTTGTTGTTAATGTTGAGAACTTAAGGTTGTATTAGCCTCCTTTGATTGAAGATCAAGGAGAAAATGTCCAAATTCCTTCCATTGAGGATTTTTCTCCTAAATACCTTGATGAACTACAACAGGACACCATTCTTGACATAAGAACAAGGTCTTCAAAACGAGGGAATGTGGATTACCTTTGAGTGGGGCTCAAGGGAACAAATCCTTCAAAGGTCAAACAGATCAAGATTGGAAAGGTGAGGGAATTGTACCCTCACCTTTTGGACAATTGAAAGTGATATTTTGGGGTCCAAAAGGCTTCCAGTGGGGAGGAATGATCAGGTGTTAAAAAAAATAGCTCAAAATTCAAAGTTGTTGGATTGGTGTGGAACCTGGATGACCATGTAGTGCTCATCATCATGAATCTGGCGCAACTTGTTTCATGGGAAACGAACATCGTATGCTTCTAGAATCATGTTTTGTTCACTTTCCCAAAGAGGCAAATTTTTGTAAAAAAAAAAAATTGACAGCTCAGTCAACAGTTTGTACTGCTGACGTGGCTCTAACTCGGAAAGTATATGTGGTAGGTTGAATAGTCAACATTATTCGGTGAATCATATTGTGTCAAGTGGAACATTCTCATTGGTTCAGTTTCAGCAGTTTTTGATTGGTTGGATTGGTGGTCAACCACGAGTTGACACGTGACCCAGCCAGAGGCTGCCATGTGGTAGCCCAGGGGCCACCAAAATTATGGGTCAAGTCCAGGTAGAGGCAGCAAAGGTCGAACCCATGACCACATAGCAACGAGCAAAGCCAACTACCAACATACCATCGCAATAGCTCTTAACTCCATTAAAACTCCACGTATATTTGAATTCAAATCCGCACCATTTTGGAGGAGGGGCCAACTCTTGGTCGCACCACCAACACATGACCGCCGACGGAGATGAGCGGGGGGCCCGACCGGCAGGGACGGGCCATTGGCCTTAGCCCCGGGCATGTGGCCCCCCACGTGCCCAAATTTTTCGGACTTAAGGCCTTAGAGGCCGAATTAAGGCACCCACAATTTGTGCTGGATTTTGGGCAAAATGGTGCTCCATTAGCACAATCTAGGGCGAAATTGTGGGTTAGGCGCTGGATTTTGGGGAGTTTGTAGAGAGAATAACAACCAAACTTGGGAAAATCATTATTGGATGAGTTTTTGACCAAATCAGGAGAAGAAAGAGTCTACAAAGGCATTTCTGGGCATTTTGGAGCCATTAGAACAAGTTTCAGAGCTTTCTGAGCTTTGTAAATTGATGTATTCACATTTTTGAGCATAATAGAGAGGGCCAAGCCATTGGAAGCTGGACCAAGGAGACGTAGACTAGGAGGGGTGAACTCATTCATCATGTGCTGCTGTGATACTGTTTATGGTGATTTTTATGTCTGTTATATGTTGTTGTTCAGTCATTTGTTTATGTTAATTTGCACATTAAAATTACATAAAAGCACTCAAAAACCCATGTTTAAACTTGAAATAATCACATGAATACTCAAGCACATTTAACATATTCTGAAAAGGAATTTAGCACAACAAAACTATTCTTCCCAATCATATCATAAACCTATCCCCATGACACCACTACCACTCCCCTATACTTATCACTGTGGGAATTTGTTGCAAAAAACACTCTGTTTTAGTCACCATTTTATAGAACGGTTTCCGACCACATGAAGGAAATTTTTTGGAAACTGAAAGAGGTTTTTCTCAAGGACAAGGCAAAGAACAATAAACTCTTCCATATTTTTCACAGGTGTCACAGATCGGGATATTTGATTGCATATTCAAAGCCTATTTTTCAGACTGCACAAAAACACTCTGTTTTAATCACCATTTTGCAGAATGGTTTCCGACCACATGAAGATTTTTTTGGAAACTGAAAGAGGTTTTTCTCAAGGACAGGGCAAAGAACAATAACCTCTTTTATATTTTTCACAGGTGTAACGGATCAAGAGATTTGATTTCATCTGCAAAGCCTATTTTTTAGACTGCAGAAATACTTTGTTTTAGCCATGGTTTTACAAAGCGTTTTCTAGGAAGCTGTGGAAGAATTCGGAAAAACTGAGAGAGGTTTATCTTCAAAAATATATACTCTACAATAACCTCCTTCCGTTTTAGACATGTATTATTGTTTGGGATATATGAACCGTTGAAAATCTGATGCGTAGGCACTACACAATCAACAGTCAACTTTTGTGCTTTTTGTCATTTTCATTCCAAGAAGATATGCTTCAAAGACAAGTGATTTTCCAGTGATTTAGTATTTTTATTAAGATAAGAATGCTTTGTGGTTTTTTTTTTTAGAAGAAAAAGACTTGAAGCAATAAAAAGGTTTCCTAATTTTACTTTGATTCAATCCTTTGTTGGATCAAAGATGCAATGCATCTAGACATTATGGATTGGCTATTGTATTTCTATTTAAACTGCTTAATGTATATGGAAATGGTTGTTGATGGTTCAACGACGTGTTAATGTTAATTTTATGAAATTCATGCTTGTGTCATCAATTCATGGTGCATGTTGCTTATGTATTGAGAGTTATCGATTTCAATATCCAAGGATTCTTATGGTATGGTGCATGGGATTTGTTCTGTTTACTGTTCAGTTATTTTATTTCCTCTTTGTGTTTTATGAGTATTTGATGTCAGTTGATTCAAAATTCAGTTTAGCTGCTCTTTTTCAACTGTCTTCACGTTTCAGTCTCAAATGAAATGATATATACTCATGCATGTTATCTTCTATGTTTAGTTTCTCTTTCTCCTATATAAACATCATTGTCTTATTGCAGAGGAATAATTTGTTTTGTTTCAGTTTATCTCATCTATACTACAACCTGGAATTGTATCCCAAAGTCATTCTTAGAAGCCCTTGTAATAGTTGTTGGTTTACTTGGATAAGTAAATGGGTAAACGGATAAATTGATCATGTGTTGTTATCTATCTAACCATTCACACTTCAACCAAATACCTTCAGAATTCCTTTGTCAGAATTGGTCTTTGTTGTGAATTTGTGCTTTTTAGTCTTTATATTTTATTTGAGTGAGGGAGCCCCCTCCAGTTAGAAAAGACTAGTTTCTAGCCCAAAGTGGTTTGTGGTTACCTTTGTAGCCCTTTTTCAGCTTGAAGGGATTTTAGGGAGTGTTAACATATTGGTGCCATTGCCGGGGAGTGAATGGTTTCATCTTCCTCGAGAAAAAATCTTCAAAGTTTCATATTTGGCTGTTGATGGTGAACAACAGTCAGACTTAGGAAGGCTGAACCATTCACCTGGTGACTCCAATCAAGCAGAACTCAGATTTTCAGGTTCCAATGGTGTCTCCACATCTTCAAAATGAATTCAGTTGCATGGTATTCTCCCATGAATCGAGATCACATCCCAGGATTTCCAAATCGCATGCCTTGTGTAGATTGGCAGACTTCTCTACAAAGGTTCAAAGATGATGACGGGGGGGATGTTGCTCTACATCTAGTTAAATTTCATATGCACGCACGTAAGTTAAAGGTTTAATTTCATGAATATTGTCGCATGAAGATGTTCATGGCTACTTTGGATGGAAAAGCACAGTCTTGGTATGAAGATTTGCCATATGGTAGCTTGTATTCACTTAAGGATTTTCATTTAGTATTTTTTGAGAAATACAAATAATCTCATCCTTTTTTGTCATTGGTTGAGAATTGCTGTGACCATGTTGAGAATTTCATTCAAAGTTTGAAAATTTTTTATGGCGATGAAGAGTTCATGGATGAAGAAATCCTGGAAGCTTTGCACGAGAACCCTTTTCATCACCAAGAAGATATGGTAACTTCTCTCTTGCCCAAAAATGAAGTAGATCAACTTTCTGATGCAGACAATTATGATTCAACTTCTGAGTTTGATGAAAATTTGCAACAATCTTGTCAGTCTTTTTGTGATCAAAAGTATGAGAATTCTTTAAAACAACAAAAGGACATGGTAAATGTAGAGGACAATTTCCATGATATTTGGGTGGGTTTACAAAAGGAAATAGTTTCTCCAAGGACTTTAAATGAAATAAATATGCATTTCAATGACGTGCTTTCTCCTGAACTTGTTGATGACATTCAACAACCTTTAGACATTTCAGAAGAACAAAAGAACAATCAACTTAGTTATAATGAAGAATCAATGCTTACATACAACAATCATGTTCCATCCTCTGAGTTTAATGAACATTTGCAGCAGTCTTGTCAATATTTTTGTGATCAAAGGTATGAGGATAGTCGTCCATATGTCTCTTCAGATTGTACATTTCCTGAATCTTTCATTCAAGAACAAATTGGTCTAAATCAGTTTTCTAAATCAGCAAGTGTAGAAACTTTAGACACTCAAACATCACATATCATAGAGCTGCAAGAAAGCAACAACCTGGTATATGACACAGTTCAAATAGAATCACATGAAGGGTTAACTTTTAATGTTGCTGATGTATATGATGTGGCTTTCCTCTTTCAATCTGTTCAAGAATATACAAAGTCTCTCCTTGCTATTAATAATGAGGATGATAAACAAATTGCTGCCATTTATTTTGAGAGTGGTCTTGAAACTGATGACATAGAACAAGAACAACCAATAGTTAGGAATGATGTTTATTTTTCTCCTTTTGTTGATCAACAAGAAGCAATCCTTCAAGATCCTTTGGTTAGCCTGTTGGAAGCATCAGAAAAGGTGGAGTTCGTTTTGTTCGTCAGCACAAGTTTTGGACTCAGGTTTCATATCAAGTTGCTAGTATTTACATCTTTTTGTCTGCTTACAGAGGGTGTGAGCAGAATTTAGTCAAGTAGCCTTTTTCTTGAATGGCTACATTGGAAGGAGGTGATTACCTAGTGTACATACTTTCAACATATGCAAGATTCCATTGTACATACCACTTTACCTTTGAAATATGGCAGGTGTGGGTAGTCAGAGTTGATATTTAAAGCCCATGTGAAGGCCATAAGATCTTAACTTTTCATTGCCATATGGATTTCAGTTAGTCAGTTAGTTAATTATTCAGTGTCTATGGTTGAACCCATTGCCCAATGGTCTAATTAGGCTACTAGTCTGCTTTTTTGTTCTTGGCAGCTCGCTAGGAGGTTGCCATCCTCGTTGCAGCCAATGTTAGGGTCATTAGTTTCATTGTCAAATGTATCTTCCATGTCCTTTAATTTTTAGTTTTTGAATAAGTTGAGTCTATGAACATTGCTGTTTTCATAGCCTCAAAGTTATTGTCCAACATCCTTGATTTATTCCTTAGAGAGTTCATCCAAAACACAAAAGAGTGTCAAGTTGGTGGGATTCATGAGGTCACACATGTTTATACAGTTAAGTAAAAAGGGGTTATGTGTCAGTTGTTCATTGATCATAAACATGCAAAATGAAGTTATGTCAGTCTAAAGTTCTAGTGGTCATGAGGTCTGGTCATTAAATGTGTTTTGAATTCTTATCCCCTATTCCTATCTACCCCATGTTTCCCTATTCCCTACCCTATTTCCTTATTTCCCCTTATACATACCTTCATATATTGCATCCTATCCACTTTTCACATATCATTTACATATTATTCACATTACATTTCCTTTCCCTCCCTTCGTTCTAAACCTATCCCCATGACACCACTATCACTCCCCTATACTCATCACTGTGGGAATTTGTTGCAAAAGACACTCTGTTTTAGGCACCATTTTGCATAATAGT
Organism: Pinus tabuliformis; assembly: GCA_031772625.1. Classification (NCBI taxonomy): domain Eukaryota; kingdom Viridiplantae; phylum Streptophyta; class Pinopsida; order Pinales; family Pinaceae; genus Pinus; species Pinus tabuliformis. The sequence goes on from CM062809.1 coordinate 365,488,608, forward strand.
TTCCGACCACATGAGGGAGGTTTTTTGGAAACTGAAAGAATTTTTTCTCAGGGACAAGGAAAAAAATGATAAACTCTTCTTGATTTTTCACAGGTTTCACGAATCGGGAGATTTGGTTACATCTTCAAAGCCTATTTTTTGGATTGCACAAAAACACTCTGTTTTAGTCACCATTTTGCAGAATGGTTTTCGACCACATGAAGGAGAATTTTATGAAACAGAAAGAGGTTTTTATCAAGGACAAGGCAAAGAACAATAACCTCTTTCCAATTTTTCACAAGTGTCATGGTTAGAGATTTTTTATTGCATCTTCAAAGCTTATTTTTCAGACTACACAAATACTCTATTTTAATCATGGTTTTACAGAACGTTTTCTGGGAAGCTGAAGAAGAATTCAGAAAATCCAAGAGAGGTTTATCTTCAAAAAACAATAATCTACAATAAGCTCCTTCAGTTATTATACATGTATTATTATTTGGGAGATATGGCCCGCTAAAAATCTGTTGCGCATGCGCTACACAATCAACAGTAAGTTTTTGTGTTTTTTTGTTATTTTTATTCCAAGAAGATATGCTTCGAAGACAAGTTCTTTTCCAGTGATTTAGTGTTTTTCTTAAGATAAGAATGTTTTTTTTTATAGAAGAAATAGACTTGAAACAACAGAAAGGTTTCCTAATTTTACTTTGATTCGATCCTTTGTTGGATCAAAGATGTGATGCATCTAGATATTATGGACTGGCTATTGTATTTGTATTAAACTGATTAATGCATATGGAAATGGTTGTTGATGGTTCAACGATGTGTTAGTGTTAATTTTTTGAAATTCATGCTTGTGTGATCAATTCATGGTGCATGTTGCTTATGCATTGAGGGTTATCGATCTCACTATCCAAGGATTCTTACGGTATGGTGCATGGGATTTGTTCTGTTTACTATTAAGTTATTTTATTTCCTCTCTGTGTTTTATGAATATTTGATGTCAGTTGATTCAAAATTCAGTTTAGCTGCTCATTTTCAACTGTCTTCACGTTTCAGTCTCAAATGAAATGATATATATTCATGGATGTTATCTTCTATGTTTAGTTTCTCTTTCTCCTATATAAACATCATTGTCTTATTGTAGAGGAATAATTTGTTTTGTTTCAATTTATCTAATCTATACTACAACCTGTCATTGTATCCCAAAGTCATGCTTACAAGCCCTTGTAATAGTTGTGGGTTTACTTGCATAAGTAAATGGGTAGAAGGATAAATTGATCATGTGTTGTTATCTATCTAGCCCTTCACACTCCAACCAAATACCTTCAGAATTCCTTTTTCAGAAATGGTCTCTGCTGCAAATTTGTGCTTTAAAGTCTTTATATTTTTTTTGAGTGAGGGAGCCCCCTCCTTCTAGAAAAGACCAGTTTCTAGCCCAAAGCAGTTTGTGGTTACCTCTGTAGCCCTTTTTTCAGCTTGAAGGGATTTTACGGAGTGCTAATAGTCTATAACTATAAGAAACGTGAAAGAGTTGTGCCCTAGAAATCTCTATGTGTGAATTTGGGACTACATTATGTGTATCTAGTCATGACCAAGAATTTTGTTTATTAATAATATAAAATATGAATTATAGTTAAAAAGAAATGTTGTTAGTTTGTATGGATGTTCATTTGCTTAAAAATTATTTGTAAGTGGTATGCTATAAAATATTTCAAATGCAATATGGCTTACTCTATAATCATATAAGTTATTTAAGATGTATGATATACTTAACTAATTTAATTGAAATAAAAAATAATAAAATAATAAATTGAAGTTATAAAAGAAGCATCATGAGTTGTTAAAATGGAAGCAGAATGTGGCTCTAAAATGGAAGTAAAATTCAACATTAAATTGGAAGCCATACTTGGAGCTATTACTGGCTCTAAATAGGAAGCTAAATTGGTTGCTTAATAGGAAGAAAAATTGGAGGCTAATTCAAAAGCAAATCCCAACACTAAAAGGAAGCAAACCTTGGACCTAAAAAAAAAGCAAACCCAGGTGCTAAAGAAGAAGTAAACCTTCCAACTAAAAGGAAGCAATTCTAGAAGCAAAATAAGAAACAATAATGGAAGCCAAACTAGAAGCACACCATAAGCAACCTTGGAAGGAAAACTTGGTGTTACCTAAGAAGAAAAAAAAGAAACAATTTAGGTAGCAAACCAAGAAGTAATAATGGAAGAAATACGATTAACACTTTGTAAGTCGAGGGTCCTCGGAGGCTAGAGGATGAGAGGAGAAGGAGTTGGTTGCTGGCTCGAGGTTTAGGGTTTAGCGCTTCAAACCTGCAGAACCAGGATCAGATTTGGATGCGCACAGGGTCAGAATAGTGGAACTGCTCAGAAGAGGACAAGGATTGACCTGACAAATGGTAAACGGGGGGTCCATTAGGACCCCATCCTTTAAATAAATAGTCATGCAAAAACAAGCAGCGCAGGAGGGAGTAAAGATAACAGGATATGGAAAGCTTAAGCAAGATAGCAGAACAAACAAAGAGAAGAAACAAAGGGCGCACATAGAGACAACCAGTAACCCAAAAATGAAAGAAAAAGAAAGCAATGGAAAGGACAGCGAAAGGAAGGAAGATACATGGCAAAGACACATAGCCCATAAAGATAAACAAACTGAGGAAGAAGGGGAACGAGAGGAAGGGAATCAATCAAGAGATGAAGAGGAGAAAGAAACCACACCAAACCCCAGCAATAACAAAGCAACACGAGGAGCATGAAAACAAAAAAAAGCAGAAACCCTAAGAGTGGTGAACACAGATCCGGAGATACAAGCCTACAGAGAACATATGACGGAACATGCAGTAATCTGCAAGTTCATGGGACTGTGGCCAACAGAAAGAGCGCTATGTCAGTGGATCAAGCAACAATGGAAACCCAAAGGTGATGTTAAACTACACTTAGGAGCGAAAGGTTTTTTCACTGTTGTTTTTACGAATTTAGAGGATAAGGATAGAGTATTTGATGGGGGTCCTTACTTCTTCGCTTCAGCGGGTCTCTACATGAGACCCTGGAAACCCAACTTCGTGCCAGAAAGAGAGACCTTCACACAGGTCCCAGTGTGGATCCGTCTTTTCTCCCTTCCAATAGACTACTGGGGCTTGGCGGCACTAAAGCAAATAGGGGATCGACTAGGAACTTTCATCAAAGCCTCAGAAGCAATGATGCAAAGAAAATACACTTCCTGTGCGAGAATTTGTGTGGAGATGGATGTATCAGGAGCTTTACACAAAGGATTGTGGCTGGAGTACAGGGATGAAGACTATTTTCAAGCCATTGACTATGAGCAAATCCCCTTCCACTGCAGAAAATGTCACGAACATGGACATTTAGTAAGAGAATGCCCATTAAACAAAACAGGGGAAGAACCTAAGCCAGAGCAAGCAGTAAAGAGCAGGGATGCCTTCATAAAGCCAAAAGCAAGACAAAGGGCTAACAGAAAAAGAACGAACAGAATAGGGGCAGCACAAGGCAACACCAGTAACGCCTTTGGAATCTTAGAGACAGATACAGATTCAGAAGAACAAAATAAGGAATCAAATAATAATGAAGGGAACAAAGAAATGATAGGCCATAAAACCAAAGAAGGGGAGGAACATCCCCTCAGAACAGTAGTCCAAATGCAGGAGCCAATATGAGAGCTAGATGAAGATGCAGATATGCTAACCAGTGATGGTGGTAGTGAGGAGATGGAGCTAAATGAGGTTTTAGAGTAGGAAGGAGTGAACTTACCAGTCATGGCAGAAAACTGGAAAACTCAAGGAATAGAAAACATTCCGGAAGAAGAGATTAGAAAGATCAATGATCTATTCATTGCAAGGCAGAAGGCAGAGTTGGACAGGCAAAATAGGAAATTAGGCATAGCAAAGGGAACAGGCAGCCATTCAAAGAGCCTTTTATGCAATTCAACCAGCTCGAAACAGAGAAGGAAGAGAGGCCGAAGAACAAACGGTGAAGTATTGCAGGAACTGGGTATTTTAATGTTAAACTCTGGCAAGATGAAGGCTCTGAATGCTTTCCCGTCTTACCAATAATCTGTCTAGTTAAAAATGAAAGTTATATCGTGGAATGCAAGAGGGCTTAATAGCCAAGCGAAACAAAGACTTCTAAAGAGAAAATTCCAAAAAGAGAAACCGGATATCATGTTCATACAGGAAACCAAGTGTGCTAACAACAACATGGTGAATATCAACAAAAGGCTTGGTAAATACATAGAATTTATGGAAGTCGCCAGTCAAGGTTGGGAAGGAGGTTTAGTAACTCTTTGGGACTCCCGGGTGATAAACATCCTCTCGACAGAAGCTACAAGATCGTTCATAGCCATGGAAACTCAAATGATAGGTAATTCTGAAACTTACTTATGCACAAATGTTTATGGACCTCAAAAGCTAGAAGATAAATTCTCTTTTCTCCGCTCTCTTTTAAGTCTAAAGCTCAGATATCCCAGCTCGAAAATCATCATGGGTGGAGATTTTAATATGATAACCTCTCTTTTGGAAAAGAAAGGAGGGATCAGAAAACTCAATAAGGATGCTGAGCTCTTCACTGAATTCATTGATTCTACCAAACTAGTGGACATCCAGCCAAAAAGTGGAACTTTCACTTGGAATAATAGGAGAGGAGGTGAGAAGCAGATAGCCTCTCGTTTAGACAGATTTCTTATTTTTGAAAGCATTCTACTTGAATAAATAATTGTGGAATCCGACATCCTTCCTAGTGGAGGATCGGATCATTGGCCAATCTCTTTGGTAGCGGCCATCCAAGGAACCCCCAGAAACAAGCCTTTCAGATTTGAGAAGTTCTGGTTGAATCACCCTAATTTCATTCAACTGGTGGAGAAATGGTGGCACGAACCAATGGACATCAGAGGAACCAGAATGTTTAAACTTCAAAGCAAATTAAGATACATCAAAAACAAAATTAAAGAATGGAATGCAACTAAGTTTGGGAATGTTTTCAAGGAGAAAAACATCATAGAGGGAAAGTTAGAACAAATTCACAAAGAATGGGCTAATGGGCACAACAACGAGGACTTAGCAGAACAGGAAAAAGTCCTGATGCAACAGTGGCAACTACGCTGTCAACAGGAAGAGACCTTATGGAAACAAAAATCCAGGATACAATGGCTAAAGGAAGGGGAATAGAACACCAAGTTCTTCCATAGGTCTGCGCTAGATTATAGAGGGGAAAATAAAATACTTTGTCTCAACAATGAAAAAGGGGAAACTCTACAAAGTCACCAAGAAATAACAACACTGCTCACAAGGCACTTTAATCATATAGCCCAAGAGCCGCAAGCAGACAGGACGAAAGCTTTTGAGGAACTAACTCAGGCCATTCCTAAAATTATTACTAATGAGCAAAACCTAGCTCTTATTAGGAAATCTCATTGGATGAGGTGGAAGAAGCGGTTAGAAGCATGCTGAATGACAAGGCACCTGGGCCTGATGGTTTCACCATCAATTTTTATAAAGCCTGCTGGAGCTTTGTTAAGACTGAAATATGGGAAGTAGTAGAAGATTCCAGACACTCTTGCTCTATCCTTAAATCGCTAAATTCTACCTTCCTCGCTCTAATTCCAAAGGAAGAAGAGGCCAACTCCCTAGAGAAATTTAGACCTATAGCCTTATGTAATGTGATATATAAAATCATATCTAAAGTTATAGCCAACAGATTGAAGCCCATTCTTCTTGGCCTCATCTTGGAAGAGCAGTCGGGGTATGTTGAAGGAAGACAAATTTTGGATAATATTCTACTAGCCCAGGAAATGGTTCATACTCTTCAGACTAGGAAAATAGCAGGGATGTTGATGCAGCTAGATCTTTCTAAAGCCTATGATAAGGTCAACTGGAACTACCTTGAAGCCATACTGAACGCTTTTGGCTTTGATAAATAGTGGACTAAATGGATTCTCGCCCTGATTAAATCCACTAAATTCTCTATCCTTGTCAACGACTCCCCCTTCGACCCTTTCTCTCCCTCCCGAGGCATCAGGCAAGGAGACCCTCTGTCTCCTTTCCTTTTTGTAATCCTTATGGAAGGTCTGAGTAGACTCATCCGCAAAGCAAAGAATGAGGGAAAAAGCAAAGGACTACAACCCCTTCATTCTATACCAACGACAACTCACCAGCAATTTGTGGATGACACAATGCTGCATGGGACGCTAACTATGAAAGAAGCCATGGCATTCAAGAAAATACTAAATCTCTTCAGTAAGGCCTCAGGTATGGAAATTAATCTTTCAAAGTCCACTATTTTTTTCTTCAATACTCATTTAGCTATTCAGAAGCATCTATCTAGTATTCTAGGCTTTCGAAGAGGTAGCCTACCCTCTAAGTATCTGGGGGCCCCTCTGACGGACAAACCATGGCAAAAGATACATTGGGAGAAAATCCTGGCTAAAATGGAGAAGAGATGTCAGCACTGGACCCACAGGGCCCTCAATTTCGCTGGAAGATTAGTCCTCACCAAAGCAGTATTGCAAGCCATTCCGCAGTACCTGCTCTCTATTATCCCTGCCCCAAAAGGAATCCTACAGCAGATTAGGGAAATCCAGAGATCCTTTGTTTGGAATGGCAATGCGGAGAAAAAAAATGGGCGCTTGTTGCCTGGAACAAACTTTGCAAATCGAAAGAATTAGGGGGCTTAAATCTCGTGGATCCTTCCACTATCAACATGACCTGTGGAGCCAAGCTCTGGTGGAGATGGTGGAAGGAACCCAATCTTCCATGGGATAGACACTGGAAGGAAAAATATACCCCAGAGTGCAACATTCAGGAATTAATAAGGCTGCAAGAGGTTCCTGAAGGGTCTCCTATATGGAATTTAGCAAGAAGGAATCGTGACATTGTGCATGATCACAGCTTTTGGGAAATCCAAAATGGGGAAACAACTTTATTTTGGGAAGATGCTTGGCAACAATTCCCGAAGCTCGAAATAACAGAGTTAGCAGGCCTTCAGAGACAGTGCCAGGACAGGGGAAGATACACTGTTCATCAATACTGGAATCACAGCAGCAGGGACCAGGAATGGAGAGGTTGGTTGATCAACGACATAGAAAGCTCAAATGAGGAAAACAACAATATAAAAGATCTGCTCAACCAACTAAACAAAAAGAAGATAAGGAAAGCTGAAGAAAAAGACCAGCTAAGATGGGGCATGAAAGGGAGTGGTAATTTTACGCTCAAGGAAGCCAGGGAGCATCTCGAAAATACAGAGCAAATGGAGGTGATTCAATGGAGTAATAAGGTCTGGGATACTCTGTTTTGGCCTAAGATTAAAACCTTCCTATGGCTCCTGATGCGAAGGAAAACTCTCACTTGGGAGAATCTTCGCAAAAAAGGGTTTAATGGCCCATCTAGATGCCCCATGTGCAATTTGGTTGAAGAAACAATGAACCATCTCTTCAACACTTGCGACTGGGCTTGTCACCTGTGGAAATGGGCGGAAAACATTATGCAAAAGACAGATAGAACCAGGGACTCTATCCAGGACACCATCATGAATTGGCAGAGCGGGTATTCAAATAATATAAGAATTAACAGCATATGGAAAACCTTGCCAGGATTTATAACCTGGACCATCTGGAAGGAACGGAATAGAAGAATCTTTCAGAATGAATACAGAGACATAGAGCATTCGCTAGACACTATAACCCAAAATATAAGACAATTAATCCTGGTTAAGTGCAGAGCAGAACCAGATAACCAAGCTTCGATTAGAGACTTACACATTTTAAAAACCTTCAAATTGGATAACGGCCGAAGTATGGGCACCACGAACTGCCAGCAAAAACCAAGTACCGCGTCAATTGGCTAGAGGCGTCCTCTTGCAGGCTTTCTTAAGCTGAATTTCGATGGAGCCTCCAGAGGCAATCCAGGTTTGGCAGGCATCGGAGGCATCATAAGGAACTTTGCAGGGGAAATTCTTCACATCTACAGTAAAGCCTTGGGGGAAGGAACTAATAACAAGATGGAGTTTGCTACCATGGAACAAGGACTCAGAATTCTCAGAGATGCATAGGTTGGCACCGCAGTGGTTGAGGGAGACTCAAAGTTGGCAATAACAGCGGCAAGGAAGCTCTATGGGGGAGCGAAAGCAAGTAAGGTTACTAAACATTGGAGACTTGCCAAGGTTACAGACAACATCGCAGGAATGCTGGGAGAAATGAAAGGTTTGATTTTTCAGGCGGTGCGACGGAAAGCTAATATGGTTGCAGACCACCTGGCGAACTATGGAATCGAGCACCCAAACACCACGTGGGACAGTTGTTGGCAGAATGTAGACTGCCCGGAATTAAAAGAAAAGTGCACCCAGCTCTCCAGGCAAGATCTGGGTGACGACAATTGAGATTGATTGGGAGGAAGAATATAACGACGTCATACTATGATGAGACATGCTGGCACTGCAGGCACCATTAAAGATTGGCAGGGGAAAGAAGGACACACGAGTTCGGCACAATTATGGCGCGAGCAGGAGAAAGGGGATATAGTATCAGATATGATGAATAAGGATATGCGCCGCCGAGACCAGGTCAAGGAGGGGGACACTTGGCAGGAACTGAAGCAGGTGAGAAAAGGTGACCGTAAGGGAAAGAATATGAGCCACTACCCAAACAATTTGCCATCACGCAGAAGTTATTATGATATGACATGCAAGTTGCAAAGAGATAGGCAGTCTTCAACCGGTAACATCCCAGGCAACCTCTATTTAACATCCACCAAAGGCAAGGAAAAAGCACTGTTTTATCGTGTAGTAGGCCAGAGCCCATCTATTCTGCAAAAAGCACCCAGAACTATACCGTGAGTGTAGGCATGATAATGGCAGGGGAAGGAAGTCGTAACGCTTCTGCTAACAAAGATCTCAAGGTGGCTAGAGAAATGTATGAAACACGTACTTCTCAAAAGAACAAGTGAAAGATCATTGACCTGGAAGCCATGGTCCATGAGGAAGAAAAGAAGCTGTCGGAGCAGGAAATAGAAAAGGAAGTGGATTGGCTTCAGGACCCCGGAACTGTTACCACGTGGGCCACCCAGTTCGTCAGGACTCAAGCAGAAAGCTGGAGAATGAAAACACTACTTGCTCAAGCCTTGAGCATGCAGGGCAATTACGCGGAGCAATTGCGAAAAGTCCAGCACATCTCAGAGGCCAAGACGGAGGAACACATTGCGATCTTAGAGAGCCTGGAGTTCAAGGTTAGTGCGCTGGAACAACAGGTCGATAGCATTACCAAGAAGCTCACAGTGCTGATCAAACTCTTAAGGCATACTATTGGACAAGATACAAGGCAAGCCGAAAATCAGAAGGATGAACCGGCGGGAGATCATCAAGGCACTCATCCCAAGCCTGCGCAGGCAGGCATCTCAATGTCTGAACCAGCTCCGGAGACTTCCAGGAATTATGTTGTGCTCAAGATGTAAAGGGGCTGTTTCTACCGTGGCTGGTATCTGTGTTCTTTCGGCTGGTCCTCTATGTTCCCTTCTGTTATGCTGGTTAGTTGGTCTGTCGCTTCTGTTGTCTGTCTGCTGCCTCATTTAGGCAGATGTTTAGTTGTTTGTCTTTTTGTTAAGCTCTATGACAATGCCACCCTGCGTGGTGTGCTTATGTTAGTATGGTTATCCCTTATGGTCAATTTTGAAGGTAGGCCTGCAGTCTGGCGGCCCTGTGTCTGCAAGTGCAGACTTTTTGTACTATATTTTCCTCTTTTTTAATATAACAAGCTGACTTACAAAAAAAAAAAAATGGAAGAAATACTAGTAGCCAAACTTGGCGTTACCTAAGAAGAAAAAAACAAATAAATTTAGGTAGCAAACCAAGAAGTAATAATGGAAGCAATACTAGTAGCCAAACTTGGTGTTATTTGAAAAGTAATTCCGGTAGCGAAAAAAGAAGTAATTATGTGATCCAAAAACAACATATTTGACTATTTACTAAATTTCTTCAAATATTAACTAAGGTTGCCTTTTAAGCGAATTAATAAGGAAAATGGATTTTTATGTGCCTTAAACTTAAAAACTTGAAATATGAAATCAACCATGAACTACATAAATAGGAAGCAAACACAAAAAATTTGATGACGGAGTTCATCCCTCCTGGATTACATCTCAGGTCCACTTCCAATGGGCATATGATGTATTCAAAATGCTCATAAAGTCTCTTTAGATCAAAATTCACCATTTTAAAATATGCTCATAGGCTTCAATGGCTACTTTCAGCTGAAAGGTCTCTGTGTCAGCTTTCCAACACAACTTTCAAATTACAAAATGGCCCAATATTGGCTGAGATATGCCTCAAAAGGTATTTACAAGCACTAATAAAACAAATACCAATTTGACTCTTTATATCTCCTTGGTCGATCACACAATGGTTAAGTCTTTTATAATACCCATGGGAGGTTCTGCGGTCAAATCCGCGGGCCTCTCAGGATCTTCTTGGCATTACATAGCAATACGTTGGATTTTGGCACAACTATATTTCGTATATAGTGTTAAAACTATATCATATAGTTTTACAATAGACATAAAACCCCGCACCATCTGTGATACGGTGTAACATTGGAATGAGGTTATAAAAAAGTCTTAACATAGACCAGCGAACATATATATGCAACCTCCCCGTGGCATATAGTTACAACACATGGTATGCAATATATATATGGTAACGCTATGTTTGGAGGGGCCATTGGATGCATGTTAAAATAATCCAAGGGTTTGGCGGGCCTACCGGATATGGAGGGTTCCACCAACCCTTTCCCATTGTAACATTATAACCATTGTTTAAATATAAACTCATTCCCATGCTTAATAAACTTGACTCATGGAAAGTTGGTAAGATTTTGGGCTGTCAGCTTGGTGGCCGTGGGTTCGACCCATGACTTCTCCACTTGGTAGTTTGACTTGTGGGTGCGCCACCTACTGCCTTGTGTGAACACGGGATTGGACCCATGTGCTGCCACGTGCCTTGATATGACACTGCCACTTGTCCTACTTTAGTGTTGCCACTTGGCCTACTCAAGCAGTGCCACTTGGCCTGCTCAGGCACTACCACTTGGCCTGCTCTAGCCTCCCTTTTTTGCCTATTTGGACAAAACTTCAGAACGCATTTTCTCCCTCATACGAAGGCCATTTTGAAAACTGAATATACCACCAGAATCAGCAGGACGAGAACTTCAACTTGGTGATGGTGTCATGAGCACCTGAGACTGTTGAATTTTGAGGATTTTGAGGATCCTCCTAGATCATTCCTCTCCACTGGAAGCTTTTAGACCACCAAAAGTTTGGTTTTAAGCAGATATGAGGTGAGGGTACTGTTCCCTCACCCTTTCGATCTCCATCAACCTTACTTTTCTTGGATTCATGCCTTTAATTGCGACTCGAAGATACTCTACATCTACTCACTTGGAAATGCAGACCTTCCTATCCAAGATGGTATCTTCCTATAACTCAATCATACATTCAAGTGAAAAATCATCTATTGTTGGAATTTGAGCATTTTCCTCTTGATCCATGATCATTGGAGGTTCATACAACTTCAACTTATCAACATTTACAACTAAATATATATGCATGTATGGAGGCAAATTTAACTGGAATGCATTGTGCCCAATATTTTCAACAATTTTAAAAGGACCATACCTTATGGGTTTCAACTTTTTACCTTCACATTTCATCCTTTATTTGTTTATGTATAGCCATACTTGATCACCAACCTGGAAGTGATGATCCATCTGATGCTTGTCATGACACATTTTGTACTTGGCCTGACTTTTCTCCAATTGATCCTGCACTGCTTCATGAATCTTTTGGATTCTTTGAATGAACTTGATTTCTTTGTCAACATCTCCATGTCCATCCTCCTTAGCTTCTTCACCAAACATAAAGTCCATTGGTGATTTTGGCAGGTACCCAAAACATGTTTCAAAAGGAGATCTACCAGTAGAAGAGTGTAAGGCCCGATTGTAAGCATGTTGGACATAATGTAAGGATTCATCCCACAACTTATAATGTTTGCTACAATAACCCCTGAGAAGATGTACCACTGTTCCGTTCACCACCTCTATTTTCCCATCGGTTTGTGGATGAAAATTTGTGCTCTTTTTCAACTTAGTGTCCATAAGTCTCTACAAAGTGGACCAAAACTCTCCTAGAAAGCGAGAGTCCAATTTGAAATTATAGAAGTAGGCAACCCAAAATGAACCCACACATTTTGAAAGAACATCTGTGCAGTATGTTCAATAGTAACTTGTTTTTTACATGGAACAATAATACACATTTTTCTAAATCTATCAACGACAACATACAAATAATCATGGCCTTTTCTAGATATTGGAAGCTCTCCTAAAAAATCCATAGATATATTTTCCCATGGCCGAGAAGGAACTCGAAGTAGCATATACAAATCTAACTTTCTGTTGTTTGGTTTTCTTGTTGAACACATGACACAACCTTTGATGTACTTAGCAACTGTTTCATTCATCCGAGGCCAATAGCAAAACCTTTGTAATTGTGCCACTGTCTTACCTACACCAAAATGCCCTGAAACACAAGAAAAATGTGCTTCCCTGATCACATGCACTCTTTCTCCCTGTGGTATGCACAACTTGCCAAGATGGTACAATAACCTGTCATGAACATGATAATTCACTTCTTCCACTTGAGCACCATGAGTTAGTGATTCATAAACATCCTTAAAATCAATATCTGCAACATATTGTTCTATATAACTTTCATGTGCTAAAGAACCGTTTTGTAGAATAACTGAAGCATTCAAAAAAGGCCTTGATAACATATCAGCTAATTTCTTAGTGGTACCTTTCTTATATTTGATTACTAAATGGAATTGCTACAAAAACCCCATCCATCTATAATGTCGAGACTGTTGCAACTTAGTTGGTGATTGAAGGTACTGAAGTGGCTGATGATTTGTATGAGCCGTTGTTTCTTTGCCCATTAAATAATGTTTCCATTTTTTAACACTTTCCACTAATGCATACAATTCTTTATCATAAGTTGGATAGTTAGAAATTGCTTTAGAAAATGTTTCTGAATGAAAACAAACAGGCTTTCCATTTTGTAATAATACTGCTCCCATTGCATACCCACTAGCATCGATTTCTATTTCAAATGGTTGTTGAAGGTCTGGTAAAGCCAAGATTGGAGTTGTAACAATTTTCTGCTTTAAATTATCAAATGCTTTTTGTTGTTTTCCTCCCCACTGAAAGGATACTTTAGAACTTGTTAAAGCATGAAGTGGTGATGCAATAAAAGAGAAATGAGAAATAAACTTCCTCCAATACTGAACCGCACCCAAGAAACTTCTAATTTTCGTCACATTTAAGATCTTGGCCACTTAATAATTACATCAATTTTAGTTGGATCTATTTTTAGCTGACCTCCTCCAACTATTTAACCAAGATATACTAAGGAAGTTTTTCCAAATTCACATTTAGAGAGTTTGAGATACAATTTCTCTTTTTGCAACACATCAAAAACTTGTTTAACATGCTTTACGTGTTCTTCCCAACTTGAATTGAAAATAAGAATATAATTAAGATAGACTATGACAAACTTATCAATAAAAGGACAAAAAACATCATGCATCACTCTCATAAAACTTGTTGAGCATTGCATAACCCAAACGACATAACCAACCATTCAAAAAGCCCCTGTCTAGTCTTAAATGCAGTTTTCCATATATCATTCTCTGCAATACGAATATGATGATAACCACTTCTTAAATCCAGTTTTGTAAAGTAAACACCGTTCTTTAACTGATCAAGCAAATCATCAATTCTAGGAAAAGGATACCCGTTCTTGATGGTGATAATATTTAAAGCTCTAAAAGCAACACACATTCTCCAAGTTCCGTCTTTCTTTGGGACTAATATGATCAGTGATCCACAAGGAGAAGAATTAGGTCGAATAAAGCCTTTATCAACCAATTCCTGAATTTGTTTCTTAATATCTTAATTTTCAATGACTGACATATGATACATGCCACTGCTCAAAAGAGGGGCATCAGATTGTAGTTGAATCTCATGCTGTATTTCTCGTTTTGGAGGTAAACTTTTTGGTTCTTTAAACAATTCTTTATAAGAATCTACTATTTCAACCAATTTGTCCTTAAACTGAGGATCACACCCTTGAAAAGCATCATACTTATCTTTAGGTTGTTCTTTAACAATCACGAGAATAAAATTTTTACTTGAATTTATTAACCTTTTCATCTGACTGACATTGATTAAATGCAAGTTTGTCTTAATTCTGTGCACCCTTACAATATATTCAATTCCATCTTTAAAGAGATGATACTTATTCTCCTTTCTATGAAATATGACATCTCTATCATAAACATACATACTACCCAACACAAATCCACATATATCCAAAGGAATCACATCTAGCTCAACTTAATCAACAAAATTAGCTGCAATTGCAAACCTTAATCAACATTGTTTTGTGACTCGCATCTGAGTATTTTCTTTCAACCATCCTAAATGGTATAGTTTTGGATGATTTTATGTTTCCAATCCCAATTTCTTTACTAGTTCCTCAAAAATTAGATTTTCTTGTGATCCACTATCGAATAATGTGTCTATCTTAGTGTGCTTGGATATGATCCCTATGTGAAACAATTCAACTCTCTTCTTTTCTTCATCACATTATTAACCTTTGGAGAAGATTCAAAACAAGTAGAGCTAGAGCTAGTTTCAGAATGAATACCTGTTAGAACCATAGCGGTAATCTTCTTTTCATCACCAGAGTCAGATCCCAAATCTTGTTGGAATGCAACATTAGCTTTCATTTATCCCTCCTTCTTAAGGAACTTCTTTGGTTTAAGTTCAGGATGAAGCTTCCAACTTTTGGCGTCTTCATGTCCAACCCTCTGACAATGAGTATAAGTAGGCCTTTCTCCTTCCTTATTTTTTGTTGCCTATTTCTTCCCTTTCAACTTACTCTTTCCCTTGCCTTTTTTGGAATCTTTGTTCTCTGAATGCTTGAATGGTTTCTTTGAAAAGTTTCACTGAAAAGGTCTGCCACCTGATTCAATATGAATGGCTTGTACACACACTTCATCAAAGTCATTTGGATTAAACATAAGTATGTGTCACAAATAAGAATGCAAACTTCCAATATACTTTAACAAAGTTTCCCGTGTGTTTAATGGAACATTAAGTGCTAATGCCTTTTTCCTGAATTCCTGTGTAAACTCTTGCACACTCTGTCCTTTACCTTGCCTTAAATGCTTCCAATCCATTACAGCCCGTTGTATATAGCCTAAAGGATAAAATTGCTTTCTAAGAGCTTTAACAAACTTAGACCATGAAGAGATAATTTTACCTTTTTGCTTCAAATCTGATAGAGTTTTACTTTCCCGCCAAATCAAAGTTGTTCCCCCCATTCTAAGTGTAGCAAACTAAATTTTTGTAGAATCATCAACAACATTTTGAATTCTATAATACACCTCAAGTTGCTTTATCCAATTATCTAACATTTTAGGATTCATTTCACCATCATATATTAGCAACTCAAACTTAACATCAACCTTCAAAAAATGAGATTTATTTTGCTTCTTTTGTGAGTTTGAATATTAACTTGAATGATAAGAGAATAAAGAAGAAGAAGACGAAGATGGAGGAGAAGGAGGTTTATTACCATCAACTTTTTCCTTGCCCTTTTTATCTTTCGTGCCTTTAGAAGATGAAGTTGCATCTCTAGTCTTCTTGTCTTAATAAAGTTCTGCAATCATCCTTTCCATATTAAGGAACATTTTTTGATATTGCTCCTCTCCAATGACCTTTGTTTCAGGAGCATATCCTTCATTTGGATCTCCCATCTTCAACTTTTGAGAGATTCTCCTCTTTCCAATCTCTGGATTTATCTTCTCAAGTTTCCCTTATCCACCTCGCAACCTAGATCTAGTCAACAATCACATTGGAAAATATCATGCTTATACATTATCAACCTTGCTTTGATACCAAAATATGATCCAAACACAACAGAATTGACTATTTGCTCAATTTCTTCAAATATCAACTAAGGTTGCTCTTTAAGTGAATTAATAAGGAAAATGGATTTTTATGTGCCTTAAACTTGAAAACTTGAAATCTGAAATCAACCTTGAACAACATAAAGAAGAAGAAAACACATCAAATTTGATGACAAAGTTCGTCCCTCCTGGACTACATCTCCAAGTCCACTTCCAATGGGCGTCTGATGTATGAAAATGCTCATAAAGTATCTTTACATCAAAATTTACCATACTAGAATCTGCTCACAGGCTTCAATGTCTACTATTAGCTAAAAGGTCTTTGCCTCAGCTTTCCAATGCAACTTTCAGATTACAAAAAGGCCCAATATTGGCCGAGATATGCCTCAAAAGGCATTTACAGGCACTAATAAAACAAATACCAATTCAACTCCTTATATCTCCCTGGCCATTCGCACAATGATTAAGTCTTTTATAATACCCATGGAAGGTTCCAGGGTCAAATCCATGGACCTCCCGGGATTTTCTTGGCATTACATAGAAATACGTTGGAGTTTGGCGCAACTATATTTCATATATAGTGTTAAAACTATATCATATAGTTTTACAATAGACATAAAACCACGTGCCATCCATAATACGATGTAACATTGGAATGAGGTTATAACAAAGTCTTAACATAGACCAACAGACATATATATGTAACCTCCCCGTGGCATATATTTACAACACATGGTATGTAATATATATATGGTAACGCTATGTTTGGAGGCACTGTTCGATGCACATTAAAACAATTTGAGGGTTTGGCGGGCCTACCAGATATGGAAAGTTCCATCAACCCTTTCACCCCGTAACATTATAACCATTGTTTAAATATAAACTCACTTCCATGCTTAATAAACTTGACTTGTGGCCTGTTGGTAATATTTTGCGTTGTCGGCCCGGTTGTTGCGGGTTCGACCCACGACTTCTCCACTTGGTAGTTTGACTTGTGGGTGCGCCACCTGCTACCACATGTCAACATGAGATTGGACTCCTGTGTTGTCACATGCCCTGCTCTGACACTACCACTTGTCTTGCTCTGGTGTTGCCACTCGGCCTGCTCTGGTGCTGCCACTTTGCTCTGGCCCCCCTTTTTTGCTTGTTTGGACAAAACTTCAGAACACATTTTCTCCCTCATATGGAGGCCATTTTGAAAATTGAATATACCAATGGAATTTGCGCGACGAGCTCTTTGACTTGGTGCTGGTTTCATGAGCATATGAGACTGTTGAATTTTGAGGATCTTCCTGGATCATTATGGAAACAAAACTTGGCATTACCTGAGAAGAAAAAATAGAAGCAATTTAGGTAGCAAACAAAGAAGTAATAATGGAAGCAATATTAGAAGCCAAACTTGGTGTTCCCGAAGAAGCAAACAAATAATCCATTTAGGTAGAAAACCAAGAAGCAATAACGAAAGCAATATGAGAAGCAACAAAAGACATTATAATGGAAGCCATATTAGAAGCTAAATAATATGCCATAATGGAAGCAAAGCTATATGCAACAAGCAACGCCATATTGGAAGCAAAACTTGATGTTATGATGGAAGCATAACTTGGCATTAATTAGGAAGCCAAAAAATAATCTATTTTTGATGCGATAACAGAAGCAAAACATGAAGTACAATAAGGAGGAAACCTAGAAGTAATAATGGACGCAACAATGAAAGCAAGAATGGAAGAAATAATTTTTGGCACTATTCTTGGCACTATCTCTAGTGCTATTCTTGGTGCAAATCAAGGTGCCCATGTGAACATGCTATTTTTCATCAGATTTTGCGACATCGCTTGAAGCCAATTCATGTGCTCAGAAACATTGGATTCTTGTGCTATTTGCAGTGCTAATGACCTATTTTGTTGTAGTGCTAGTGATTATATAGGTTGGAGCATCAGAGGATTGGTGTCCTCATATGGACTAGGTTGATGCTTGGATTTGATTAAGAGGATTGGTGTCCTCATTCAAGGTTGAAGCCTTAAAGAACTAAGGCATCTATAAATGTTGGAGCCTTGTAAGAATTGAAGATTTTGTAATGGTTGGAGGCATAATTTGAGGATTGGTGTCCTCATCATTTGAATTATTTTAATATAAACTATTTTTATTTTGTTTCTTGTGTTTTGGTATATCTTGTGCTTCCTATTGTGAAAAAATCTTAACTGGCATAATATAATAATTGTAAGAAATATTGATTCATCCCCCAAGTATTTCCAACAATTTGTATTAGAGCTAGCTTCTTTGAGATTAACCTAATAGCTGGAAGAAGGATTTTTTATTCACAATGGCTAATAAGGAAGCAATTAAGACTCCCCTATTTGAAGGAACATATTTTTCTTTTTAGAAAATCAGGATGAAGTTTTGTTTGATGTCTCTTGGAGTGGAAGTATGAAAATTAGTTAAAGATGGATATAAGATCCCATCTCCTCTACCAAAGACATATATGGAAAGAAAGAACATGTGGCAAATGCTAAGGTCTCGAACTCTATAACAACTGGTTTGTCAGATTCAGAGTTCACCAAGGTTATGAATTGTGAATCATCTAAAGAAATGTGGGACAAGCTTATCAACTTCTATGAAGGAGATGATAAGGTCAAAAAGGAAAAGCTCCAAAATTTTAGAAGGTAGTTTGAAAGTCTCAAGATGAATGATGAAGAAGATATTTCTTCTTACTTTCTCCAAGTAGATGAAGTGGTTAAATCTCTCATAGGGCTAGGTGAAGCTGTTAAGGAAAATATCTTTGTCTAAAAATTTTAAGATCTCTTCAAGACTATTTTGATGCTAAAGTTTTTGCCATAGAAGAACTAAATGATTTGGATAACTTATCAATGGATGAACTTCATGGAATCCTCACAACATATGAAATGAGGTTAGGAAATTCAACTCATAAGGAAGCTGCATTCAAGGCATCAAAGTCATCAAGAAAAGGGAAGAATTGTGATTGCAGCAATGATGATTCTAATACTGAAATGGCACAAATTTTCAAAAGGTTTAATAAAATATCCAAAATCAAAGGTAAGTTAGCTCTCATTTGTTTTAGATGTGGTAAAATAGGATATTATTCAACCAAGTGTCCCTTCAAAGATGACATTGATGATGAAGAAGAAACCAAGAAAAAAAGTTTCAAGAAGAGAGGCTCAAGAGAAAAGAATTTATTCTCCAAGAAATATAGTGATGATTCTGATGATGAAGATAAATATGTTGTAAGTAGAGAAGTATTGTTCATGGCGTTTACAAATGAAACATATAATCCAAAAGAAGAAGATGAAAGTTCAGAAGAAGCACAAGGAAATATGGATGAACTTTTGATTAGTGCCATAGAAGAAAATGAGAGGTTGAGGAAAAATAATGGAAAGTTATCTTAGCAGATTATCTCTCTCAAAACTAAGAAAGAAGAAGCCAAAAGAAGAGAGGAAGTATTGAACAATAAACTAAAGGAAAAGGAAGAAATTTGTAAAAAAATGGAAGCTAAAGTAACATCTTTAAAAAGAGAGTTGGAAAAAGCCAACAAGAAATTGAAGAATTCCCAAACCTTGGATGCCATTCTTAGCTCCCAAAGGCCACCACAAGAAAAATCTAGACTTGGTTATACAAGAGAATCCTATAATTCTCAGGGAGACACCAGTGGTCATCATGAAGAAAAGCTAGAAGTAGTGTTGACGTCATTAAATGATATCATCTCAATAATTTTATAAATAACAAAGTTCATCCAAGGAATGAGAAACAATCCCTCTGTAAAAATGAATGTCTAACTGAATTTAGGACTACACCAACATGTATCAAACTATTTTCCTTGGCAATTGTTTCTATTATAAAAAAATTCGTCACGATTCACAAACTGTCGTGGATATTCCACTGGATAGTTCATCACAACATATATAATAAAATTATATTTAAAATATGAAATTATACACTATTACAATTTTATTATTATATATGGATCTATAGATTTACTATTAATAGTGCATGCGTGCAAATTTAAATTTATGTAGAAAATAGAGAAAAACGAAGTAAAATCTCACATAGACATTTGACACATAATATGACCTGGGAAACCCTTTTGGGAGAAAAAACTTGGTTGGAAGGTGAGGTCGATTCACTCTCTTTCTCTAAATGGAAATACACATTAGAGAAATTTTGAGGTCTAAAATGGGCCTCCTAAGGAATATTATAAAATAACAGTGGAAATAATAAAATAAGATTAGATTACATCATCAAATTTTAGAGGTAAAAAAAGAAAAAAGAAAACTATTTTTTCAACTTATCTCTCTTTAATTTTACTTGAATTTCAAGAAAGAGCACTCGTTGAATGCATAATTTAATTCCTCATCTAAGGAGTACACATGTTGCATACTTTCGAAGGATCCTGTGACAAGAAAAATGATAAATACATGAAAAATGTGATTGCAATCACGTTTTTTCATTTATTTCTCATTTTTTGTGTGTAGCAGGGGCCATTGAAAGTATGCAACATGGGTACTCCTTGGATGAGGAATTAAATTCCACATCCAACAAGTGTTGTCACTCAAAATTTGAGTAAAATCATTGGGGGATAAGTTAGAAATACGAGTTGAAAAAGTAGTTTTTTTAGTTTTTAATTTTGAATCTTTTTACATTTTTACTCATCCCCATGGTTGACATCAACATCTTGAATCCTATTGGTTCTTATAAAGTTGATTTTGGTTGTACATTTTTGTTTTGAGGCCATTTTAGACCTCAAAATTTCTCTAATGGTTGCAAGTACAAAGAAATATGGCCTATGGCCCATGGGATGCTACAAAGAACAAATCCTCTATGTGTGCTCTACCTCATATCCCTCTTGGCTATTTTTTCTCAGCTATGGAATAAATGCACTCAAAAGAATGGAACCCCTTTTCCTCCTAGTGGCTTGGTTATAACACAACTCGATAGCCTACTAGTGATTGGGTTTGACTACCTCAACTCTTAACTAGAGCTACAATATAGAATCTTCTAGAGTCTTCTACATCATTATCACTTGGCTAGCCCCTTTTTCATGAATAATGGGTGCTTATGTGGCATCCTCTCTAATTATGGTGGTGAAAATAGGAAGGTCAACTTCTCAATGGCATAAATTCCGCATACACACTCTGATTGACATGATTCTTATGTCATTGGAAAGATCTTTGTGTGTACAATAGGAAAACAAGGTGCACACTAAACAAAAAAACTTTTACCCCCAAAAAACATCATTTGATGCCTCAAAACACTCTCGAAAGGTTTCAAACCACAATTTCCAAACTAGGTCCCGCCCGTAAAAATGGTCCTGAGAGTTGATTCCTCCACTTTTTCCACTTTGAAAGCATTGAGATGGTTGAAAAACAATATAATGATCCAATATAGATCACACCTACTCATTTAGGGAGGCTTTTGGTCCCTAAAATATTCTACTGAATGAGGTGAGGAAAATTTTCCTTCTCCTCCTCCCTGGTGTACCATTTAGCTTTTCCTAGAAGTTGTCCTTTCAACCCAATCCGCTAAAGGTCATGCTGCCCTTGCCTTGTAGTTCTTGACCTCTTCTACAAAAGTTTTATATTTTGTCAACTTTGCTTGAGCATATGGTGCCAAACCCTCTACAAAAGGTAATACATGTTCCTCTTCCTGATATAACATGGAAGGTTCATAGAGTTTCAAATTCTCTACACTCACAACTGAGTAAATGCACATATATGGTGGTAAATTTAGTCGAAAGGAATTATCACCCACCTTTTCTAGTATCTCAAAGGGAAAATATCTCAGAGCCTTGATTTTCTTACTAGGCTCTTATAACCTCTCCTTGTTAAAATGTATCCATACTCTATCTCCCACTTTGAACGATTTCTCTATCCAATGTTGATCACGTCTGCCTTATATTTCTACTGTGAGTCTGCAGTGTCCCTTGTACCTGTATATGGATTTTCCTGATCTTATCTATAATTTTTTCAACCCTCAAGGAGTCTCCTATAAGATATTTCCTCACTCCTCTCTTTCCATATGCAATTTCCAAAGGTGAAGGTAGCAAATATCCAAAACAAGTTTCAAATGGGGACTTTCCTGTAGAAGTGTGGAATGATATGTTGTATATATACCAGATTTTCTTCAGATGCTTCTAGTTGTATCCCCTTAGAAGCTACATCAAAGTCCTATTGGCTACTTCTATCTACCCATCTGTCTGTGGATGGAGAGTTGTAGATATTTTTAACTTCATGTCTATCTTCTCCAATAATGTAGTCCAAAATGCACTGATAAATAATGTGTCCCTATCTAAAACAATGCTCCTTGGTATCCTAAAGTGCACCTAGACTTGTCCAAAGAATAATTTTGTTGCTTCTTGTCCACTAATTGTATTCTTAAAGGGAATCATAACACACATCCTGTTGAACCTATCAACTACCACGAATAGGTAGGCATGTACCTTCCTAGTTGTTGGTAAACCTCCCACAAAGTCCATGGAAATTCTTTCCCAAGGACGAGCGGGTACAAGTAAGGGATGATATAGACCCTTTTTCTTGTTTCTAGTACAAAAAATCATGCATCCTCTTATGAACTGAGCTACCTGCTCCTGCATCTTGGGCTAATACACATACCTCTGCAAGTAAGCCATCAAGAAAAACATTGCAAGGCATATAGGGTAAATCACCAAGACAAGATTGCTGACATAAAGAGGAAATATAAAGTCAAAGCCTATAATTATTTTTCTCCTCTTTCAAAATATAGCCTAGAATGTTACAAATGCAACAATCTAGGCCATGAAGAATGTTATTTCCCATTGAATCCAAGAGAAATAGTTTGGAGAAATAAAACTGAAGAATCTACTCTGAGACATGTAATCTAGTTATGCATGCCCAAAATAAGGAAAGTCAATGCTTTATAGATAGTGGATGTTCCAGGGAGATAACAGGTGACAAGAAAAAATTAATCTTATTAAGCAAAGAAAAGGATGGAAATGTGACCTTTGGAGATAATGGATCCGCTAAAATTATTGGAGCAGGCATAGTGAGTCTTGACAATGACAAAGGCAAAGCAAAAAATGTGGTGTATTGAAGGCCTCAAACATAATCTTATGAGTGTTAGCCAAATATGTGATCAAGGACATGATATCATTTTTCGTGCCAAGGACTATGAAATAAGGAGATCATCTTTAGGAAGACTAGTAGGAAAATGGGAAAGAGCGACATATAATGTATACATTCTCAGTTAAATTTAAGAGGAAGTATGTTACATGGGTCAATAAAATGAAAGTTGGTTGTGGTGCAAACATTTGGGACACCTAAGCTTTGATAACTTGGTGAAGATTAGCAAAACTCAAGCAGTAAGAGATATCCCTAGAATCTCAAAACCAACAAATGTTATTTGTGTGTCATGTCAACATGGAAAGAAAATCAGGACCAACTTCAAATCAAAGGAATGTTCGACATCAATGCCTCTGGAAATCCTTCATGCAAATATGTATAGTCCAACCATAACTCTAGCTCTACAAGAAGAAAGGTAATTCATATTATTTATATATGATTATATTAGAATGATGTGGGTACTTTTCATAAAATATTAACCAAAATCACTAGATTGTTTTAAAACTTTCAAAGCAACATTTGAAAATGAAAGTGAGTTGAATATCAAATGCTTAATAACATATAAAGATGGAGAATTTAACTTAGGAGAATTAAACGCATTCTATGAAAAACATGGAATCAAGAGGCAACTTTCTGTTTCTCGGACTCCACAACAAATTGGAGTGGTAGAAATAAAAAATAGATTTGTACAAGAAACTACAAGAACAATGTTATTGGAAGTTGTTGTAATATAGGGATAAGTAAGCATATTTACCAGTATTAAGGAAAACAACCTATTACATAGAAAAGCACATAAGTAAATGAAGAAGAGAAGAGACACAAGTAGTGGGGAACCAATGAAAGCACACTTTTATTATATATCTCTTAAAGCTAGATAAAACTGATACATTGATACATTCATCGATATATATACTTGGTCAAGAACGGTTACAGTAGTTTAATTATCTAAATTGAATCAACTAAGCTGACTTGGTTGTCAACTTGACTAAGCTGTCAACCAACTTACAATATAATTTTCTGAATCGATTGGGCTAGTCGATTATGTCAACTAGGCCTCCCAACATCTCCCCCATCCTCAAAGCCTTCTTCGTCTTGAAGAAGGGGAGATTTGGAGTGTTACCAAATTTTTTGTACAAAAGTATTACAATATAGATCATATATGAAATACGTTATACAACTTCTTCTTCTCTTGTTGGCTCATCGACAAATTTGAAAATTATTGAATTGAGGCTTCTGTGATCCATAATAAGTTTATATAAAAGCTTTCGTCAATAATCACATCAAAATTCATTTGTCGACGCATTTTGAACCAGCAAGTGTGGCTCATTGTTAGGTTCGAAACGCGTCGACAAATGAATTTTGATGTGATTATCGCTGAAAGCTTTTCTATAAAATTTGAAAATATTACAATATTGGTACAAAAATCATTACAATGTGAAACAAGAGTAAAATAAATTATAGGAATTCATGTGTAATTCTAGATCTTCGATAGGTCTTACAAAATCATTGGTTAGCACAACTTGAGTTGGTTCTATTGACTAGTGGGCTGCTTGGTCAACTTCAATGTCATGGGACTATTGTTATGAAGTTGTAGCACATGTGGAGATGCTTGGTTAAAAAATATATATGGGTAGTCTGTGGTGGTTCTGGTGGCAGTGGAGGCATGTCTGGAAAAGCATTATGATGTATGACTAGAGCAAGAAACCAAAGATGATCATTGAAGATTGACCATTCTCAAACTGATAGCCTTGCTTGTATATCCAATTCTTTTATTTATTCAATATATTGTACTCTTTCTTCCAATGAATTTTAATCTGATATCCTTTGGTCAACAGGGCCTTATTGCTCCAACTATTGCACTTGATTCAAGATCACCTGCAAAAATTCTACATAATTGGCTACTTCCAATTGAGCTTTCTTCCATTCTCTTAGTCATTTCCTTTCTTCCTACATAAGCTTGGCTTGAAGTTTCCATTCCTGTGCAATATTTTTATCTAGGGCCAACTTTTCTCTTGGTTATGTTACTTTACGAGAGCATAAATAACGAACTAGCATATCTTGATATTTAATTCAGATACAAGTCGAGAATAAGTATGTAGACCAATTATTTAGGATTGTGTTGAGTTTAGTTCCTTAATCAAGTGTTCGTTCCAATTGTTACTTAGCTTGTAAAAATTATTGATATGATTTTAGGATTACTTCTGATAATTGTTGACTCCTTGGAATTGTTGTTTTCGGCTGCAACTCACTTATTTGAGAATTTAGCTACTCATTTTGGTCGATCAACCAATGCACTAAGTTTTGAATGGTAACAAGATGATCATCAACCTAGGTTGGTATGTCAATATTCAATTTTTCTGCTACTTGGTGCTGACATTCCAGCCAAATCCCCTTCCTTACTCATGTTTATGTTGAAGACTATTAGTGTCTTTTTTCCTTTTATTCATTCTTAGCTTTGTTGCTTTTAAAGAATTTTATAAAACTTCAAAAATAAATTTGTCATTGGGAAACCTTAATTCAAAGAAATTACTAGGAATATCAATAAGTTATCTCTTGACCTTAGTAATAGGTGTGTTAATCAAGGTCGATGAATTGGTGGCTCTTGCTGCTGGGACGTTGGTGTAGTTGACATTTATTGTGTTTGTACAATATCCCTTCTTATTGTTTTGTCCAACCTTTTTTGTTACAATGAAATGTGCAGTGTGTTAGACTAATTTGATGGACTCTCTTCAGATTGTTCTTGCTCATCTATGACATACATCGTAGATATGGGAGGTGAATCTAAAGTTAAACCTATCTTCGGGATCTGGACATTCTACGTTGTGATGGATCCCAAATTTGGGCGATTTTGTGCCTAAGAGGAACTACCATTTTGTGTCGAAGTCCGTAGTGTGGTAGTTTGTTGAGCCTATATCATCTTCTGCCGAATGTTTTCAATAAAATATTCTTTGGCATACTCAAATATTTGTAATAAGTCCTATTCAATAGATGATGCTGAGACTTCAGTTTTCCTAGGTTTTTTTTTACCGCTTTTCCCTTTGTCTTAGCTATTTCTAATAGTTGTTGGACAATTCTATCCAACTGTTGTTGCTTATATGGGTCATCAAGTCTAATTCCCAACAAGACTTATTGTCAGTTGATTCTTGGTGAGTAAGTTGGAGTAAATTTAGGACTCTGAGACTCCTTACGACTTGACTTCTTAGTTGAATCTGTCAAAGGAACTGACAAATCAACCTTAAAAGGTTGTAGGTACAATGAAAACTCTCCTTCTTCCTCATGTTTTGCATCAAAAGGTGGGGTGATGTTATCTCTAGATGGTTGGAGAACCCCCCAAGGAATCATAATTAATGAGTTGGAATTTCAACGAAATTCTTCAAAGATTTGGTTGATTGTCGACTGATAAGGTAGCTCTTGAGGGTCTACCCTTGTAGTATTATTATACCATACTTTCGTTACATCAAAGCATAGTTGTATATGTGAGTGGGGTGGAAACACCCACCGAATTTGCTAGGGAACCCTCCATTTATTGTAAGTTTCCTTGATGTTATAAATACAGTTTCTAAGTAACTCTTGGGGACCCAAGGAGGCTTCCCAATTCATCCATGCAATTTTTTTTTGAAAATTTTCATTAGGGGATTCATTTTCTTAGTGAAATTAGTCTCCCCAACTGGTGGACTAAGATTCATAGTTATCCAAATGCATAATGAGGGAACACAAATGTATTTACTATATTTTTGGCACTCTTGGCAGTTGGTCCTGACCAAGTCAACAACATGTTTTTCCTAGTTGTATGTTTTCCCTGACTTTGTTATTTCTCCAATAGCTTTGAGCATTATTAACTCAACATTTGATGCTCTGTCGGATGGTGTGAGACATAGGGATACAAAAATGCAATCCCACTTAACTAGAGGATCCTAGACTTGTCCTCTTATTAGTCGCTTGGAATTCTTGTCGGTTGATCCCCCTGTGAATTCAATAATCCAATTATTGGCATCGACTGTTTGGGAACGTTCTTGCCCTTGTATGGAAGTTGAGTGACCATTGGATGGTGGTTGGTGGGATCAACAAAGATTCTCCAAGCCAAAATTTCCCATTATGATAGTCACTAAAGATAAATTTTGCAACATCCTCCTTCATCCCTCGGATGTTTATGACCAATGGGGCAATGAGAATATTGTGGATTCCAACTTTTTTGAGAAACTCTGACCGTGGATTCCATTGATAGTCTAGATTTTCCCACTTAAAAAATGACTCATTTTGTTTCTCCCAAAGAGGCTCATCCATATTCACCTGCTTAATATTATGCATTCTTACTCCAAGCTCTGATTTTTGAGACAGGTCAAATCTAACTTTCTTTCTGGGTTTGACTGTGATACCTTAATCCTAAAAATGAACTTCTGTCTTCCGCATTTTGAAATATGTTTCAAATTCTTCTATTCTCAAGAAATCTAACAACTCAGAGTTGGAAACTACAGGGATAGGAATGTCGGGTATTTCGTCAAGGTCGCAATTTACACTTAACAAAATTCTTGGAAGAGATTTGGGAAAGTTCACCAATTCACTCATTTTTATAAAATTTGAATTTATTGCACCATGATTTTCCCTTGCATCCACCTCCATCACTTGTCCTGTAACATTATGGTTGGAATTTCAAATGTCATTCAGCTTGTGCAATATACGTGCCTGCCACGTGCTTCACACACCATTAAATTATTGCGTTATGATTCGAGGTGACAAATGGCATGATTTTGGTATTGATATGACTTTTAAATTATGTGGCATATAGTGATTAGACTCCAGTCTCCCACATTTGATTTCTTTGATTTTTAAATCTTGATTTTTGTCTTTTTTGAACTCTCAAATCTGCCTCATGTGAATGATTTGGGTTTCCAACCTCCTTTCAGATATTACTTTCTGATGCTAAGTCAATGTTCTTTTCTCGATCATTTTTCCTGTCAAAGTGCTACTTATGACCCTGTATCGCCGAGTGGATTTTTCGATTATCGGTCAAACTTTCTCTTCTTCCTTTGGGCCTATTTGTCAAGTCGACTATTTTGTTACAATGATCTCTAAGTTCTTCTCACTAATCATGTCTTCTTTCATTTTGATGTTGATATTGGTCTGTGTTCTTTTGAGCCCTGTTGTTTAAAAGATTGCACAAATTTGTTCCTTGAGCCATGTTTCTGATACATCTACTTGATTGGTAAATGATTCCCATTTTAAGAGTTCTCCAATTGCTAATTTAGTTACTTTCTACTAATTTATAACTACTTTTGTAATAAACTTACTAAATTCTGATTTAGAAGAAAAAATACTAATTTACAAGAAATTTGGTCAATTAGCCTGCCACAACATGGTTTTCAAGCTAACCCATGTCCCTCGTGCCTCAAAGAGGTTTTCACCAAGTACATTCCAATGCTATTAAGAGATGTAATTTTTAAGTCAGGTACCATTAACAAGTGACTTGAATAAGTGCCCTTGTAATGTCTTCAGTTGTATTACTCCTGTAGCGCATATATCCTCAATAGCGAAGGGTCTAAGGTATGTAATATCTAGTTTTTTTGGTTTCCCTTCACTTGATTGTCATATTGTAGTACCAAATCCTTGAATTTTAAATTCTTTGTCTGTGATTTCTTGTCATTCCAAGCCTTTTGTTGATCTTTGTTAACTTTCTGATGGTGGAGTACATGAAGTTAGTCTTATTCTAAATGTTGCAATTGTCACAAGTTGTTCATTTTACATTTTTATGTTGTATTTCAATACAATAGCTACATTTAATGTGTTTCCTAAGCACTGAAATGGGACAACTTCTCCTTGAACATATACCAACTTAAAGGGAGTAGATCTAGTCAATTATTATAGGTTGTACGATATGCCCAAAGAATGGTAGAAAATTTATCATCCTAGTCATCTCTATCTAAATTACAATTTTTTGTTAATCCTTTGTGCAACATTTTATTAAATGATTCCATGGTGGCATTTGCTTGGGATGGTAAGCAGTGGTCTTCCTTTGCTCAATCATGAAATTTTGTATCAATGTTTGAATTGTAACATTTACAAAATGTGTTCCCCTGTAGTTGATTATGACCATAGGATAGTCAAATCGATTTACTATATTTTCTTAAATAAACTTGAAGTGACTTCCTTTATGCAGGATTCGACTGGCTCCACTTCTGCCCACTTTGTTAAATATTCTAATGTTGTTATAATATACTTTTCTCCTGAACGTTTAGCTCTTTTGGGAAAGGGACTAACAAAGTTGATTGCCCAAATCTCAAAGGGTAACGATGGAACAATCCACTGCAATGGCATATGGTTTTTTGGTAATGGTCACTCAGACCTTTGACATATTTTGCACTTTTGCACTTATATTAAAAAATATCGAAATAATTTTGGCCACCATAATCTTCCTTGTAGTCCTATCTCCTTGACAATGTCCTCCAATTCCTCCTTTATGTGCTTCATTAATAATACCATCTCTTTCATGCTTCAAAACACTTCACTAAAGGAACTTGTCAATTCCAAGCTCGTATAATTGACCATTTATTAAAGTAAATGGTGTTGATTTTTTATTTTTTTTTAAGTTCGACATTGGTGAGGCTACATCATACTCATGTCCAAGAATAACACCCGAATAGGGTGGGGAATTGAACTGATGACTTAACATCTAGGAGTGCCTTAACAATGCACCTAATCACTGTCTATCCAAGACCCTATGGACGTAAATGGTGTTTCTTTAATAAAAAGTTTTTTTTGGAGAGAATCCTTTAGGTGCCTTCCCCTTGTGTAAAAATTATGCAATATCGTCAAGATCTATAAGGATTGCTTCAACTATAAACAAATTTTCATTTGGGAGGTCATATTCAATGTCTGTCGGTTCTTCTCTTGTTTCCCATCGGGACAGGTGATCAGGCCCGACATTCTTTTTACCAAGTCAAACGATCACTTCAAATTTGAATTCCTAGAATAATAAAAACCATCAACATATGTGTCCTTGTAAATTGGTTTATTAACAAGATAATTCAATTATTGATGACCAATATAAAATATGAATGGATCCACAGGGAGGTAGTGATGGAGTTTCTGCAATGCAAAGATTATGGCTAAAGCTCCCCTCTGAGTTGTCGAATAGTTTCTTTTAGCTTTATTACGTTTTTGGCTGGCATACGCATTGGGATGGTCTATCGGCTCATCGTCTAGTTGTACTAAGACTACCCCAACTGCCACATTTGATGCATTGAGATGCACATGAAATTGCTTCGACTAGTCACGAAACTTAAGTATAGGTTCCTCGACTAGTTTCTTTTTTAATAGCCGGAATGACTCATCGTACTCATTCGACAAATTGAATGGAACATCCTTTTTAAAAATTTCATCTATAGGAAATGTTATATCAAAGTAATTCCTTATGAACCTTATGTAATATCCCGTATGACCCAAAAATATTTTAATCTACTTCTGGTTCACTGGGGGTTTCAAATCCAAGATTACTTTTATTTTTTCCATGTTGACTTTTATCCCCTTTTTTGATACTACATGGCCCAACAATATTGCTGTAGGTCACTGCAAAGATATATTTTTTAATATTCAACGATAAATTCCTACATCTTTCCAACATCATCCTAAGCCATTGGATATGATCCTTAAGCAGTGTATAGACTGTCCAATCATCAAAGTAGACTGCCATTGTTTTGTATGTGTACTCTTGAAAATCTTGTACGACAATCCTTGAGAAGACCGCTGGTGCATTTTTTAGACCAAAAGGCATTACTTGATATGTGAATGATTTGAATTCAGTGACAAATGTAGTTTTCTCCCCATCTTCTTCTGCAGTTGGTACCTGATTGTATCATGAAAATCCATCTGTGAATGAATAACATTCATGTCCTGCAACTTCATTTATAATTTCATCTGCGAAAGTATTGGGAAATGGATCAGTTACTGTCAATTTATTTATTCTGTGATAATCTACACATATGCACAACCTAGTCGGGTCATGCTTTTTGGGTTGCACAACCATAGGACTTTCCCATTATGATTTTTCAATTGGGTAGATGATGCCATAGTCAAGCATCTCCTCTATTTCTTTTTGGACAATGGGTATATTTATGAGCACGTTCATCTCTTTTTAATCAACTTAGATCCTAGAAAGAGGTTGATCTTGATCTCCCCCATTTCTTTTAAAAGTCCTTTCAATTCTTTATAATCACATGTGAATATGTCCAGATATTCCTTATGTAAGTCAATAAATTCTGCTATTTGCTTATCCAATTAATAGTCACCAGTTGAGAAATTTTTGGTCTATCATTATTTAATTTATTGACTTATTTTAGTTTAATTTCCATGTCCATCCAGTCAAGGGCCTTTGACTCATCGAGTTGTTGGTCTTCGACTTTCACCTCTTGATATGCAGGTGGAAAATTTGCTTTTCAGGCTTCTCAGTTTCATGTTTTTCGAGTTTGTACACCATTTTTTTATTTTTTATTTTATTATTATTATTATTTTTTAAAATTTTAAATTTTAAATTTAAATTTAAATTTATTTATTTATTTTTATTTTATTTTATTTTTTTTTTAATTTTTTAATTTTTAAATTTAATTTAATTATTATTATTATTTATTTATTTATTTTTTTATGATTTTCAGGATGGTCTTTCCTCCAACAAAAAAATTGGCCCGGTACATAAGATTCTTCCATTTCTAGACAACTAGCTAATTTATGTTCTGGTGCACACGACACATAATTGCAAGTCGATGAAAAGTTGACTGCTACTTCTTGATTGATATTGTCAAGTGATTTTTTCTTTATAAAGTCTTTTAATTGTTGAACTACATCAAGTAGTTCTTGTTCTTCTGGTTGGAACTCAAAATCCTTAATAAAATTTTCTTTTAACTCTTTCCGTTGTAGATATTATCCACGAGCTTCTTCTAGTTTGTACCATTTATTAGGAAAGTCATATAAAGTGTTTGGAAACATATGGGACTAGAGTCTTTCATCTCTATATCCAATTCTATGCCCTTCCGACTTGCAATTTTGTATATGAAGGATTGGGTCATGTCAGGGATAGAAAATTGGTATGTTTGCTTGCGCTAAGAGTTTGCAACCTCCAAACCATTCAATAAAATACATCATTGTTGTCATCCAATTTTAGAGTCAAGAAGAGTGGGTATACCACTATCTTGTTGCTTGCACTGTAAATGTTTGTATGAGAATTTGTATTCTCCCCTGTTCTCCAATGGATTTGGTTACTTATTCAACATGGTTGATAGGGGAAGCCCATTCCTTGAATCTAATCATACTGCTAGGATCTTGTTTTAGGTCATTCGGTAGTAGTGATGGTTAAAGGTTTTAACCCTGCACAAAAATTACCTGCAAATGAATTCTTAAAACAAAAAATATACAATGACAAGAAAATAAAATAAATATACACATAGATTTTCCCTTGGATCCCAAAACCGGGAATACCACATTGGTTTTTATTTATATTACTTTCAATTTATAATACATATATATACATGCTGAAGCATTCATAAACCCTAATCCACTAATCCTGGATTAGAAAATAATCGTAGTTCCCTTAACCGGATCTACAAAATACCATGGGCAGAAAACCATCATGCCCAAAACCACGTGCAAAAACCATGCACAAAACCATGGGTAGGTTCACCCACCATCTTTGGGTCCACCCCCCATCCTTGGGTCTGCCCAACTATTATTGGGTCCTTATGATGGGTGGAAGAATATAACACACACCCAACAATGTGTTGGGAAAAATATTGAAAGGGTGGGTGGTGGGGGGGGGTGTGAATTAGTATTTTAATTCACTTTAAACTTTTCATTTCATATTCTGATTTCTATATGCTACTATCATTCATGTAGCCAATGTATGTACGTGACTTCAGTAAAGGCAAACATTGTATATCCAGTTAACTAACTTTTCATATATTTCATCATTTTTTCATCTTTAACTAGTGCATCATTACTTAATTATTCATTAAGTAAATAGTAACCATGAGAAGTAAGAGCATAATAAAGCAACACAACAATGCATGAGAACAACACGATTTTTAGGTGGAAAGCCAACGTGGGAGAAAACCACCACTACTATCGTCTCTGTCTTCTCATTTTATTATAAAGGAAAACATCTTACAATCTTGTACTGGCACAGAATCTTACCAATAGGTAGGAACCCACTTGCAGAATGCTGCAACCTTCTCTCGTTCTCTAGCACCCACTGGAAGGGAGCTCCAATCCTCTGATCTCGTTTACCAACTCCTACCAGAAGGGAGTTCCTACCCCCCTGAACACATTTACTAGCTACTATTGGAAGGAAGCTTCGAATCCCTTACCGAAGGCTCCAACCCTTAGCTCCTCTTGTGGAAAATGTTTCATAATATTTCATACTAGATCCACCTGATTCAAAACATCAAAACCTGTAGGCCACTTTTCATCATATTTTCAGACTGGACCCACTTACAACATTAAGCCCAAACCAAGTAACAACTCTGAAACCAAATACTAAATCAAATCATCCAATTATTGAACCAACTGAATCACTATAACATCAACAAATCAATCACTGAATCTCAACCAACTATTGCAACCAAATCAAACCAATCATAACCAGATCATACCAATGCACAACCATTCATAAATATACCAAGCCATACTCTATTCATCACAAAAACCAATTGTTGTCACTGAAAACCCTGATCATACATACATTAGAATGTATATGCTACTATTCTGAAGTGCACCTGCATATATATGTGCTTCCAATATATAGGACATGTGTACGGATCTCAAATCACTGACAACTAAATCTGAATCACTGTAGCACTAAAACAATCATTGAATCATGTACTAAATCAATCACAAATCACTGAACTAATTACAAATCACCACATTGCAGCATTATCACTAATCAACATTCCATTCCATAACTAATTCAAGCCAATCAATATTTGTCAAACACAAATTATCATGATAGAGACATCATCGATAGACAACAACACACAGAATGGAACTGATCAAATGTCATCAAGAAGCCATACTGCAAAACCCTATATATATATATATATATACATGAATTCCAAAAAATATATCGGTGTATGTATACAACTACCATGCATAAAACCTGCATACAGATCTCAATATACAGTGTAAATTTGCATAATTTATACACAACCCTACAGAGACAGATCCACGTATGCGTGACAATTCCCAAACACACCTGCATACAACACTGAAAACTTTTGCTGCATAACAAAACATCTGTCAAACTCAAATATTGACATGCATACAATTATAGTCACACATCATTATATGTAGATTTATACCCCCATCATAGATCTATCATTATTGGCTATAAACAGATCAAGCAATATGTATCCATTATTTTTTACTACACTTTCAGATCTATCAGATCTGAGCCTCCTCCATGCTCCTTAGTGCACACTTGTTTCAGATCAAATCATTCATAAACAATCCATCACTTGCACACTTAACACCTTGATCTCCATATCCTTATATAGCTTTTGCCTTAATCAATACCTTTGGTAAATCCCTTGGTAATGTCGTTAGTATTCTTTGACAAGATCAAATAACCATTGTCGCTCCATTACTATGGGCCAATACCATTGTAAAGACCCCTAGTATCTAGATTACCATGGTGCGGATTCTATACGCGACTTTCCTTTGTAGTACCTGCGTATGTACACGATCTTTCTTCATGGGACCCACGTATACTTTCTCAAACTTCACCTTTACCATCCACTTGTCTCTGAACTGACATTTATTTGTTCCTATCATCTATAGCATATATATCACTCTGCATAAACATCCTATTATCACAATGTTGACATCTTTATCAAGTGGGTTGCCATTAGGGACAACACATTAGCCATAATGCCAATAATCTCCCCCTTTGAACTCGATGGAAACCACTTTGATGTTTGGTCATCACCTGTAAATATCCACGAACACACCTGCAAATACCAAGTCTTCTCACCAAGCATTCTTCTCTAAACACCAAGCTTCTCTCCCCCTTTGACATCAAGGGAAAAGGGCTGACTAATGTTGAATGGAGCCTTCTCTCCCCCTTTGTAGAGAAGATCACTATAGGTTTGATCGACTAAATATGAAAATTGTATATTGACCATGCTCTCCCTGAGCATATGATGAACTTGCTAAAGATATACGATAAAAGCACAAGGCTTTATGACTTAACTAATTATGACCTTTCCTATCACCAATGACTCATGATTACATCAATCACCCAACACACTATAGGTTTGATCTCCTAAATATGAAAATTGTATATTGACCATGCTCTCCCTGAGCATATGCTGAACTTGCTAAAGATATAAAATAAAATCACAAGGCTTTATGACTTAACCAATTATGACCTTTCCTATCACCAATGACTCATGATTACATCAATCACCCAACACAATGGGGTTACATATTTGACCCAACATTACATCAATTTCCTAAAATAATGGAATTTCATCCATAACATGACTTGATCCCAATAGCCCATACATGAATTTTTTTTACAATGATTTACAACATGGGTCTTTACATGACCTTTACATCAAGAGATATATATGACATTTAGAACCAAAACCATATATTTGAACCATAAGGTGACAAGATCATGATAGTAATAAAAAATCATCATTCTCCATATAGGAATATGCAACATAAACATCTGATAGCTACAACATAAACAACAACATGAACATTTTCGTCATCAAAAAGATATGTAAGATAAAGAAATGTAGCTCTAATATCATCATCATATGACCAAATATGCAAAGTTTCCCAGCATCACCAAGCAGTTGTAGAAGAAGCATAAGACAGTGCAATCAAGCTCTGTTAGTAACTCATAACCTCAATCTCATGCATTAATATCAACATGCTCTCTTTACACATAAGAAGAGACACAATCCTCAAGTAGCATATAAACCATCGTATGCATCAACAACATGTGTGCAAACAAATAGAACCTTCAATCATCGCATATCTGATCAACACCATCACATCTTCAGTAAACATATCTACAAGTTTTAACAATAAGTTTACCAAACTTGAACAATATATAGGCATCATCCATATGACATAATGTCAACAACATCTCAATGTCAACAAACAATGAGTGAATCATAAACTCATCATCATCAACCAATGCCAACAAATGCAACTCAAGTAACATATAAACATCAACCATCAGTTCATCATATCCAATCCATGCCTAATGATCAACATATATCTTTTCATCAACTTCAACAAAGAGTGAGCAAGCCAAAAAACATCATCATGCAACAAGGAACCATAATGCCAACAATGCACTAATGGAAGCATAACAAATTCTCCCCTTGAACCTGTGCTAGCTAGTCACTGCTAAATCTAATCATATCCACCTCATCAATCAACAAAATCCACCAGATAACCATAACAACAATAATCATTCCTAAGCATCATATGGGAATTATTAACAATCTAGGATAAACTAATGTCAGTGCCAAAATATCAATCATAATCTGATGGAAGCATATGAGAATCTCCCCCTAAGTTTGTGCCACTTTTATCCATCTCATAAAAACATACACAACTGTCTAGATCAAAACTCGCATATATACACGACTATCCTTCATGAGATCCACATACATAAAGTAAATTGCCAATTCTTTATAGGCACAACTCCCCTTGAATCTCTGTTATTGTTCATTTTTACTTCATCAAATGTAATGTCAATAATACCAAAACATTTTCAAAAGGAATATGAAACCAGAATAGTGAACCATCACCAAGATACTCATGCATAGCTCCCCCTGAGATCATACATCAGTGATCCTGTGGATTTGATAATCATCACTTTCTCTTCATGAGGTCATGTACCTCACATCACTTTTGCAATCACTGTTAAAAGTATGGTTGAAACAAAATAGAATACAATGGGAACTATCTTCTTTTATTCTAAATCTGAAGAAGAAGAGGAACTATACTTCTTATTTCTTCCCTAATTCTTCTCTGCAGGCACATATAGTTTTTCTGGATTTTTGTATCCTCTTGCTATAACCTTTCCAGTTTTTTCATCTATAACTTTTCATTTAGTTTATGTAAGTACAATTATACGTCCTTTGTCAGCTATTTGACCTACACTTAGAATATTCTGCTTCAACCCTTGAACCAATAATGCATCAACTGATTTTGGATACTTCTCGAGTTTGATTCTACCTTTTCCCATAAATTTTGTTGGAGCACTATTTCCAAGAATCACCTTACCATCTTTGTTTTTCTTAAGATACTCAAACTTGTCCTTATCTCTAGTGATGTGATGAGAGAATTTGTTATCTATGTACTATTCATCTTCATCTTCAAATGAACAAAGAGAAAGGCCACACCTTATATGTTCTTCTTCTTTTTGCTTATTATAATAAGTGATGGTGGATCCATCTTTCTTAGGTATTTTGGTAATGATATTATTATATAGTTGCATGCCTCATTGTCTGTGGATATGCATTGACTTGTTCCTGAATTATTTTTCTACATGTCCAAACTTTTTACAAGCATAACATCTTAGATGACCAGAAAATGGACCCGAGGAATCATAACATGTCTATTTCATATTCCTTCTATTGCAATCAATAACTTTGTGACCAAATATGTTACGAGAAAAACAATATCCATTAAATAAACCTGAGTACCTGGGAGTTGATGATCCTCCTGCGAAGTGGCTATTTGCTTGAGATCGAAATATGCTTCTACAAGTTGTTGCAATGTGTCCATAGATATGACTTGTAAGACATTCAACATCATTTATCAGAGGAGAGAATTGATTTTTGTTCCTATTATTGGGAGCAAATGATTTCGTTTGAAAATCCATTTTCCTTGGACGCTGATCTGATTGACTTCTCATCTCTTTATCCTTCAAGTTCCTTGCATGAGCCTGTGACCTATATTCTCCTTTTACAGTTTCATGAAAGCCAAGACCAAATTTAATGGAGGGAGACCTTTGATTGCTAAGAATATTGTCCAATATCTTTGATATATCTTGAAATCTCAATTGCTTATCCTTTCATGCTAACTTACCTTCTAGAATACTTACCTCTACCTCTTTTTCACTTCTAGTCTTTTCCAATTGCATTCTCAGCTCAATGATTTCCTTCTTAAGCCTATTTTCTTGTTCTTCAAATACTTGAAGAATCTCCTCCTATCATATTTTATTTTTATTTTTCAAGGTCAAATTTTAGAGAGATGATTTTTGCTTCAAGTCCATCACAGTAGTTGGTTCTTTCTTTAAGATCTTCGATTGTTGTTGTTAGGATTCCAAGAAACTCTCCTAGGTTGTAGCTCGGAGATGCCTGGTAACATATAAATTCAACTATTGTTGCAGGTTTAATGGAAGGAATGATGGTTTGGTTCAAGCCAGATAACCACTTCTACTTTGTTTCACTCCAGACATGCGTGAACACCCTCAAACTACAAAGCTTTAGGCCACCAATGCTCACGATTTTAGATATTAGGTGAATATGGAGAATACTAACCACACCAGCAGATGCACAAGACCATGTGATGGCCAGCTGCAACTAGTAAAGAAACCTGTAAATCTAATCTACTAATGCAAAGACAGGATGACAGCTCTCCTGCATTAGATAGAAAGAAACCTGGGCAACCTATTCAATGATGCATACAAGATTCTAACACAGAGATAAGATGACAGTTATCTAGTGCTAAACATCAAGAGATCAAGAACACAACATATCAGGTACAAGCTTGGAACAGAGGAAAATGGAAAGTGAGCAGTTAACAGCAAAAGAAGCTTGTATTAGCTGAAAATGAAGATGAGACGCTGCAAGTGACAAAATATCTACAGTCTCTAGAAGTTGAACCTTACATCAAATGCCAACCTTGATTACATCTTTCTTCTGGGTATTTATAAGTTTACAATACTATGGCACTTGGCCATTTAGGTATGGAGGGGTCATAATTGACCACCAACTGCATTTAACCGCCTGATGGAGTCTCTGAACGTGTTTGCTTGCTTCAGTGAGTGAATCCGATCTGTTCAGGTGTTGTGCTGTCCTTTTAGGCGGTTGGAGTGCTTGTACCAATGGAGTTCGTGACTGATAAATTTAGTTACAGGGTCGTGCTTGTCCTTTTCTCCCTTGGTCATGATTTTTGTTAAATATGGTAGTTGGGGGTCTGATAGTGACTGATAATAGCATAGCTGGTCATCTCCTTCTTCGAGCAACCGAATGGTCAGAGGACGTGGAATGCATGGGCAGGTCGATGATTTGGGCGAACGGGAAGAATGGCCGTCAGATCGAGGAAGTGGACGGTGGAGATGGCTCGGCGGAGGCTATCGGTCGAGGTGAGAGTGGGGTGAGTCGGAGCCATTGGATCTTCAGTGAACAGATCGGACGGTCGTTGGGAAATGAAGTTGCACGGATGTTTATCGGGTGGGGTGGATTGGTCGGGCGGTAATGGTATTCATCGCACCACTTTCGAGCGTTAAGTGGTAAATGTCTGGGGTTGCATGATTCCATTCAGTGATCGACACGTAACGGCGGATAAGAGAGAAAAACCGATCTCATCGCGCACTATCGTTCAATCACATTGCTGGCACGATGAAAGCGAAGGCCATCAAATCTTGGCGGAGATGATATGATGGTGGAGAGTGGTAGAGCAGGTTGCCTTTATCGGGTGCGATGGGAGCCGTTGGATCGGCGGGGTGATCAACGGTGGGGATGAGGCGCGATGAGTTATGAATGCGCGAAGACATATGGTAGGGTCTTATGGTAGGTTTGGGGTTTTACGCTCGGGGCTTAACGTCAAAGGGGCTATTTTGCTAGGTTTAGGAGGCAAATAGGGGAAACAGAGATGGAGGAGAATAAGCAGGGTAGAGGAAGAAAGGAGATAGTGACCAATGTGAACCCCTTTGAAAACACCACCAAACAGAACAAGCTTTTCTCTGACATTAGAAAGTCAGCGCTGCATAGCAGAGCTAACACTGGCTCCTTCTAGGGATGAAATCCTCCCTGTGAGGTTTCAATAACAGCAAACCACTGCCTTTCATACAAAACAAGATCAGCAATAATTCCTAGTGTTCCATTGGGCATGGAGTCTAATTAAGCCTACACTAAAACTTGTAACAAGAACATATTTATAATGCTAAGGCCTAAAAGGCCTTAATTAACATAAACCTTCAAAAACCGCCCATTAACTGGGCCATCAAAAACTGTTTCTCCTTCCATACTTTGCAGCATGAAAGTGTTGTTCCCCTGGATCTGAGCAATGATAAAAGGTCCAGTCCACAGAGCATCAAACTTCCCATGATTGCCTTTCTTTTCCTTCAGTGCATCCCACTTGAGCACCAAGTTTCCAACTTGAAAATTGTCCATCTTTGCCTTTCTATCAAAGGCTTCCTTGATTCTCTTTTGATGTGCTGCAGACTTTTCAACCAATTGATCTTAGATTTGATGAACTTCAGCCAGGTCACTAATCCTCTTTGCCATATCACTTTCCTCATTCTGTTCTTCCCACAAGAATCTAGCCACATGAGGTTCAACTGAATTGGGAATACAGACTCAGTGCCATATACCAGCTTGAACGGAGAATTCCCTGTGGATTTCTTGGTGGTCACCCTGTCAGCCCATAATGCAAACTTTAGTTTGGAATCCTAGTTCCTTTTGTTGTCTTCCAACAACTTTTTAATTATCCTTATCAGGCTATTGTTGGATGATTCTTCTAGACCATTACCTTGAGGGTAATATGAGGTGGAATGCACTAGATTAATACCCATTGAGTCACACATGTCCACCAACTCTTTTTCCCTAAAGGTTGCTGCATTGTCTGTAACCAATTTGTGTGGATAGCCAAACCCGGTGAAAATGTTTTCTGTCAATAACTTCATGACCACATGGTGATCAGCTTTCCTAGTAGGGATGGCCTCAATCCATTTAGTGAAGTAGTCAGTGGCTACTAAGATCCATCTGTGCTGGCCACTAGAATGAGGATTAATTTCCCCTATGAAATCCAAACCCCACT
The DNA here is from genome assembly GCA_031772625.1 of Pinus tabuliformis. Taxonomy (NCBI): domain Eukaryota; kingdom Viridiplantae; phylum Streptophyta; class Pinopsida; order Pinales; family Pinaceae; genus Pinus; species Pinus tabuliformis. The sequence goes on from CM062809.1 coordinate 365,529,784, forward strand.
GCTGGAAAGGTCCACTGGCATGTATTGGCTTCAAGGGTAAGGATTTCAACTGCTGTTTTCCTTCAAACCTCTGGCACCTGTCACAAGATTTTACAAATGAAAAGACATCAGAAAACAAAGTGGGCCAATAATACCCAGCCTTAAGGATCTTGTGGGCTGTGCTTTTCCAGTAGTGATGTCCTCCACAGATACTGGAATGGAACTGATGCATGACCTCTACGGATTGTTCTTTGTCTAGACATCTAAAAAGGATTCCAGATGGATCCCTCAAATAGAGGGCATATATGTAATTACCTTGGAGTGCAGAATGTATATTCTGAAAGCTTTCAAGGATTTGATAAGAGCATAAGCCTGTTTTTCTATAATATCATACCTTAGTTCAGCATCCCTTAATGTTTTGCTGAAGAATGCCATTGGATGCTCTGAACCCTCATCATCTTTCTGCAATAAGACTACTGCAAGGGTGTCACCGGAAGCAAAGGAGAAGATATGGAACTCCTTGCTATAGTCTGGGCTGATTAAAGTGGGAGCTTCCATAATAGCTCTTTTGATGGCTTCAAAAGATCTTCTTGCTGCATCAGTCCATTTGATCTCTGATCCCTTTTTCAGCATGGAGGTGATGTGTTTTACCAGTTCTGCAAAATTAGGAATAAACCTCCTTACAAAATTTATTTTGCCCAGAAAGGATTGGATGTCCTTTTTTGATCTTGGGACAGACAAGGTCTGTATCGCTTTCACTCTTTCTGGGTCAATCTTGACACCTGCAACAGAAACAATGTGTCCTAGAAGTTTGCCTTCTTCCAAAGCAAACTGTGACTTCTTGGGATTCACTAATATCCCAAACCTTCTGCACTTCAAAAACACCTTCTTTAAATGTTGCAAATGATCCTGATGGCTGCTGGAGTATACTGTTATATCATCTAGGTAGACAAGGACAAACTTATCCTTCTCTCCTACAAATGCTATATCCATAGCTCTCTTAAAGGTCGCCCCAACATTCATCAGTCCAAAAGGCATCTTAGAATACATAAATGTTCCCCAAGGAGTGGTGAAAGCAGTCCTTTCTTGGTCATCTAGATGTATAGCAACTTGGTTATACCCTGAAAATCTATCCAGGAAAGACATAACTTTGGCTCTTGAGACTTTCTGTAGCAAATGCTCCATCTTTGGCAGGGGATAGTTGTCTTTCTTAGAGAATTTGTTGAGGTTCCTGAAATCAACGCACAGCCTGATTTCTCCACTTTTCTTCCTCACCACTACCAAGTTGGCTACCAACTTTGAATATCTTAGAGGGACTATGATTTTAGCAGCCAAGAACTTCTTGATTTCCTTTTCAATCAGGGGGAGGAGCAAAGGATTTATGGGTCTCAGCTTCTGTTTGAAAGGAATGGTGTCTTTCTCCAAGGGGATCTTATGCTAAATGATCTTTTTGTCATAAGTTTTGAGGTCACTATATTCCCAGGCAAAGACATCAACAAATTGCTTCATTAAGGTGCAGTATTCAAACTTTGGGTAGTAGACAAATGGGTGGATAGATTTATATACTTTGGATGATTTGGACTCCCTATGTTATGCCTATGGACTGTAGACTGATTTTCTTTTTGGGCAATCTTATGAGGCACATCATTTTGGTCAAACAACTTCTCTAGAGGCACTAGCCCTTTAGGTACATGATTGCTAGGCAACTATACAATGCTGTCTTGGCCAATTCCGTTCCTCATCTTAGGCTGGGAACATTCTTCCAAGGTTTCATTCTCTTGATCAATTTGCATTTCAGAGAATTCATCAATGACTTGCAGAAACCTATTTACTTCATCATCATCCTCAAAGACTTTCCAATGCTGGACATTATCAGGCAAGGATGGCCTATATTTTATTTGGACTCCATAAACCAATTTAGGGGGCATGGGATGGATGAACATGCTAGCAAACACAGCAAGGGAATCAACAAGCTGATTTTTTACTCTAGGGATATATGAGATACAAAAACTATCAAAAGATTCTTTGAGTCTCCATACCTCATCTCTGTATGCTTTCAGACTTGGGTGTCTTTTCTTGGAAGGTTTTGTTCACCTGCTGAATGAGGAGATCAACATCTCCAAAAACCTTTATGTCTCTGACTCCTCTGTCTTTGGCAGCATTTAAGCCCAATATCAAAGCCTCATACTCTGCTATATTGTTGGTGACCTGAAAAGTCAGTTTGAAAGACAGATGTGTGCTTTCTTGTTTTGGCACTACAACAAAACCAGCGATTTGCGCCAGATTTTAGTGCATTTTTTTTGTAATTGTGATGAGCAACCTGTCGCTAAATATGGCTCTATTGTACAATTTTTAAAGCGTCCTTTTTTGCACCTGATTTTGCATCCTTTTTCACGCTAGATTTTGCATCATTTTTTACACCAAACTATGCATCATTTTTTGCGTCAAATTTTGAACCAAGATTTGCATCTTATTTTATGACAGGTTTTGCTTCTAGTTTTGTGTCATTTTTTGCATCTATTTTTCATTCTCTTTTGCTTCCTATTTTGTGTCATTCTTTGCTTCCATTTTTGCACCATCATTTGCATCAAGTTTACACTGTATTTTGAATCCAATTTAACGTCTTTTTATGCATCCATTTTGTGTCAGTTTTTGCATCTAGTCTTACGCCAGGTTTTGTATCTAGTCTTACACTAGTTTTTGCTTCTATTTTTGCACCAGCTTCGGTGCCTATCTTTGCACCATGTGTTGAATTTGATTTAGCACCAAATTTTGCATCCATTTTTGTGCCCATTTTTGCATCTTTTTTTGGACCATTTTTTACATCCACATTTACGTTTGATTTGTCTCCATTTTTCCCATCTCATTTTGCACCATATTTTGCGTCATTTGTTTCATCCAATTTTGCATCATTTTTAACACCATCTCTTGCATCTAATGTTACATCATTTTGAGCATCCAAATTTGCATTTATATTTTCATCTTATGTTGAGTCATGTGTTGTGTCCACCTTTGCATCTTATTTTGTGTCTAATGGTACATTCAATTTAGAGCCATTTTTTACGTCTACTTTTGTATTTGTTTTTGCACCAAGTTTTGCATCCAATTTTAAGCTATTTTATGTCCCTTTTTGCACCATTTTTTTGTGTCTACTTGTGTCCAATGTTGCACCATTATTTACACCGACTTTTTCATCCAATTTTGCATTTTTTTGGTGTCTAGTTTTACATCGTTTTCACCATCCAAATTTGCATATTTTTTTGCCTCATTTTGTGTCCACATTTGCATATAATTTTGTGTCTGAGTTCGAGCCTAAATTTGCATGTGATTAGGAATCATTTTTTACATCCAATATGGCATCCTTGGTTTCACCTTTTTTCAGCCCCATTTTGCATCTTGTTTTATGTCTTTTCTTACATCTTTTTTTTTTTTTTTTCCTTTTTTGCACCCAAGTTTGCATCCCAAATTTACACCATTATTTGCATCATCATTTGGCATATTAATTTGTAACGTTTTTTGCTTCTTTTTAACGCTCAACTTTGCATCTTATTTTACATCTAGTTGTTGTCTTTTTTTGCATCTAATTTGGTGCCCATTTATGTGTCCTTGTTTTTGCCCAATTTGATATCCTTTTGTATGCCATGTTTTGTTCCCTTCTTTGTGTCAACTATTGCACAATTTTTCACTTCTAATTTAAAACACTTTGTATGTCAATTGTTTGCATTTTGTATTAATTCCTAGTTTAACATCCAATTTTACTTTCAATTTTGCATCCATGGTTACATCCGCATTTGACTTCTTATATAGAGTATATTTTTCTTTACATATATGACCCCCTTTATAGATTCATAGTGAAATATATGATAGTTTCTAAATATCATTAAAGCAGATATCACAATTCAAAATCATTTGTAAAGAAATATAAGAGAAATTGACAACATCCATCCAAAAAAATAACAATGTGTCATTAACAATTTTCAAAACATGTATAAAATAGCAACATAATACTAATAAAATCAGTATTATTTTTAATCAAAACAAGTAAAATTCAAATATGATTAACAAATCAAAATATTTCATGAATATTGTTATTCTATGATAAATTAACAACAAACATAAATCAAACTCATCGTATGATTACAAAATCAAAATGTCTCATTGATATAGGGTAAATTCACAACACCCATCTAAACATAACAATGTCATTCTACACAATAATTTCTTCATAAAAAACAATGCATGTGCATGCCTAGCTACCACCACCAAGATCATCCTCATGATCATCTTGACCATCCTCATTACTCTGATCCACATCATCACCAACACCGCAACTATCATCATCATCTCCTCCTTCACCACCATCATCCTCATCCTCATCCTCATCATCTCCTGATATATGTTGAACATAATTTGGATCATCGTCTTGGCAATCATTACCTATAGCATTCTGACAAAAAAAATCAATATTACATGTTAGTATTAATTACATAACACAACGCATGTTTTTGTTATACAATGTTAACCATAAAATGAGGTAAGATATAATATCTAATAGTACTAAAAAATAAAATGAAAATATGGTTTAAAAGTATATTGGAAATCCAACTAAGATTACATACCATAGAGTCCATCCAAACAACAAATTCAACCCATCTCTTTTGCTGCAGCACCTCCTTTTCCAAATGATTTGGAGGTCTTCCATATTTTAGTTCCTATCAATCAGTAAATAGGGAGAAATTAGATAACAATGACTTTCTTCTAGTACAAAATTTATTAAAAAAATATCACATGTTTAATATACTTACAAAGGTTGTTATCAGTGCTTTTAAACCTTTCTGGCCACTACGATGAGTGACTTTTGTCTTGGTTAACCTCGCCTTGGATGCCTTGTCCTTAAACATAAACCAATTCAATTTATTTTCACACAAATACATGTCTAAGATACTTATAAGTATTAATACATTCTAAATAATGTTTAATGAAAAATTCAATACCTGAATGCTCTCGTTGCCGGCTTTTCTTTGTGCATCCAACTTCTCATATGATTTTACAAGTTCTTTCCATACTTTAAAAGGTATGTCAATAGGTCTTTGTTTCAGTCTTTGATCTTGAGGCATTTTTTTAATTTTTCTTGTTTGGTTAAAAAAAACCGAACAAGTAATTCACATCAATGGCATGGGGACTCTATGGATATGTGTAAAAAAATGGCTATAAAGAAAACATCCAAAAAACATATGAGCTCTCCCTTTGATGGTCACTTGGGGCATATGGCTGGAAAAGAACAACTCCATTTTCGAAAATCAAGGACAATCCTTTCTCAAAGTCCTTCCTAATATTTGCTCCAAATGTCTTAAAATGAAAAACAAAATTCAAACGTCATCCTTAAACATCTCCCTTAAATATAACGTTGGACCATAAATTCTTCACTTTTATTGTTATCGTCTCTGGAATGATTTTTCTATATTCAATTATATAATGAAATATGTGTGCACTAATGAAAAAACATTGAGTTTCATTTTTCATAATCACAAACAATGAAAAAAGAATCACACGTAACTAGCATCATTTTGGAAATTTTATATTTATTAAAAATCTTTAACATGTTTTCCTCCCATATCTCATAAAAAGGTGTGAAATTTTTTATATACTCTCCAATAAGCACTACAACAAAACCAGCGATTTGGAGGTTTTACACTAAGTTTTTCAACATCGAGCTTACTAGGGCTTGCACCACCGGGGTTATTAGTAAGAATCTCATGAGGTTTGCATAGCCATGATTATTAGAATCAAAATAGTAGGATTTGCACTAAAAAACAGTTCATAGAGCTTTCCTGCTGGGGAGAAAATCACAAGTTCAACTTCTGCAGTGCAGAGCACCGAGAGCTCGTAAGCTTTCTTCAGCAATCCACCTACGTTTGGAAAATGTAGCCTGCCTGCTGGCGATGTTCTCAATCCTCTTCCTCTGCATCTTTCCCCTCACTATTCTTGTATGTCCTCTTTCGTTTTTCCCTCCAAACAAACCCTCTCAAATTGAGAAAGCAGAACAACTCACTCGATGAGAATCCGAATCCAATTATCGCTTCTAACAATAACCCAATACGATACCAGAAGTGATTACACAAAACCTCATTGACTCTTCATTTGTTTGGAAAAGAGCCAAGCATATACTTCTGACGAGGGTTTCCGTCTCAAGTCTGGCTCGCAGGACGTCGCTTAGTCAATTGCGAGAAAAGTTTTCCACCTGCCTGTCACATACGGTTTGTCACACTATATATTAAAATAAGGTTGATCATACTAACAATAAGGTTGTATAGTTTAAAAGGAGGGCTCTCCTGACTGCATTTGGTTGGTTTATAGAAAAGATTGCTGGAATGTGTAATGTGAATGCTCTACTAACTGTTTTTTAAGCATTTGGAAGTATTAAAACCCCCTAGGATAATTAATGTAAGACCTGTTAATTAATGTGTAAAGATGGCTATTGTCCTTGGGCTACCTTAGCTGTTCGTGTTTAGTGATCTGTGGTATTATGACTCCTCAAGTCACTATTAAACCATGAGAACCATGCCCAGGCAGACTGTGTGACATTGTGGATGAGAACCAAAACTAGACTCCTATAACCTCCTTTTTCATCCTTTAAATTGCAGAATTAACTGACTGTTCTAGTAATCGTTCTTGAGCACCTGAAGATGTGCACCCTAAATAATAAGAATAATACCCTGTAACATATGAATAGTCCATCCTGTGCATGTAGGATATGCACATGAGGTCCAATAAAATCACTAACCAGAATACCAGGTGTTATTAAAGCCTCTACAGGTTGATATATATGAATGTTACAGTGTGTAGGAGTATGATTCAATTCCATACGAAAATACAAAACATCTGATAGGATTTCCTTATACCTCATAGGCAAACAACCATTGTCCCTTCTATAGATGAGCAGAATAAGTGCTTGGTTCTCTACACTAAATAAAGACAAAGTATAGTACTTATTGCTGACAAAATAGGATTTAAATCGCAGTTCAATTGCTTGACATTCAGCTGGTCACAGAATTGTAGAGTGCATAATCATAAGTGATGTTGCGAGCCTCATTGCTCAAAGTCTAAGGGTCTTGCGAGCCATAATCACAGCCATGTATGGCATATCTTGTGATTATGGAATTTTATGAGGTCAATTCTTGTGAAGACATTTCAGTTTATATAATTTTGAACCTCAACAGAGTTTTGGCAAGACCTGGCTGAGCTAGGACATCAACAACACAGCTGATATGAATGACATAATCTAGCCTCAAGAGGGAGCCTCTTTTGTTTCATCACTCTAACAATCTATGACGTGGTGGAAAGCATAACAACTTCCCCTTGAATATGACACCTAAACTGAGTACAAATCCTAAATGATGCAGCCCTTGGTGCATGTCTCTCAAAGTATCGATATTTCAAATGTTGAAAGCTCTTGTGCCCATTTGATATGCGTTCGATTGCAGTTCCCCTGAAGAAAGAATCTTATAAAGGTGAGGCCATGGCCAATATGTTAGCCATATCCATTGGAGTTGCCATTGCTTGACAACTTTAGTGTGATCAGTCCCACCATGATTCACATGGGCTTCTACTCAACACTGGCTGTTGCTATTGTAAGAGTCTTCAAGCTCGTTGAACCCATAGTATTGATAAGTGTATTCTTTGGGTCTCTGGTTTTCAAATTCTGCCTATGTTTTCCTCTCAGTATCATTATTTCAAATGCTGAAAGCTCTAATTCCCATTGCTGTGTATTTGATTGTGGTTTCCCTGAAGAAAGAAGCTTATAAAGGTGAGCCCGAGGCCAATATGTTGGCCATATCCATTAGAGTTACTATTTCAGCTTATGGGGAGGCCAAGATGAATGCATGGGAGGTGATTCTCCAGTTAAGTGCAGTTGCATGTGAGACAGCCCAATTGGTTCTCATACAAATTCCACGAGCATCAAAAGGGATTAAGTTGAATCCCATCACATCTTTGTTGCTCCTTGTTGCCTTGTTTTTCTCAGCACCCCCTGGGCCTTAGTAGAATACCCATTTCTGATAATCAGGGTCTCTTCCTTTGATTTGGATTACATGACATTTCTGCTTGTGCCTTGGCTCTTAATCTTGCAGTGTTTCTTCTGATAGGAAAGACTTCAGCCTTGACTATGAATGTTGCTGGTCTTGTCAAGGACTGGCTGCTCATAAAATAATCTTTGTCTGTAATAAATGAAAAGGTTACAGTCATAAACTTGAGTGGGTGTGGACTGGCTTTTCTGGCTGTCTGTTACTATAATCATTTGAAACTTCAAGCTCTCAAGTCCAATGACAACCAACCAAAGTATCTCAGCAGTGCAGCTGATGCCAATGATGAAGGAGAAGGTTTGATAATGACGAGTGGGAGATTCTCAATCAGAGATTCAGAACCAGTAGAGAAAAATCAAACTCAAGCTTCAGGATTAGGTATTTAGATCATTAATATTGTCTTGTGCTAGAGATTACTGTTCTTGGATTGGCTCCTCTATGCCCAGATCTATTTGCAGGGAACAGGCCAGTCATTCACAGTGAAGAAGATAATGACAAGATTAGTGTATAATGATGGACAAGATGGTGCCATGGTGCCAACCTAAATCTCAAGTAAGGAGACATCTGTTCATCAATTTGTCAAGAAGCATGGCCTACAATTCAATTGCTCTAAGCCTATCACTTCTTCCACCTGTCAAATAAATTGTTTCCTCTTTGTTTAGTTGACTATGGTTCTAATAAATATACTATTGTTTGATGTAAAAAGACAAAACAAAACAAAAAATATGGAAAGTTGTGACCCCATTTTCTAACTACAAATTGAAATCGGATTACCATAGTGACCACCTTTGCTTATTGGAATCAAAAAGGGGGTGGGTTATGCACAATCCTCCGTATCATTTGCTATTACCAGAGACCATAATGAGATCAAAAAATGCTGATCAAAATATCAATGGGACATCAAAACAACAAGAAACTCACAAAATACACAGAAAAGCAAAACCCTAATTACCCGATAAAACAAACCATAGCCCGCCAAAATAGAGTCAAAATTTTCCATTGAAAGCTCAGAATAACTGAACCAGAAATAACCCTTGTGAAATTTGCTGCTTAAAACATTGTTTTGAGCACGGCCTCTTTCTTCAGATTTATTTTAGATAATACGGTAGCTTATTTAATGAAATATTTCCAGAAAGTTGAAATATGGCAAATTTTTCCAATCAAGAACTCTAAATAATTTCATTAGGACAAGGCGTAGAGGATTCATGACGGCGACAAGAAAATAATGGCGCTTTGCAATTTTAGCACTCTCTTGCAGAAAAATACCTTTTCTGAAATCGTTTTGACCACGAAGAAATGCAAATGAACTGTTGGAAGTCGTGCAGAGAGAGATCTGGTGGCTCGTGGATCGATTCTGGGGCAATGTTTATGCGATTGCAAACCATGATTGCTCATATGCGAGCTACTGAGCTCGTTGAGAGGGATACGCGCAATGGCGCCAAACTACCAAGAGGATTTGAATTTAAAGGCCGGATAGAATATCTACCGTCCGATCATGTCATCGATGGCCATATATTTGTGTTTCAGTAAAACGGATTTTCAAAGAATTTGAAATATTATACATTTTATAGAATTTGAAATATTATACATTCTATTATTTAAGCTGAATAATAGTTTTACTTTGGAAAAATAATTGGGCACATCAAATAAAATATTGATGCCAGGGACATAGAACTCCGAAACAATAATGCACCCTTCTCTTACTCCAAAACAATAATGCACCCTTCTCTAGCTGATGTGTCAATTCTTTCTTTGAAGTGGAACTTAAAGAATTAAGTAATTGTTCATTATTAAATTGGGATTTTATATAAATTAATTGATTATTTATTAATGTTAATTTCATTTTATAATTTTATAGTAATTTTTAATAGATTTTTGTTAAAGATAATTATTTGAGCTATTATTGTATCAAGATTTTTGTTGTGTCTTTTATTATTATATTTTAATCCACTTTAAACATGCTCAAAATATGTTTTCATCTTCATTTGTGGAGATTATCTACTTGCATATTCAAAAAGTTTTGATGTAGTTTTTGCCTTGAAAAATGATTATTGTGATTGTAATGGTGAGAAATTATTCTATAAACAATGTTAAGTGTTATTTAGAATAAATGAGAAATTCTTTTTGAATATATAAGACTAATCTTTGAGAGAATAGATATATATTCCCTAATTATCACATAAACAAGGGGTTAATCTTGCATTTAGTGCTTTATCTCTGTAGAGTTTCGCTAAACAAAGGGAATACCTCCTCCTGCGTGACTTCGATTGTCCCTCCCTCTTACAGGATTGCAAAGCATTAAGAATTGAATCTTCTTTATTTTAAAGATGCAGTCTTGTCGAATATACCAAAAACATAGTAGGATTCTTTCATTATTGACAAAATCAAGCACATGTGCAAGGGAAGTATTCATCTATGGATGGTTAACAAGTTCATTAATAACTACAAGCAAACGCTTCAAACTATGTATTTAATGATCTCTAGTCATCATCTAAAGAGTTCAAGAATCAAATCAATTCCAACCTAAGTTCTAATTATATGGTAAACCTCTACTCTAGAGGTTCTATTATTGTAAAATTTCACAACTATGGAAGTTGTGGCAAGGTCTCAAAGGAGGGACTTTCTTTTTGGGGCAAAACTAACCTTTTTTCAAAAGATAGTTTCTATAATTGAATCCATCTTCAATATCCATTTCTTCAACCCCACTCTGCCGGATTTGAATATTGAACCCCCCCTACTTATTTTGGGATGAGATGATCTTTCAAAAGCCAACTAGGAATCTTACCCATACTAGAGTAGTCATCGGCAACATAGTGAGAGGATTGAAGTTGGGAAACCATGGCTTCACTAGAAGACCAACTCATCCCCAAAACCATGGACCTTGGTCAAGGATTTTTTTCTTATCCTCAAGACATTTGAAGATCACCACAAAAAAACATGGGTCTACATCCATCCAAACCGGCGTTCATCCAATCCTATCATAATCGAACAGAAAAACGCTACTTTTTCAATAGAAAATGGGGAATAAAAGTATCACCCAAGGATAATGACCATCGCATCAAGCGCTCAATCATAAGGGAGGAGCAATAATTTGACAATCACACGTCCTTGATTTCTGTTGATTTAACTCTGAACACTCACGTAATATTCTCTTGCTTGGCGAATTAAACACCACTGCATGGAATGGACGAGGATTGAGCCAAACCCTGGATGAAGCCCACTTCATTCTCATCTAAACACAAAACTATATATACGTCAAAGTTATTACAATAGATTCTGACTGTCAACACCTCGAGGTTCTGTTTATATGTGGCTACCTTTTATGGTTACTATTGAATGTGTGATTGGCAATAGTAATGGCAACTTAGGGCTGCCAAATTTCCTTCGATTCCCTCACTACATCCTAACACAAATAGTTCTTCAATGCCTTGGTTGTCTTTCAAAATTGGTAGGCAGCGTCTTCTTTGATATTTCTCGATGGTTTTAATTCCACTACAATCACAACTTTCATTTACATAAACTTCGTGTTTTCACACGAGCGACGATTGTTCCAAGGTGAAATGTCACTTGGATGGTTTCAATGTTGTTGACCCATAATAACTAACTAACGGATATGCCCATTACAATTTTATACCACCCCATTATCAATATCAATTATGCATGGGAACCAATTAAAGCAACTTTTCACATTAATTTTATATGAGCATGAGAACATGTGTTAACAAGCAGCCCATAAAGCCTCATTTTGAATGCCATAGTCACTTAGAAGGAATTCCTCTTGTAGTAGCATCCTCCCTACTAAACTTTGCTAGTGCTAACATTAGAACCACCATTACAACAAGATATATTTCTAGTGTTGACAACACCATTATAGTAAGATACCTCAAGAGAGACAGAAAATTTAAAAATTATGATAGTAATACGTATCCAGAAGATGGTATTGAAACTAGTAATTGTTCACGAATCCATAAGATTGTAAGGTCATTCTCATTATCATAATCATTGTCATCATCATCACCATCATCCTTGTCATTGTTATTGCCATCATTACATTATCATCATAATCACCATTCATGCCATCATCATCATCATTATGGACATTGTTTGCAATTGTTCATAATTGTAGATGTTGTAAGAAATATCATCAACCCAAAAAATGTGATCAGTGCTAGAAAAGGGTTGTTTAAGACACATTGATATACGTAAGAGAAATAACAACTCTATTTTTGACAGATGATCGATGATGATCATCATCACCACCATTATCATCGTCATTGTCATTTTTATCATCCCCATCATCATCATTAATGTAATTTCTATCGACATTGTTGTAATCATGCATCATCATCATTCATGCCATTATTGTTTTTTATGATGACCTAGATGAAAATGATGATCATGACACCAAAGATAATGCTTATGATTATGACAATGACAACATCTAAAATTGGGAAGATTCGCCAACGTCACTAGCATCGTCATCATCATAATCATTGCCATCATCATCATTGTCATTGTAACCACTATCGTCTTTATCATCATAATCACAATTCATGTCATCGCCATCATCTTCATTTTCATCATTGTCAATATTATTCACATTGTCATCAATTGTTCATAATTGTCAATGCCATAAGGAATATCATCAATGCAGAAAATATGATGAGTGTTGGAAAAGGGATGCAAAAGCGAACATAGAAATGGGGGCAACAATAGAAGTAAAATTGGATGAAAAGTGGGTACAACATAAGTAGATGCACAACAACATGAAAAACCTGACACAAAAGTGGACGCAAAAGTAGATGCAGTTGTCAATGCAAACTTGGATGCAAACATGAAGGCAAAAGTGGAAGCAAACATGGGTCCAATGGTAGGTGTAAAACTTGGCACAAATGGTGGTGAAACAAATGTGGATGCAACAACGGAAACAAAAGTATATGCAAAAATGGATGAAACAAAAGTGGATGCAATAGGGGATGCAAACGTGGAAGCAAATGTGGTTGCAATGGTAGGCGCAAGATATGGTGCAACAAAAGTGGATGTAACAATAGACAAAAAATATGTAAAATAAGATGCAAAAATGGATGTAAAAGTGGAAGCAAACATTGATGCAACAGGCAAAACAAAATTGGATGCAAAAAATGGATATAATGTAAGTAGATGCAAAAGTAGATACAAAACGAGATGCAAAACCCAATGCATAAACCTGACATAAAAGTGGATGCAAAAATAGATGCAATATTTGATGCAAAAGAGGATGTGAACATGGATGCAAAATTGGAAGCAAACGTGGATACAACAGTAAGTGCAAAACATGGTGCAAATTGTGGCATAACAAAAGTGGATGTAATGATAGATGCAAAAAAAAAATCAAAGTATGATGCAAATGAAGATGTAAAAAGGGATGCAAAAAGTGAAATTTAAAATGGGTGCAACAGTGGATGCAAAATTGTGTGCAAAAGTAGATGCAATAGAAGTCGATGCAAAAGTAGATGCAAAACGAGACATAAAACCCGATGCAAATCCCAGTCCAAAATTGGATATAAAAAGGGATGCAAAAATAGATGTAGTAGTTGATGAAAACCTAGACGCAAATGAGGATGCAAACGTGGATGCAAAATTATAATCAAAAGTGGGTGCAAAAGGAGGTGCCAAACTAGGCGCTAATTGTGGCACAAAAATATTAGATGCAATAGTGGGTACAATAATAGATGCAAAAGAGGATGTAAATATGGATGCCAAACAAGAGGGCAAAGTGGATGCAACAAAAGTAGATGCAAAATTTTATGCAAAACTAGACACAAAACACGATGTAAAACTTGGCGCAAAAGGGATGCACAAATGGATGAAAAAATGGATGCAAAAAATGATTTAAAAAAGGATGCAAAAAAGGATGCGAAAGTCGATGCAAAAGTTGATGCAAGTGTCGGTGCAAAAAGTGGATGCAAAAGTATGTCAAACAAAATTAGGTGCCAAACTTGATGCAAAACCTGGAACAAAACCTGGTGTAAAGGATGACACAAAACTTGGCATAAAATTTGGTGCAAAACATGGTGCAAAACCTATTGCAATACCTGGTGCTAAACTTGGTGTAAGATTTGGTGCAAAACTTGATGCAAATTTTGTGTCAAGTTTTGCACCATATTTGATAAATGGATGCAAATAGCACCAAAAATGGGCTCTAGATGCAAAAAAAGAAGTAAAAAGGGACGCTAATTGTTGTTGGGAAAAGTATCCAATACGGAATGACCCTATCCCACTCTAAGGGTGATAGTACCTCAGCAACAATCAAAGCAAAGCTATTCAAGATTACTTCTTTATGAGGTGTAAGAGAGAGGAGAAAGGGATCCACTAACCGTTGTCTTCCGCTAATGGTTGATCCAATCTTCCCTCTTTGCTGCTTGCTCCCAGCTCCTTGCTCTTTCACTGGCCCAGCTACACAAAGATCCTGCAAAAGCACAAGAAAGGGAAACTACAAGAAGCTTACATCCATAATTGATTCAAGGATTAGAATAAATCAAATATACAAGCATCAATACGCCACAGAGACACATGCATATAGAAGAACCTCAAATGCTTTATTAATGGAAGAAGTAAAGTTCTGAGAGTGTTACAACCATAAGAGGCCCAATCTAGCAACACCTCCCAGCAGAAAGAAATCTCCTCTTCACCTCCTTCAAAGCAATCACCCAATAGTTCTATACTCAAACCAACAACACTTCCTTACATTCACAAGATTCCAGCCCCCTTAGACCTCATGAGAGAGCTCTATATATAGGAGTTTTGGAGAAAGGATGAGTCAGCTTGAGGCTGGCATGAAGCTGACTAGTGTCCTCTCCCACTTCAGTTATACTTCAGTTCTTGAGTCCACTTGGAGTTTCTTGCTTCCACTTGGAGATCTAGATCCTCTTACTCATCACAAGGCGAATTCCCTGATCCAAGTGTCATTTTGGAAGCTTCCTGGGCATTTGACACCTTGCAGAATGACTGTGCCACTTGGCCAATCTCGCCCAGCGCAGGTAGCCTTCATTGCTTTTGACATTCAGCGCAGGTACAGAGTGGAGCAGTTGACATTCAGCGCAGATGCTCAGTGGAGCAGCTGACATGATCCAGAAATAGCTTGTTTTTGAGTGTTTTCAGGTGGAGAACTGATTTTCAGTGCTGTGGTTTGCTGACCTTGTTCCTCTAGGGGTAGGAACAACATGTTTAGGGACTTTGGATCCCTTAGATTATTGACATTTCATGCTTCATGCTGTAAGGCACAAAAATGTCTATAACAGTTGCCCCCTAAAGTATGAGGTCGTTTATCGGGTGAAATGCTTTATCAGGAGGATCCGAAGTTCATTCAATCGCTGAGAGGTGCCCTGTAATAAAATACAATACAATACATTATTTTTCATTCTGCTTTCATGATCTAGCTGAGGCGGGCATTCCCATGCTCAGCTTTATAAATTCATTTTGGTACATAGAACAGACGATCGTCTGATGGTAGACTGATAATCCTCTGCTGAAATTATCATCCTTTGAGTAGGATGATCATCTGTTGCAATGATGTACATATCAAATGTCTTTATATTTCCTGAATATATATCGCAGCCCAGATGGATGAAACTAGATCTGGGGTCTTCAAACTCGTTCGATCTTCACTCTAAGTACAAGTCGATCCATGTGAGAATTGCGCTGAAGTCGAACATGGAAAGACATCGCTTGATTACCGGTCAATAATGTAAACCGTTAACAAGCGCGAGAGGAATCACCGATAATGATAATGACCCTCAAGGTACTGCAGTACAATTCACGTGGTGTGAATAAAGGACTTGGCGTCGAACACCACGCAAAATCTTCTGGTCGAAGGTCATTGATGTATACCTGTCGCCGGAAGTGAGAAACTTGCCATTGAGGCATGCAAGCTTCAAAGTACTGGGGGGGTTGTTCCTAGATCAACTTCTTGGATAATGAGCTGAAGTCGACAAGAAGCGATCCGTCAAAGGAGGGCCTTAATGAATCCCACATCAATGACACGGAACGGAGCTAATGATTTTAGTGGAGGTGAAAACAATCTGTGAAATATGATTCAGGGTGGCGATCATGGGTGGATGAAGGATAATGTATGGCAGTGGATGGGACACGGTTGACTCTTTCTGAACACATCTCTTGAACATATAACGACACTGATGTGATGGATCGGTAGCATTACCCCAAATGTGGATGGTTTGGCGAGGACCATGGTGATGAGACCGGTGAATGAAACAACCCAACCCGATGTGATACGGAGGACAAAGTGTCATGTTCAAGAGCGACTTGCTACCATTAAAGCTTTGAGGTTCTCCCAATTTTTCCCCAGTCATTTCTGACCAGTACCTCTTTATTTTTGTCAAGCTTGAGGAGGATAACATATGCTTGTTCTATAACCTGCCCTTCGGGCAAGCCCATCGCTATATTTTAACGAGCCTAGCGATAGGGAAACTCGTTCTCGTCTAAAGACAAGTTTGTCGCTATTTAATCATTTTAACGAGTCTAACAACAAGGAAAACTCGGTCCTTTTCATTTTTAGAGAGTCTAGAAAGGTACAAAAAGTTAACTCCAAAATTCCTTTTTCGTCATCTAATCCCTTAAGTCCGAAAAAGTATAAAACAATACAGAAGGGATGAGTTTTCGATAATTTTAACGAGCCGAATAAAACAAGCGCTCGACCTTTTTGTGCAATAATCCCTCAGGTCCAAAAAGATTAAAATCTAGAGGAGGGATAGCTCTTCCGGTCATTTTAACGAGCTGGAAGGCCAAAACTCGGCAAACTTTTCATATTTTACGAGTCAGATGAAAAGAGCTCAAAGAAGACTCGTCTTTTGAGGAACGAGTGATAAACAGGGGTAGCAGCAGATTCCAGGTACAGGTTGGAATTTTCCAATCACGGCAGTGTCACAAGGATGGCTAGGTGAAATCACTCTTCGCAGCTGTTCCTCAAAATGGGTGAACAATCATATGGAGGTAAACGATCGGCCAAATGAACGGTGGAGGTGATGGCTGCAGCAAAACACGACCAAGGTCTTTTTACGGTTGATCAGGGTACATTCTTAATGGTTATTTACCGGAAAGTTCATTTTTTAACGAGCTTAAACTTGCTCAAAAGCTTATGTTTATTTTTTAACGAGCATGAACTATGACGCTAAAACTGCTCGGATCTCGCTTTTCTATTTTTTAACGAGCATAAATTCCGCGGTAAAACTGCTCGATAATACCAGTCATAAGATAAGAAATGTTTCCTGCAAGATTCCATTTTTTATAGAGCTCGCACCTCACATAAGCTATGCTCCAACTCCTCCTTTCTTTATGCAAGTTCGGAAACGGCTAATCTTAAAAACAGATAAATAACCGCTCCTAGCTTGCACTCCAAAAGGTTTGCATGCCCCCAGGTATAAAGTACAATTTCAAGGCTGCCCCTACTTATCCGATAAAACATTTGTTTTAAAGGGTGAGGCTTGCCTCTTCCTGGTTACCCAAAGATTGTTTTGTTAACACCATCAAACGAAAACATCTCCTCGGCACTGTCTACCGAAGTAGACAATGGTGAATGACCTTTGTCAAACAAGTAACCTTATCAAAAGAATCCTGTTCTAGAACAACCCCTCTTCCATCCACGGACGGGGTACGGACTAGTCATATTCTTTCGCGGAAATTCTACCTTATACCCAAGGTTTCCTCTGACCGAAGCAGACCAGGATGCATGCCCCCTGGGTTCCAGTCCCGTCTTTCCGAATCACTCGCACTCATCGGGAAGGAGGACTGGGGGTGGAGACATTTCTTGGGTGAATATACCATTGAGGGTTGGTATTTGACTATTTGCGATGCGTGATCCCGGAAATGAAAGTTGGTCTACGAGCTTGACCATTCTTCCTTCGTGTGGAAAACACATTACTCTAAAGAGTGAGGAGACTATTGCTCCCATGCAATATATATAGTCTCGTCCAAGGAGTAGGTTATAATCCAAGGGTCCTTGAACGACCATCACGTTCATTTGAACGGTCTTCCCTTTCAATGTAATAGGTACATTGGGGAGGATCCCTAATGGTCGACTGGTTCCTTTATCAAAACCCGAGAGATTTCTTATCTCAGGCAAAAGCGCCGGGGAACCCAGTGCTTTCCAAGCAATAGAGGAAAGGATACTCACAGATGCCCCTTCATCAATGATAGTTCCAGCCATTACCATTCTGTAAATTTGGACAATGATTCTGAATGGTATACTGGCTGGCAACCGGGGTCTGCCTAGTTGGTTCCAATCAAAGGACACAACCAGGTTGCTTGGTGGTGGGACCGAATACACGGCCGGATATGACCCTGACGATGTTCCTTCCTGCGATAAAGGAATGGGTGCATTGCCCTGATGCTCATCAGAATCTGTGTTGATGAAAAGAATCTGGATGGTGTCATCCTTATTCTCTTCAGTGAGGGTATCATTTGAAGATGAATCTTCAGTGACGGTGTCATTTGAGGATGAAACCTCTGAAGGAAGAACCGGGTCAACTGCCGTATCGACCTTTAGACTTTCGTCTGGTCTAGATTCAGTAGGTTCATTTTCAATGACTGACTCTTCAGCTGACCACTTGAGCGGGCCAGCTGTATTTTCAACCAACGAAGGACTTGGCACGAGTTTTTTGTATCCAGGAGGAAGCATTACCGGTGAAACCGGACGATCTTCCAAAACTCTCTTCGCTTCGTCTAAGAAGGGACAACGGTGGATGGCGTGATCGCCTTTACACAGTTTGCAGGGGAATCTTGCTCCCCCTCTTTGTCTTGAACCTTCACTTTCGCTGGTTGACGGTGAGCAATCAACATGGCTATCAGAGGTTGATGCTCCCGAATTGTGCAACCGAGGGGACCAGTCCCTTAGTATCCGGGGAATACAGGGACAATCTCTATGGAAGTGGTCTCCTCTACATATGACACATGGCGATTTAGGCCCGGTCTGTGCTGTGTGTGGATTTTTGTCAGATGTCTTTTGCTTGCCCCCAGGCGCCTTAGGCTCCTTCTTCTTCTTCTCCTTCTTCTCCATGGGAGCTTGGCTTTTGCCGGCTCTACCTTGCGAAGATGAAGGATTGGAGGAAGAGTTATAGGAAGTTGAAGGCTGGTGGGCAGCTCTAGACTCATCTAACTGTTGACTCGACTGTTCAGGAACCATGGTGGTTTGAACTACATTGGTTGAGAATAGCCAAATAGGCAGGCCAATTGTCAGTCCTGGAAGCGACAATGTGGCCATGTGGGGTGCACCAACTTCTCCCCAAGAGGAGAAAGGACTAGGATTTCCATCATGTGGAATTCCTTGGTTGGGGCGTTCCATGTTCTCAACCTAAGATCAACGCGGGAATAGGAGGTGATTATGTTCCGTTTAAAATAAATTTTATAACGACGCTTTAGACACAACTTGATTTTTCACTTTTTAAGAGTCGAGAAAAAGCTAAAGATGACTCTAGTCTCCTTCGATGTATTAACGAGCCCGAAGTGACAAATGCTCGGATGGACTTTTTCAGTTATAGAGTTTGAAAAAGGCCAAAAGAAACTGCTCTGGAGTTCTAGGCAGAGGGTGTGCCAAACTTTTCGCAAAACCACAGAATACGTTTTACGGTACGAGTGGTCGATCTTCGTGAATGCTGTGTTCACTGCATTGCGATCAGTAGGGCGTCCGACACGGCTTCCTATGGATAAAGGCTTTGTTCCTATAGGGGTCTCCCAATATATACGCGACGGTACGTGGGAGCACAAGTCCGTATTGATACTTATCGCTTCACCGTGGAGGAATCACCCAACCACTCAACGCTAAGATATCACGTTTAACAACGCCGGAACACGTCTCTAGCTTAGACCTCTATGTGTTTGCGTTATGTTTCAATGCGTTGTTATGTAAATTCAATTTATTTTAAGGTTGATCTTGTTTAGCAGTTTGCCTTTACGGATCACCACGAGATGTATGATAACACTCCTAAATGCAGTCTAAGATGATAAGCAAGCTTTTCAATCTTTCAACTTTGAAAATCTTAACTACTGAGGGAAAAGAAAGATAACATCTTTTCACACAGATCATAGAGCACACACTAATGCATTTTTTCCTAAATCAACATGCAAGCTGTCATAATGCACATGCACAATGCAAGTATTTCTTTTCTCTTTCTTAATGTTTGTGCGACACAAAAAGAAAGCTGTTGTATAACTTTGAATTCAATTTCAGGTGAAAGCAAACAAGCTTGTCCAAAACCAAAAGACACTTTAAGATTTACTTGTTTCGACACTAGAAATATATGAATTCAAACCATATGACGAAAGCAAAAGCTCAATCAGCTATGAACAACAAACAAACTAACTCTTAAGATCAAAACGACACTTTATCACAGGTCTAGATCTAAGAGGTCACAACAAGACTAGTTCACTTTCGCTATGGGAAACTGTAAATGATATAAGAAATACACAAAGAACAAACACAGTTTCTTTATACAACCGAGGCAGAATAGTGGCAAGGAAAGTTGGTTTCAGATAGGCACATTGACTGGTAACAGGCAGCAAAAACAAGAGTGAAAATAGGGCAAGAAACAGCAGGAAACCCCAGTAGCACAAAGCAAGACTGGTCCAGCGCAGGTGGGACACTGTCTGTTTGACCTTCAGCGCAGGTAGCCCCTTCGGGAACTGCGCTGAAATGCAGACAGCCTTTGTACAGCCTGCACTGAAGAACGAAACTTTCGTTTCTCTTGGTTTCCGGGTCACAGATTGCTAAACAATTCACAGTTTTTGCTCAAATCAGAAGCTATCAGTGAAGGACACACTAAGGGATGACAAGGAGGATGAAAAGCTATCACTAAGAGCTTATTAGAGTCCTTGTGGATCAGCTCTTCAAATCATAAACTTGCCCAGAAACTGAGCTAGAGTAGCTGCCCTCTACTTTGTATTTGAAGGATCCAAATACAGTTCGATTCGGTACTCCCTTTGTTTATGAAATGAATAGCAAAAAACACAAACAACCAACAAGATACGATCCCCAGCGGAGTCGCCAATTTGTTGTTGGGAAAAGTATCCAATACGGAATGACCCTATCCCACTCTAAGGGTGATAGTACCTCAGCAACAATCAAAGCAAAGCTATTCAAGATTACTTCTTTATGAGGTGTAAGAGAGAGGAGAAAGGGATCCACTAACCGTTGTCTTCCGCTAATGGTTGATCCAATCTTCCCTCTTTGCTGCTTGCTCCCAGCTCCTTGCTCTTTCACTGGCCCAGCTACACAAAGATCCTGCAAAAGCACAAGAAAGGGAAACTACAAGAAGCATACATCCATAATTGATTCAAGGATTAGAATAAATCAAATATACAAGCATCAATACGCCACAGATACACATGCATATAAAAGAACCTCAAATGCTTTATTAATGGAAGAAGTAAAGTTCTGAGAGTGTTACAACCATAAGAGGCCCAATCCAGCAACACCTCCCAGCAGAAAGAAATCTCCTCTTCACCTCCTTCAAAGCAATCACCCAATAGTTCTATACTCAAACCAACAACACTTCCTTACATTCACAAGATTCCAGCCCCCTTAGACCTCATGAGAGAGCTCTATATATAGGAGTTTTGGAGAAAGGATGAGTCAACTTGAGGCTGGCATGACGCTGACTAGTGTCCTCTCCCACTTCAGTTATACTTCAGTTCTTGAGTCCACTTGGAGTTTCTTGCTTCCACTTGGAGATCTAGATCCTCTTATTCATCACAAGGCGAATTCCCTGATCCAAGTGTCATTTTGGAAGCTTCCTGGGCATTTGACACCTTGCAGAATGACTGTGCCACTTGGCCAATCTCTCCCAGCGCAGGTAGCCTTCATTGCTTTTGACATTCAGCGCAGGTACAGAGTGGAGCAGTTGACATTCAACGCAGATGCTCAGTGGAGCAGCTGACATGATCCAGAAATAGCTTGTTTTTGAGTGTTTTCAGGTGGAGAACTGATTTTCAGTGCTGTGGTTTGCTGACCTTGTTCCTCTAGGGGTAGGAACAACATGTTTAGGGACTTTGGATCCCTTAGATTATTGACATTTCATGCTTCATGCTGTAAGGCACAAAAATGTCTATAACACTAATCGCTGGTTTTGTTGTAGTGTGGAGACATCAGCACCACTCATGCTCCTGCAGTTTCCTTTGAATAGGCTCCATCAAAGAACATATCCCAAGCTTGTGTCCCTTCCCCTTCCATAGCTTGGCATACTGGTTTCTTAAGCTGCACCAGGGCCTTATGGGATTCTTCAATTTGGAGAATACATGCTCCAAAATCAGTGTCCACAGCGTAAATGGGATGATTAGTGGGATTCTTCTCATCACTGATGATATAGGCTAGCTGGGCTTCCCTATATAGTCTTCTGCTTTCTCCTCCAAAAACTAGGATAGTGGCATAAGACAAGTCATTTTGCAATGTCCCACCCAAACTCTTAATCCACCCTCTAGAAAGTAGCATACCAAACTTGGGGGGACATCTACTACCACAATATCCATCATCATGCTCTTCATCGGCAGCTGGGTTAGGGTGATGGCTAAGTCTTTGACTAACCCCACGCATTTCACCTTCCTCGAATCAAAGGAGAACAAATCATGATAGGGTCGGGTAATGTCAAGGCCTAATTCTTCCATGACAGCTTTGGGCATCAGATTATGGCTGGCCCCTGTGTCTAGCAGGCAGTTGTGGAGGATTTTGTCATGAATGGTCAAGGAGACATAAAATGATGGGGAATTTTCATCAGCAGGTTCAGTCATTGGGCTAAGCACAACTGCAGGTTTATCATCTTGTAAATTCACATAGTCATTGGATGCTTGTGTGGCCTTCAGCTCAAGGGCATCAAGGATGGGCTTCCTAAAGACCTCACTCTTTACAAGTTCTATTAGAGGTACAGATATTTTTAACTTCTGGACTTCTGATTCAAAATTGAAAGGGGAAAGGGACTTGTCAGGGCCTCTTACCTCTTGAGCCGGTGTTTTGAGGATGATGGGATCAACTGCTGGTCTTTTCTGTTTGCTAATCTGCTGCTCTGTGGGGAAAACAACTCTTTGAGCAGGATTCTCTTTTACATTTCTCGTTCTTGACCTCAAGTTATATCTTTACTGGTCTTTAGTTTGTAGGTAGATAATGTCAAAAAGGCAACACTGCCCTTGTCTTCCATGCAGTGAATCTCATCCTCTTCATCAAACTGCTCCTCCTCCATGACTACGTTCTGGAAAGGAGCCTTAACCCTTTGCTCTTCACTGGCCTCTTTGCCCGTCTGAATGATCTGCAATTGTTCATTTGCTCTTCTGAATGGATTTGGATTTCTAGGAGCAAATGTATTAAGAAGCCTTGCTTTCCCAGAATTCTTCTCAACCTTCAGTTTGGATATTTTAGTATCCAATGACTCTATCATTTTAGTCATTTTGTCTATTTTGGGTTTTGAAGATGAAGAAGAGGAGGAAGCCTACCTCCCTGCCTCCTTCTATCAACATGTCCTTTGAGTTTCTCCGCAGCCATGATATTGGATTCAACCTCCAAGGCTGCATCTTGCATTTTTGCTAGGGAAGTACATCTTTTCTCTCTTAATAGCAGGTAGAAATCAGAATCAAAGGCATTGGCATAGGTGAGTTTTGCAGAGGTGGGAGTAGGCTTCACTTCAGTTGGTATCTTGCTATACATAAAATTGAATCTTTTATTGAAGTTTGACAATGACTCCCCATTTTCCCTTTTCAGGTTGCCAAACTCAGTATGGTAGTATAGCAGGTCTTTCTTATCTCCCCAATGCTTTAAAAACACATCATCTAATGCTTCAATGTCTAAGATAGACCTAGGGGTCAACTCTCTAAATCACTTTCTAGCCTCTCCATCAAGGCTTTGGACTAATACTCTCATCCACACATCATCTTCACTAATATCTAGGTTATCAGCATAGCTATAAAAAGACTCAAGGTGTTCTTCAGCTGTCACTCCCTCTGTACGAGTGAACTTAGGCATGTATTTCTAATGTTCTCCTGCAGGCATGACATTCAAAGGAATAGGCAGGACCAGAGGTCCATACCTAGCAGCTATGATTCTTTCCATTTTGGTGGGTGCTTGGGGACCTGCCATGACTGGGGTAGATGGAAGAGTACTGGCAGTTTGCAAGGTAGGGAGTTGAGAAATGACTGACAGGGCTAAAGGAATATGATGGACTGGAAGGGGGGTTTTCTTTGGACTGAGATCCAAAGGGGAACTTATTGAACAAGGAGCTTTATGAATCTCTAAGAATATTTCTTCATTGGTAATGCTAGGCTCTATACTTTCAACATGTGCATGCTTAGTTACAAGCATTTCTTGCAGAGATACATAAGATTGTTTAGGCTTACCTGATGCTGAAGCTCGTTTTCGTGATATCTTACTTTGCTTGACAATCTACTCAGGGTCAGGCACTAGGTCAACTGGTGATTTCTGAGGATTTCTCTGAGTGTGTCTCACAAACTAAGCCAGAACTGTGATGTGGAGTCGCCAATAGGTTGGTCCTCCAGTAGAGTCGCTAGATAGATGATTACAACCAAAAATGTGTCCAGACTTTGTCTATCATCAAAGTTGGATCTGTGTCATTCTCGTAGGGAAGCTGATCTTCAATCTCCTCTCCCCCGCAACGACTCCAATTATGTTAGGATTCCAAGAAACTCTCCTAGGTTTTAGCTCGAAGATGCCTGGTAACATATAAATTCAACTATTGTTGTAAGTTTAATGGAAGGAATGATGGTTTGGTTCAAGCCAGATAACCACTTCTACTTTTTTTCACTCCAGACATACGTGAACACCCTCAGACTACAAGGCTTTAGACCACAAATGCTCACTGTTTTAGACATTAGGTGAATATGGAGAATACTAACTACATCAACAGATGCACAAGACCATGTGATGGCCAACTGCAACTAGTAAAGAAACCTGTAAATGTAATCTACCAATGCAAAGACAGGATGACAACTCTCTTGCATTAGATAGAAAGAAACCTGGGCAATCTATTCAATGCTTCATAGAAGATTCCACACAGAGATAAGATGACAGTTATCTAGTGCTAAACATCAAGAGATCAAGAACACATCATATCAGGTACAAGCTTGGAACAGAGGAAAATGGAAAGTGAGCGGTTAACAACAAAAGAAGCTTGTATTAACTGAAAATGAAGACGAGATGCTGCAAGTGACAAAATATCTACAGCCTCCAGAAGTTGAACCTTACATCAAATGCCAACCTTGATTACATCTTTCTTCTGGGTATTTATGAGTTTACAATACTATGGCACTTATCCATTTAGGTATGGAGGGGTCATAATTGACCACCAACTGCATTTAACCGCCTGATGGAGTCTCTGAACGTGTTTGCTTGCTTCAGTGAGTGAATCCGATCTGTTCAGGTGTTGTGCTGTCCTTTTAGGCAGTTGGAGTGCTCGTACCAGTGGAGTCCATGACTTGATAAATTCAATTATAGGGTTGTGCTTGTCCTTTTCTCCCTTGGCCATGCTTTCTGTTAAATATGGTAGTTGGGGGTCTGACAGTGACTGGTAATGGCATAGCTGGTCATCTCCTTCTTTGGTCAACCAAATGGTTAGAGGACGTGGAATGCATGGGCAGGTGGATGATTTGGGCGAACAGGAAGAATGGCCGTTGGATCGACGAAATGGACGGTGGAGATGGCTTGGCAGAGGTTATCGGCCGAGGTGAGAGCAGGGTGAGTCGGAGCCATTGGATCTTCAGCAAACAGATCGGACGGTCATTGGGAAACGAAGTTGCACGGATGTTTATCGGGTGGGGCGGATTGGTCGGGTGGTAATGGTATTCATCGCACTGCTTTCGGGCGTTAAGCAGTAAATGTCTGGGGTCACGTGATTCCATTCAGTGATCGACACGTAGCGGCGGATGAGAGAGAAAACCTGCTCTCATCGCGCGCTATCGTTTGATCACATTACTGGCACGATGAAAGCGAAGGCCATCAAATCTCGGTGGAGATGATCTGACAGTGGAGAGTGGTAGAGCAGGTTACCTTTATCGGGTGTGACAGGAGCCGTTGGATCGGCGGGGAAGATCAACGGTGGGGATGAGGCGCGATGAGTTATGAATGCGCGAAGACATATGGTAGGGTCTTATGGTAGGTTTAGGGTTTTGCGCTCGGGGCTTAACATCAAAGGGGCTATTTTGTCGGGTTCAGGAGGCAAATAGAGGAAACAAAAATGGAGGAGAATAAGTGGGGTAGAGGAAGAAAGGAGATAGTGACCAATGTGAGCCCCTTTGAAGACACCACCAAACAGACCAAGCTTTTCTTTGACATTAGAAAGTCAGCGCTGCATGGCAGAGCTAACTATTGTATCCTCTTCATTCACTTTATTTCTTAATGACGCTACTTCATCTTCGAGTCTTTAACATTGACCTTCCTTTTCCTTATACATATTCCTCATTCCTTCTTCAATTTTGCATCCTTCTTCCAACTGGTTCTTTAACCTGATAATATCTTCTTTGTAGGTACAATCCATTTCATCAAATAGTTGTAGTAACTTTTGGTGATCTCTATTATCATATGTGAACCTTTTAATTTATGCTTCTAGGGTCGTCATTTCTTCACTAGCTTCTTCATTCTTGATCACAAGAAAGCGGGGTTTTCATGTAGCTGAATATTTGTTGACATCAATAAACTTCACTACATTTGACGTATCACTTTAACATTTTTCTTGGACTGACTTCTTCCTTTGAGTTTCCTTCTTCTTTCGCTTATTTCCCATTGTCCCTGATCCACTATCAAGTGGTTAAGTTATGCTATAGTGACCTACTCTAATACTAATTGTTGGGAAAAATACTAGGGGAAGGGGGGTAAATCAATATTTTAATTCACTTTAAACTTTTCATTTCATATTCTGATTTCTATAAGCTACTGTCATTCATGCAACCAACATATGTACACAACTTCAGTAAATGAAAACAATGAATATCCAGTTAACTAACTTTTCATATATTTCATCATTTGTTCATCTTTATCAGTGCATCATTACTTCATTATTCATTAATTAAACAATAACCATGAGCAGTAAGAGTAGAATAAATAAACACAACAACACATGAGAACACCAGGATTTTTAGGTGGAAACCCGACGTGGGAGAAAACCACCACTTTCGTCATCTCTATCTTCTTCTTTTATTACAAAGGAAAACGTATTACAATCTTGTACTAGTGTAGAATATTACCAACACGTAGGCATCTACATGCAGAATGTTACAACCTTCTCTCATTCTCTAGCACCCACTAGAAGGGAGCTCCAACCCCCTGTTCTCATTTACCGACTCCTACCGGAAGGGAGCTCCTACCCCCTAAAAAAAATTATCATCTACCACTGGAAGGAAGATTTGACTTGCTTACTGAAGGCTCCAACCCTCAGCTCCTCTTGTGGACCACGTTTCATAATATTTCATACTGGATCCACCTGACTCAAAACATCAAAACCCGTAGGCCACTTTTCATCATATTTTCATACTAGACCCACTTCCAACATTCAGGCCAAACCAAGTAACAAATCTGAAACCAAATACTGAATCAAATCATCCAATTACTGAACCAACTGAATCACTATAACATTAGAAAACCAACAACTGAATCCCAACCAACTATTGCAACCAAATAAAACCAATCATAACCATAACATACCAATGCACAACCATTCAAAAATATACCAAGCCATACTATGTTCATCACAGAAACCAGTTGTTGTCACTGTAAACCTTGATCAGACATACATCAAAATGTATACAATACTTTTTTGAAGCACACCCATGTATATACGCACTTCCATTGTATAGGACCTGCGTAAAGATATCAAATCAATGACAATTGAATATGAATCACAGTAGCACTGAAACAATCATTGAATCATGTACTGCATCAACCACAGATCAATGAACCAATTGTAGATCACCACATTGTAGCATCATCACTAATCAAAATTCCATTCCATAACCAATTCAACCCAATTAATATTGTCAAACACAGATTATCATGATATAGACATCATCGACAAACAAAAACACATAGAACGAAACTGATCAAATGTCATCAATAAGCTATATTGGAAAACCTTAGTATATATAGATGACTTCCACAAAACATATCACTGTATGTACGTGAATACCATGCATAACACCCACGTACAAATCTTAGCACGCAGTAGAAATTCACAAAATTTATATGCGACCCTGCAGAGATAGATTTGCATATGTACGAGACTATTTCCAAACACACTTGCATATAGATCTGAAAAATTTTGTTGCATAACACAACGCCTGTCAAACCAAAATATCAACATGCATGTTGTTATAGTCACACATCATCATATGTAAATTCATACCATCTTCATAGATCTATCTTGTTAGCTATAAACAGATCAAGCAATATGTATTCATTAGTTTTCACTACATTTTCAGATCTATCATATCTGAGCCTCCTCCATGCTCCTTGGTGCACACCTGTTTCAGATCAAATCATTCATAAACAATCCATCACTTGCACACTTATTACCTTGATCTCCATCTCGTTATATATCCTTTTCCTTAATTAATACCTTAGGTAAATCCCTTGGTAATGTCGTTAGTATTCTTTGATGGGATCAAATAACCATTGCGACTCCATTACTATGGGCCAATACCATGGTAAAGGCCCCTGGTATCCGAATTACCATGGTGTGGATTTTGTACATGACTTTCCCTTGTAGTACCTGTGTATGTACGTGACCCTTCTTCATAGGACCCACATATATTTTCTCAAAGTTTACCTTTACCATCCACCTATCTCTGAATTGACTTTCCTTTGTCCATATCATCTATAGCATCTGTATGACTCTGCATAAACATCCTATTATCACAATGTTGACATCTTTATCAAGTAGGTTGCCATCAAGGAAAACACATTTTCCATAATGCCAACACAATGGTGCTTCTCTACAATTTTTTTTCTCAAAGTATAGGTATTGTTTTAATAGAATAACAAGTCATACTTTTGTTGTTGGTATTGACTCAATTTTTTAGCACTCCTTTTCTTTTGATTCATTATTTTCAACTTGCCATTCGTAAATCTCTATATTAGAATTCTGTCGAATGGAAATAGGGTAACCCATTAAAATTTATTTGAAAGCATTGAGTTACACATTGTCCTTGTCTTCATGTAGTACTTTATATAAACTTCTTGTTTCTGTGTCTTCTTCACATGGTTTGATCCATGGTTTTCGTTCCTGGGGGTCTAAAAGAATAATGATCTTTTTATCATTGTCTTTCAACTTAATTCTATTTTTTTCTAATGAAATAGTTGCTTTCATTCTTCGACCCCCGGTCTACTAACTAGGGTTGGATATGATGGTATACCATTGACTAAGTCAATGACCTCAACGTTCACTATTGTCAAAATTCCCATGTGTTATGCAAAATTTACGATTGCTGACAAAAGTATCTTCCCTTGGCCTAGTGGATTGGTCTAGAACAACAAACAACAAAGAATATAGAGTTTCCCTTAGAGAAATTGAAGAATGGGAAGGAGGCTTACTTGGAATTCGTCACAAGCTTTACTTTTCTCCCGGCTTGTTAACTCCAATCTTAGCTTCAGATGCTCTAATTAGAACCTGCACATACAATAAAACAAGCCAAGGATCTACAACATCTACGTAACATAATTCAATTACTCTATTCAATGAATTAGCGAGGCATTGAAATACACGAATGTAAATGTAACATAACACATATAGTAAAACATGATACTCTTTCTATAAATAGAAATAGGAGAGAGTTTACAACCAAAAATAGTAGTTGATCTTGTAGAGATCTCCCAAATTTGACTTGTCCTTCCTTGTCACAAAGCACACCTCAATGTCACCCTAATGCATGAAGATGATGACTCCTTTAGATTCAAGGTAGCATCATGAGGGCATAATCAGTCTCCAAAATCCAACCCTAATGTTGTAGATGGTTGTAAATTTATAGGAGAGGGATGATAGTTTAGGAATTCTTATCCATTTACCAATGTAGGCTTGCGATCCACTTAAGATGGGAGGATGAGCTCAACGGATAAGAAGCGAAGTCTCCAAAGTAGGATCAGATATGAATCGAGCTTCTTATCCAAGATAAATGGTTAAAACAACCCCTGGAAGATTCTGGAAGAGGAAGCTTCAGAAATATTTTTAATTTTCCTGAATTTTTAGAATAAGTGCACCCCCAACAAGGAGCAACTAGTGCTGATCAATGCTAGTGCAGAAGTGAGAAACCAATGCTAAATGTAAGTGGCTAAAGGGGTAGGGTACGATGGGGATACAAAAATTAATTTTGTGCAGTTAATCCCAGAAACTTATACTTTTTAGAAAGGTCATGCTTAGGGCTTTGTGTAAGGATGAATACAACATGTTCACGGATGTGGATTGATCTGATTTGCACGCCTATTCACTAGATGTGACAAAATGGTGTATAGCACCATGATTGGTGTTTTTTTTTTGTCTCAATGTGTTAATTGGTTCAATAAATATTTGGTCATCCAATTTAAGGTAGTTGGTTTCTATGTGTAGATTCAACCTTCCCCTATTAATCCATGTTTCACGAGGGAGGATATTAACTTATGATTCAAAGTCGACAACAAATTACCTTACCATATACCCGTTTATCTCCAAATCGACTTGCGAATCATGATCTTACATTTGTTTCTCTTGCAAAAGCTAACACACATTTTTACAATTCCCTTTACTCTCATTGCAGTCTTTTAACATATTTAGGAGCTCCACTAGGCGACCAACCAAATGTTCTTCTTTCAACAGCTCCAAGATAATATCCTTCAATAATCTCTATTTGTCGGCTTCTTTCGAAAATAATTCCATCGTTGTTGTCCTTGTATCATTTTGCACCTACATATCCGGGTATCTAGTCATGTTCCTTGTTGGTTAAATGACTTGTTGACTATGAACATCGTTATCTTGTCCTCTCCCCAATCTTGTCACAACATGAAGGTTTTTTGAATTTAAAATATCTTGCTTAGTGATAGTTTGAAGCAGATTTACAATTCTCTTGTTTAATATTTTTTCAATGATTTTGGGGAAATCCTCTACGGAGTGATCCCCACTTGAGGGTCCCACTGTCAAAGAAATACCATATCATGTGTGTACATATTGGGAAATAAAAAATGAGGAAAAAACGAAATAATATATTGAGCATATAATAGGGGAGTAAAGAGTTTTTATATTTTGTATAACAATATGTGTATTATAAGGTATTGTTTATACAATACATTCGCCACACGGAGGAAAAAAAAAAGTGGGTTGGAGAAATAGAGGGTTAGGAGTATTGTAGGAGTATCAAGAGTGGGAGGGAGAAAGAAAAATACTATTGTAATATTTGGTCCATAGGAGCCTAATATTAAAACCTATGGCCCTAGTATTGACACGAAATTCATGGTAATGTGAAATTCTTAAAGTAAAAGTGACATTCTCCTTTATCTTTCATTTTCGTCCTTTTCCTTAAATTTTTAATATTACCATGAAATGACTCATGATTTTTGAGAGTGGTTCCAATGTCATTAGCTTTCTTATGGAGAAACTAGAATTTTAGATCTCACTCAAAATGCAACAAACTTATTAGTTTTTTTCAGGATTTCAGGATTGGGGGGATTGCAATGTTTCCATTGTATTTTTTCATGTACTAGGGAAAGGAACTCATATTTAACCAAGAGAACCAAGCCCTATATGTACCTTGATGTTAGTGACATTGGTTGTCAAGCTCCTCTATCATGACCCTACTAAAAATGTACTTGTCACACAAAAAAAATCTTGACTTGACACGTTACATTTTTTCTATCTGATGTTAATCCTTAGAGGGTGAAATTAAGGAAAAAAAAACCAAGATAGGCAATGATTTTAATTATATGTAGGTATTTTTTGTGGCATGATTTTTTGGATGCTAGAGGCCATGATGATTTTATTTATTTATTTATTTATTTTTATTTTTTATCACAAATTCATCATTCTACATGATTTTGGTTACATATATGCATCAAAATATATAAAAATATATTATATAGAATCCACTCCCAAATTGCTCCCAACTTGGGAGCTTTTGAAAATGTCACTCCTCACTCTTGCTTCCACTCCCACTTCTCGCTTCTCTCCTACTTCCCATCTCGCTTATATTTTTTAATACATGTTTTTATGTTTTTATCACAAATTCATCATCTACATGTTTTTGGTTACATATATGCATCAAAATATATAAAAATATATATTATATAAAATCCACTCCCAAAGTCGCTCCAAACTTGGGAGCTTTTGAAAATGTCACTCCTCACTCCTGCTTCCACTCCCACTTCTCGCTTCTACTCATACTTCCCAGTTCTACTTTCGCTCCCAAGCAACCTTTCTTCAGAACAAACATGCATCACATTACTAATACCTCTATGATATATGTGTAATGTGTGTGTTAAGATTTTTTACGTGTTTCTTAGCTAGTGATCCTCCCAATCATGGGGAAGTAGAGAAGACAATAGATATGGTACCTTCACCCTTTCCTTACATTAGTAATGAGTAGGTTGAATGAAAGTGAAGGAGATAGTGATACCAGATATTGCTTGGTAGAGTGAACATGCATGCCACAAGAGATAGTGAAATAAAATATTTTTTGGAACAGGTGCATAAATGCTAAGGGCATGCATGTCACACCTTCAATTAATTCAAGTTTAGATGTAGTTTCAAATTTAGTAATTTCAGTTTTGGATGGAGTTTTTCTATTATTAGAACTTTTCTTTTGTTCCTTTTAGAATGAATGATCTATTTTACCTAAGAGGGTGTAGATCCTTAGTCAATTACGATACTTATGCATGAGAAATTCCCATCATAGGTAGACGACTCATATCTCAAGGAAGGGATGCATGCTTGCATGCTCTAGTTCATCTTTTGATGGAGACAAGCTTACTTTGCACTCTCACCATGCAACTATGGTGCACTAGGTGATCATGTTAGGGCTATGATTTGACAAAGTCCAACCAGATAGGATTTTGCATGTGTCTATATTCATTGTACTTTCTCTCCTCTTCCTATTCTATAAGCGAGATGAAAGGTGCGCCATTGTGTTGGTTATCAAGGTTTTGTTTTGAACTGTTGTAGTGTATCTTTTCCAATATTCAATAGAGATAAATGCAATCGAGAGTTTAAATCTATGTATTTTCCATTCAAATGTGCCATAGTATGTATTTGTAAATAATCCAACTTATATATGCCTCTTTTTTATTGAAACTTTCAAGTTTTCAGCTACCTAGTATTTAGGTTATTCTTTCTAGGTGCAGAATCTTCTTACCATTGTTAATGAAAATAAAGGGATATAAATATAAAGGGGTATAAAAAATGTTAATGAAAAAATGGATACCTACAATATCTAGTGAAAGTAGGGGCTTTTTAAATTGGGAAATTGTATTGGGTTCGTATTAGTAGAGGGTTAAATAAAGTGATTTTTAGAGGTATTTTCCAATATGTAGTCAAATTAAGGGTATTCCTTAGGATGCCACGAACGCCTGTGCTATGTTAGAGGTTCATTGAATGAAGTCACCATGGATCCCTAATCCACACATATTACAAAATCATAGGTCATTTTTATCATTTAAAGGGAAATTATGGGTCATGTGACCCTCTTTCCAACAAGTAAATCAATAAAATCTTTCTCAGGCCCGACCATGGCCATTATATCCTCCATGTCGTTCGCCATATCCTCCTCGACCATTGCCTCTTGTGCCCTGCATTGGTGAAATTGTATTGATTTGTTGCTTGCGTATGATAGATGGAGTGATAGTTAGGTTTATTTTTCCCATTGAGCTAACATTCATGCGTTATATTGCTATTGTCTTCGCATATGGCACACCATTTTGGTTCAGAGTTACAAATATTATACTAGCAATCCTTGGTATTATGATTTGACACTACTTGGCATATGTCATAGTATATATCAAATTGTACTCATCGAACATCTTGGTCAAAATAGTCTTTGAATTTGCAATTTTCCTTGGGGTGCCCCTTAGTTCTATAGTTAGTACACCATAGATTATTCTGTTGAAATATGGCAACAAGAATATTCCAATTTAATTTGTCCTTGAATTAAATTGTGAATTAAAATCGAATTTAGTCTTAACAACTACTTGGAAATAATTAATTAATTTATTTTAAATTAATTAGTTGGAGAAATTCAAGTTAGAAGTCTTTCTGAAGTCATGCAAAATTTATCCCTTAAATTAAGGAGATAAGATTGAGTTATATTTGAGTTGTAATTAGTTAACTCAGTTTACTGAGTTAAGTGCAGTTAAATTAGTTCCAAACTGTTTGAGGAACTAATAGTGAGGTAACAGTCAGTTGATGCATTAATGCACTCAACTAGTGCTACTCCAGTTAACTGAATATTCCCTCATCAGAAACTCATGCATGTCTATTTTGAGAAAGACCCAGTTGAGATAAATGTTCAAGGACAATGTACTATCAGTTTCATGTGTTTTCTCATGGAGAAAAATCATGCATGCAGTCAAGGATTCATCCTTGAGGATTGCGCAATTTTGAAGGTTGGTTTTCCACTTGGTAATAGGCAAATCATCCACAATGAACAACGCAAGGAAATAGGAGCTTGGATGGCAGAGAAGAAGGCTAGAGAGAAGTCAAGATTGCCTGTGAGCACCTGTGAGGATTGTACTGAGAGCTGGCTAGCTGTGAGAGCTAAGGCCTTGTATAATTCTATGTATTTCCACCATGTATGATAATACAATAGTGTGGGGTTTTTATTTGAGGATTTCCCCAAAGTATTTTCATGTGTATTATGCCATTGATTCTTCTTCTTTTGGTTATATTGTTCAACTCGATCTTTAAGTTTCCACAAATTGATAGTAGAAGTAGGTTATAGTATTCTGCTTTGATTTATATTGCATTATCGGGTTAACCTATCACAAATTTTCTATATATTCTTTTGAAATGCTAACACCATTAATGAATTTTGTGATTGCTCAATTTTTTCTTCAATATTATTATTAGTTAATGATTTAGTTGATTTTCCTTCGCCATCAGTTTCAATTCGTTGGGCCAGTTTGAGGGATTCTTCACAGTTCTTAACTTTATGCATCCTCAAAGGTATGTGGATCTTTTGAAGTAGTCTAGCAACATAACACTGAACTAGTATATTTTCATTAATAATATATGGGACTTGACTCAATAATTCTTTAAATCTTTTATCATATTCACGTACTGTCTCATTAGGACATTACTTGATTTATTTTAACTTTTGGGATGCTAGGTGTTTTACATATTGTACCTTGAATAAGGTAAAAAAATTGGTTTTGATTTCATCTTTTGATTCAGTATGATTTTCAGTAAAATTCATAAACCAAGTGAGTGCATGTTTCCTCAAATCCGCTGTGAATTGTTCCATCTGTTTGTATTTATCAATGATATCGTTTGCAGTCCAAAACTTATCACATACAAACCAATGCTTCTTAGGGTCTTCATATCCCTCGTAGAGGGGTATGTGATTCAATCCCATTTTATTTTTCATAGGCTTAACTTTTCAGGTGCTCTGAGATTACTTGACTAGTTGATGTCGATATATCCAACGACTGGTCGATTGTTTGGATGCATGCTACTTTTTCGTTTGTTGAATTTATCTTGAACAAGCAGCTCATTTTTTTGGCACCCTTTGTCTATATACTCATTGAACCAACCTACTTCGGGTCACAAATATTTGTCGACCAGGGTTTTATTTTCGACTTCTTAGACATATACTAGTTGCGCCAAGGTCAGTACGATTGTGATATTTCTAAGCTAGAGAAGTATCTCATAATTTTATTTATTATCTTTACTTGTTTGGTTCACAATGGAGCTTTCATTTTCTGGCTAACTACTCAAATTACTTTGTTCATCTTCCTTGTGCTAAACTGTGGGCATTTCTAAATAAATGTATGATATTTGTTGGAGGAATTCTTTAATGGCAAGACTTGATACTGATACAACCAATATTCATGGTATTGCAGGACCACAATCATCAATTTCCATCTCATTTACTTGCATTCTATGACTTATTTGTAGACCATCCTCTTTGTTGGAATGGGAGGTGCTATACCTCTCAACTCATCAGAGGAGTCTCGTGCATCTTCACTCTCATGCTCCCGAGGTTGCATTTTATTCCTCTAGTACTCTTCTCTTATCTCTTCTCGTCATTTTTTTCTTTTTTCCCATGCAATTTTCTGAATATCAGTTGGCTATTTATATTGTTGAACATTGTTTGAATTTTTTTGTAGTTTTTTTGTCCTTCTTGTTTCTTTGTAGTCGAGATCTTCCCTTCCATCTTAAGTGTTTATAATTATTTTATACTTCAATTTTACTTCTTTTGTTTTTGTTTTCCTTCTTTATTTCTCATGAATCGTTACCCCCCCATGTCATCTTGACTTACTATCATGTGACAAGGGAATACCCAGTAGCCATTTTTATTTACTTAGAAAGTAGTTACATGCTTCTTTCATATTCTCAGACTGTGCATTGAGAAACTTTTTCCAGTAAATTTTCCTTTGTTGACGGTCGATATTTATCAGGTTTTGTAGAGATGGTCAGTATTTGACAATATGTTCGACACCCTTGATGAGGAGGAACTTATGCATTAAGATAGAGATTGTACATTTTTTTTTCATGAATATTGTCAAAGAACCTTACTTTAATATGCTCAATGGAGGTTCTTTCTTCAATTTCTTGTTCCTAGTAGAAGTCATCCAAAATCATTTTGAGCCACTCGTGCAAGCTTTTTTGATCACTATTTGACAATTTCAATAATAATCGGGTGTTAGTTTATGGTTTTCTCATGAGAAATATAGTCAAGAAGTTTTTTGATCTTTGTCGAAGCTCCTTGAATAAAGCATTCGTGCACTTCCATACTATTTCTTCTCGTCTAGTTCTTCACGTAAGCATTAACTTTTGTCTCCGACCACTGTTGTATCTCTTCTAGCATTAACATTTATGCTTGCATATTCTTTAAGGTTCGTGTCCAATACTACCAATAATGGAACCAATGTTGTAATATAGGGAAAAGTAAGCATATTTACCAATAGTAAGAACAGAAAGCAATTACATAACAAAGCACATAAGTAAATGAAGAATAGAAGAGACATAAGCAGTGGATAATTAGCAAAAGTACACTTTTATTATGTATCTCTTAAAGCTAGATAGACTTGATATATTGATACATTCATTGATATATATACTCTGTTGAGACAGTTACAATAGTTTAACTATCCGAACCAACTCAACTAAGCTGACTTGGTTGTTAACTTGACGAAGTTTTCGACCAACTTACAATATAGTTTTTTGACTCGACTGGCACCTCTAACAAAAGCTGACTTATAGGCTAGTTGACTAGCCCATCCAAAAAAGCTGACTTACAGGCTAAATTCTAGAGGGAGGGAGTTAGGGAAATGGTACACATTATGAATAGGGCACAACTCTAGGTAAATAGTGATAAAGATCCATAAAAACTATGGAAAGGAAGACTTTACTCAGTGAAACACTTCAGAACATTTGGAAGTAAATGATTTATGAAGATTAATGATGATTTACTAGGAAAGTTTGATTCTCAGGTTGATGAAGGAATTTTTCTTGCATATTATTTAAGAAGGAAGGCCTACAAATGCTACAACAATCGTCCGTAGAAGGTTACTGTAGAAAGCATTGATGTAAAGATAGATGACACTCTTCCATAAAAGGAAGTAAAACCATAAAATGAAGAAGATCTTATCTTTGTAAACCAAGAGGAAGGTGTTGCAAAAGAAGAGTAGGTACTAGAATACCAAAAGGAAGAACAAACTCAAACACCATCCAAGACAACTTTCAAGTTTGTACAAAAGCATCCTCTAGAAGACCGGGTTATTGGAGATATGGACACATGTATACAAACAAGAATAAGAATGACTAACTCACCAAAAAAAAGTGATATCGCTTTGCTATCCAAAATAGAACCAAAGGATTTCACTCAAGAAAGTAAGGATCCACATTAGGTAAAAGAAATGGAAGAGGAGATGAATCAAATTGAAAAGAATGGAACATGGGAACTAGTACCTCATCCAAAAGATAAAAATTTCACAAGAACTAGGTGGGTGTTCAAGAACAAAATGAATGAATATGGATAAGTCATAAAAAATAAGGTATGATTTGTGTGCAAGGGGTGTACTCAAATTGAAGGAATTGACTTTGAAGAAATTTCACTCTTGTTGCCAAGCTAGAGGCTATAAGGATGTTTTTAGTATTTTCTTATTCAAAAGTCTTCAAAGTTTATCAGATGGATGTGAAGTTAGCCTTTATAAATGGAGATATGAAAGAAGAAGTATGCATGGAACAACTAGAAGGGTTTGAGTTATCATAAAATAAAGACTTTGTATGAAAATTAAGGAAGGCCTTGTATGTATTAAATCAAGCTCCAAGAGCTTGGAAAGCTAGAATCTGATCAATATCTTCAATAACAAGGGTTCAAGAAAGGAGTTGCAGGAAACAATATTTACATGAAGATGGACAAAGACAATCTGCTCATCACACTGGTATATGTGAATGATCTGATTTTGGTAAGTAACAACGATGAAATGACTCAGAAATTTGTTCATGTCAAAAGAATTTGAAATGTCAATGATTAGAGATATGTCTTTCTTTCTTGGACTTCAAGTAACTCGAACCAATGTTGGAATGTTCATATAAAAAAAATTTCACCTTAAGGAAATGTTTAAGTGATTTGGAATGGAAGAATGTGTTGTGGCAAGAACACATATGACTACAGGCTGTAAGTTGAGCAGTGATGATGTATCTCGTATGGTGGATGCAATTCTTTATAGATCAATGATTGGAGGTACTTTATATTTGACAACTTCACGACCAGACATCATGCAGGAAGTAAGTATGGTGGCAAGGTTCCAGTTATCCCCTAAAGAATCTCACATGCTAGTTGTAAAAGGAATACTCAGATATTTGAAAGGCACTCCTTATTTTGGACCATAGTACCCTAAAAACACAAATCTTACCCTGATAGAATATGTCAATGTAGGCTGGGTAGGAAGAATTGATGATGAAAGAGCACCAATGGGAATGCATTAGTAGCAACAAACTATTGTGCACAAGTCATATGGATGAAGGAAGGCTTAAAGGATGTCAAAATAGAAACAAATTAACCTATAACCATTTACTGTGACAATACCAGTGTAATTAGTCTCTCAAAAATATAGCCATGCATTCAACGAAAAAAATATTATAGGAAAGTACCAATTTCTCTGAGAATAAGTTGCAAAGTGGAATATTAAAATGGAATAAGTCCACACAAAGGAACAAATTATAGACATGTTCACAAAACCCCTACATGGAGAAGCATTTGAATATCTTCGTCAAAATATGGGGGTTATCTCTCTTGCATCCCAATAGAGCATTCCTTTTCTATTGATGTAAAAGGAGGAGAACATGACAAGGGGAGCAACACAATGATAGGGGGAGTAGCACGATGACATGGGGAGTAACACGATGAGGAGATTCTTTCCATTGATAACAAAGGGGGAGAATGTTGGAAGAATTAATTGTTATTGATGTAAAAGGGATGTCCAGCTGAAGAGGAAATTAACACAGGCTTAAAGAGCACTTTAATCCCTTTCTAATGAGGTATTGCATGCCTCTTAACTCTTCTCCATTGAGGATCATTTTTTTTTTAATTCAAATACATTTGTTTTTTCCCTCTTGTTAAGTCAACCCTATTCTGGGTGGCACAACCTATATAAATAGAAGTGCCTACTCCTCATTTGCTCATCCAACTCAGTTAAGGTGACAAGAATAAATCAGACGTGTGGAGAAGAAGAGAAAAGGTTCATATCTCATGAAACTAAAGGTTAATTGAAGGAGCATTATTTGAAGAAAATTTCTGTTTTGGTTAAGGCTTTTTGGAGGATTGACTAATTCATTTAAAATCATCTTTGGAGATATTCTTTGATTTGAATTCGGCTTCTTTATAGCACAAGAACTTGACTCCTTAAGTGTAGTTTCGACCTATGGAAAAATGAGACTTTGGCCTATGGGAGGACTATTTTCTAGCCTCAGATTTAGCATGCGAAAAGGTGCAGATTCGACCATGGAACTCAACCATCGTGTGAGAAATTTAGGTCTTGTGAAATTAGGAATAAACTTGGTTTTCCTGTGGAGAATTTCGGCCCCCTATAACAAAATTCATACTTTTGTGATAGATTCAGGGTCTAAAATTTTGGGCCTTCCTGTGGACATTCGACTGTGGAAGAGACTATTTCAGCCTTACATCTCAGCCTATCACGATGATATACTTTTAGACTCTCTTGTTGCAGACTTGGAGAATAATTTGAAGCCTTCTTTGAAGCTATCTTGGAACAAAATTGGAGAAGATCTTGAAGATCTCTTGGAGTAACTTTTGAAGCATCTTTGAAGCAAACTGCGAAGTGACTGTAGAGAATATTTTGGGGATATTTTGAAGTAGCTCTAGAAGCCCTCTTTGAAGCAGACTTGAAGCAAACTTGGAGGACCTTTGTTAAGCAGACTCAGAGAGTTTTAGAGCATATTTCTTGGAATAGAGTTGAGGCCACTTGGATGACATCTTGAAGCAGTGTCTTGGCAAAGCTTTTGAAGTATATTTGAATTTATTGTATAGTTTGGAGCCTAAGAGGATTGGTGTTCTCATATAGAATAAGTTGGTGCTTGGATTTGATTAAGAGGATTGGGGTCCTCAATCAAGGTTGGCTCCTTGAATAACTAAATAATTTGTAAAGGTTTGAGCCTTGTAAGAATTGAAGATTTTGTAATGGTTGGAGCCATAATTTGAGGATTGGTGTCCTCATCATTTGAATTATTTTAATATAAACTATTTTTATTTTGTTTCTTGTGTTTTGGTATATCTTGTGCTTCCTATTGTGAAAAAGTATTAACTGGCATAATATAAAAATTGCAAGAAATATTGGTTCACCCCCCACGTTAGTATTTCCAACACACTATTGGTCCAGGATGTGGCTTCCCACCTATCCTCACATGGATTTGTGTGGAAAGATGTAAAATTGAAATAGATGGACATGATCTCACGATGGTAGATCAATGATGAAAGACATCATGGTTTTGTTTTTGGTGATATGACCTTCGCTTCGCCAATTGATTTGGCCATACAATTTTGTTTTTCTGTCGAAAGAGCTCCACTTTTCACTACGAATTGAATTCTCAATTTGCTACCCATTGTTAACTTGTGGAACTTTTAATTTTATCATTCTCCAAACTCGGTTATTTTATTTTGATGAAGACACATTATGAATTTCATATGCATTTGGTAAGTCATAGAATATGAAGTCATTACTAGAGTTTTTCCATTTTTCTTCTGTCATTTACTTTAATCCATTATTTTATCTACTCAGGGTTTGCGAGATTGATAAGGAGGATGTTGAGACTCTGATTGATCTTTGTTGGAAGCAAAAATCCTTCTTATATAACTTGAATTTTAATTGGACCTTTTTATGCGAGATTTTGTTTCATTTGTCTTTTACTCCATGTATTCTCTGGTTTTTGCTTCGCTTATTTTTCTTTTATATAACATAATTTTGTTTGTTGTTCAGACTAGTGTTTTAAACTAACCCTCACTCTTTTTGATAGAAAATTAATGTGGAAATACGGGGACACCTCCATCCTTCTCTTGATAAGAGCTATTCTTTGTCAAGGTAAATTTCTTATTTTTACTTTCAAAAGAAAACCCTTCAATTACATCTTGCATTACTTGGCTATTTCATGGTTTTTTTTTAGGTTATGTTTTTAGAATCGAAACCCTACCATACCATGGCTATTTGGCCATGGTAAACCTTGGCATAAACTTTTTTGGTATGGTTGTAGTTTTCAAATATTGTGCTATGACTATTTTCTTTCTTACACATAATTTTCTATTCATTTATAGGGTTTCAACCCTCCCTAAATTTGTTGATTTTGTTTGTTTGTTTGCCCTTTTTTTTTTTTTAATTCCTTTGCAGACTTTTGATAGTTTCTTTTGTTTAAAATAGGTAAATGAGAGCATTTTTCAAACCTAGGGTTCTCCTAAGGTATATTGAGAACCCATTTTCTCTTTCTTTCTTCATTAATAATGTTATAT
Source organism: Pinus tabuliformis (assembly GCA_031772625.1). Lineage (NCBI taxonomy): Eukaryota > Viridiplantae > Streptophyta > Pinopsida > Pinales > Pinaceae > Pinus > Pinus tabuliformis. The sequence goes on from CM062809.1 coordinate 365,572,014, forward strand.
GCTAATATACCACCACTTATGTTTTGATATTGTGGAAAATTCACAGGTATAGTTAGACTCTAATGTAATTTTTAACATTTTTCCTTTACACTTGTTGCAAAGCCTTTTCGGTACTTAACGGGGTTTTGGCTCCTCCCCTCCAAGTTGGGTGCTCCTAAACTCCTGGTCGCTTCTTATGTATGTGGTTGACTCTTTCATCGAGGACAAATACACCAAGGATTTGTTTTAAATTTAGTTACGAGGGTTTTGTTTTTAATTTAGTTATGAGCGATGCTATGTAGTACATTACCCTAAATGGGAATTTAAGGTATAAAGAAAAATGAGCCTTCATTGTAATTACTTAAAATAACCATGGTAAAAAACTTTGGTTTGTGAGTAACATTGCTATTACATTTTGTCTCAAACGTGCTTTCGACCATTCTGAATAACAACTACATTGTTTTGTAAAAGTCATGTTGTAGGCATAGTCCTTACTTGATAATTTATAAAGGTTTATTATATTGGCTAAGGTTGTAAACCTTTAGTCAATGAATATTGTTCTCCTTTTTGTTTATAAAATGGGTCATACTTTACCTTTTGATTAATCTCCAATTCCTTAGAGTGACATTATTTACCAAGCTTTTATTTTTACTTCCTAAAAGGTTTAATCCCTTAATCAATACAACCTATATCTTCATTTCTTTTCGCTGTTATTCAGAAGCTATATATCTATCTATCTATCTATATATAGATATAGATATAGATATATATATGTTATATGTTAATATACCACCACTTATGTTTTGATATTGTGGAAAATTCACAGGTACAGTTAGACTCTAATGTAATTTTTAACATTTTTCCTTTACACTTGTTGCAAAGCCTTTCCAGTACTTAACGGGGTTTTTGGCTCCTCCCCTCCAAGTCGGGTGCTCCTAAACTCCTGGTTGCTTCTTATGTATGTGGTTGACTCTTTCATCGAGGACAAATACACCAAGGTTTTATTTTAAATTTAGTTACGAGGGTTTTGTTTTTAATTTAGTTATGAGGGATGCTATGTAGTACATTACCCTAAATGGGAATTTAAGGTATAACGAAAAATGCGCCTTCATTGTAATTACTTAAAATAACCATGGTAAAAAACTTTGGTTTGTGAGTAACATTGCTATTACATTTTGTCTCAAACGTGTTTTTGACCATTCTGAATAACAACTACATTGTTTTGTAAAAGTCATGTTGTAGGCATAGTCCTTACTTGATAATTTATAAAGGTTTATTATATTGACTAAGGTTGTAAACATTTAGTCAATGAATATTGTTCCCCTTCTTGTTTATAAAATGGGTCATACTTTACCTTTTGATTAATCTCCAATTCCTTAGAGTGACATTATTTACCAAGTTTTTATTTTTACTTCCTAAAAGGTTTAATCCCTTAATCAATACAACCTATATCTTCATTTCTTTTTGTTGTCATTCATAAGCTATATATATATATCTATGTTCTTACATGTTTATAATTAAACTTGTGACTTAGGAGCATGGCTTCAAATTTCATTCTTTCTAAAGTATTATGTAAGTTCAACTTCGAAATTGTATTTATTTAAATTTGTAATTACAATTTTGTTTTTTGCTGAAGTTTTATAGAAAGAAGGGATGCTATCAGCGTACCCTATGCAAATATTTTTTTCAACTATTATTTTTTCTCTTTAATTTTTCATATTTGCATGTATCTAGAAATTATAATGAACATTTTCATTAACGCAAATAGAAAATATATTATTGGCATAAAAATTGTAGAGTAAAACCCTTACAGGAAATAGGAAACATATTCTATTAAGTTATTTAACAACATGTTTGCACAATTCTGTGTACAATACTCAAAGAAATACATGTATGTATTCCTTTTAATTTTCTTGCATAAAACATTCAGAATAATTCTACACATTATAATAACACTTTTGCTACTTTTAAAAACACTTAACATAAAACAAATAGAAAAGTATTTATAATATTGACTTGATAAGTATTTTCCCTAGAAAATAATACTCGGGTTGTAAAGCTCCTCCCAACCTTGACACTTACTCCTAAATAAGTACCCCCGAGCTTTGATGGATTGCAAGCCAACGTAACATTATGTCCCCTTTCATTCCCCCTATCCATTATACCTCCTCACTCTAGCTATGCATCACATGAGTCTAACTACAGTATAGGCGAGAAGGACCCTTTTTCAGGATTCTATTACTAGTTGGTAACTACCTTTTCCCTAGTGTGTTTGGTTAACTGGTCACTCAATTTGGAGGCATAGTTGGTAAATGGCCCAACCACAAATTACACTATTAAAGAACCAGAAATATATCCCAATCCATGCACTTTTAATAGGAAATTATCCCTTGCCATCTAATTGAGGATGTCTTGAACAAAATCCATGTTTTAGTTTTTCCAAATTCTACTCCATTTGCCTAGAAATTGTGCCCAAAGATAATGACTCAATTCTTCTTAGCATGAGCTATCTGACTCATTCAACATTAAATGGAGTCCTTTAGAATCGACATGTTTGTAATGTGAATAACATAAAACCATGTTTTTGATGCTCGAGACCGATACTAGAGAAAAGTTTTCATGTCTTGAAATTCTCCTTAGAGTTGTGTAGATATGCCAAACTCAAAGGTTAGTCAAAATCATCATTAGTAATAAATCAAACATTATCCTCTTTAATTTGTTAAAAATAAAAGAAAATGGAAACAATTAAATATTACAACATCCTTAGGATTACTACGACACATTTATGGAAAATCTGGGTAAGAAAGGAAATGAATGGGTAACAACAGGTGGGGAAATGACCAAGAAAATATGTTTTGAGTGGAAAAAGGAATGGAAAATTGGCAACCCAATATATTCCCCACGCTTGCATCTTTGCATGTCCTCACGCAAACATGAAAAATTTGGTCATTAGCTAGATTGTTGAATTCCTAATTTCATATGTATTGCTCATATTCATTATTGTGCCTCTTGCATGTAGTGTTGAAAATAGCAACAAGAAATGCTAAATATAGAAGTGCTAAAAATAGCACTGCCATAAATAGCATTTCGGGATACCTTCCTATTTTAGTTAGTCCCTGAACTAAAATAGAGAAGTAAAATTCAAATTTGTTCTTAGCAGCTGTTTGATTAATAATTAATTAATTCATCTTGAGTTAATTAGTTGGAGAAAATCAAACATGAAGTCTATGTGAGGACATGCAACAATTATCCCATTGATTGAGGAATTTATCCCTTAGTTAAAGAGATAAGGATGAGTTGTAATTTGAGTTGTAACTAGTTAGCTCAGTTAACTGAGTTAAGTCTAGTTAGATTAGTTCAAATAGTTTGTTGAACTAATTGTGAGTCCAGTTAGTTAATGCATGCATGCATGTAATTGCTGCAATTCAGATAACTGAATATTCTCTCATAAATTACTTATGCATGTCAGTTCAGACAGAGACCCAGTTGAGATCAGATGATGGGACAGTGTACTATCGGTTGCAGGAATATTCCATGGAGGATATCTCTTGCATGTAGAAGGAATTCATTCCTTGGAGATTACGCAGTTACTTTTGGGTTTGGTGAGTGTGTGATGAGGCCAATTCACACAGGTGGCGGCATTGGACCCTAAGGAAAACTACATAAGGAAATAGGAGGCTTGGAGGGCTAAGGGAAGGCATATCTTATGTCTATTTAGCCTGTGAGCTGTATTGTTCGATTACAGAGAGAGCAGGATAGCTTGTGAGCCAATTATTTGTGTAATCTGAACATTTTTACACTTGTATGATAATACAGAGATAGGGGTTTTGGCTAAGGCTTTCCCCAGAGTATTCTTCTGTGTTCATGTGTGATTGATTTCTCTTCATCTGTTATATGTGTTTTATTTGATCTTGCTCATATTCGATTAAGCTTCCGCAAGTTTTTTGTAGAGGTAGATCTTGTATTTTGCTTTAGTATATTGCATAATCTGTTGATCTACAGTGGGAATTTCTACATGTAGTCTGGTCGGTGTTTGGAGTAGTTATTTGAGAAGGTGCCCAATTTGTAAATAAAAGAAATTCTTCCAGAAGTATATGACTGTTGCATTCTAAAATCAAAGAAAGTATCTTGAGAAAAAGACGTTTTCCCTCTTCTAGCATTGTTCAAACCCTTCCATAACTATTAGGAATAATCCCTTCACTAAAATAAATGAATTTCAATGCTTTAGATGAGTTGTCGCATAAATTCAAAATTTATGTTTTTCTTGTTAAATGACGATAAAGATGTTGCATATCAAGTTACAAATGTTCCACATCTTTGCTAAATAGGTTCAAAGTCTTTGGTTTAGGCCTTGCACTATGCTATTACTAGATATTAAACTATTGCATGTTGGGCCTTCTCCAGAGTCATAAAAAAATCATCATTGATGACCCATTGTTTAAATTTATTCCAAAAAATATCATCTTTATGGCATCCAAATCAACATCCTATGGTCTTGTCATAGGAAGGAGGTAAAGAAGAGTGTAACACCCTCCTCCCGCATTCACCCAAGCTAACCGGTCCACTGGGGTAAACATGTGATGAGAGGCTACTATGATGTGATTCAACTCCCCAAGTATAGTTAAGGAAGTGGAACCAACAAAACAAAACCAAACTGACCTTCCCTAGGAGCTACAAACCCTTCAAGAGGTAACCAACCCTTCCAGTTTCTTAACCCTAAGACAACTTATCTTTTTACTGTCCTAGAGCCTCATTCGCTCCCATGAAGGGGAATGCATGTGACCAAATAGCTCCTGTCTCTCCCATAACAAGGCATGCCAATGAATGTGGACTTTTCCGGGCAGTTATGAGACAACGACCCCAGATTCTATGCCACTTTTTCAGGGCCAGGACTCAGGCCACTGCCCAGAAATTCATGAAACTTTCAGGAATGATAAATGACATTGAAAAAAAGGTACTAATGCAAACACTTGAGTAAGGACTTGACCAGACCCCTACTAGCCATGACATACAATTTGTCAAACATGTCACAAATATGCAATCTACAGGTCATAACAACAGATCTAAGCATAGGAGTCTCATACTTCTATGAGATTTGTAAAGAAGCATTTTTGCCTTATCAAATTAGATGCATTATCATCTATTAGGTCATATATTCATTTTAATTTCAACTACTAATCAAAACATGATGACAACCATACATCAAGTCTGTCATAAAATATACTCATAACCAACATATAACCAACATAAATAACAAGGATATAACAACCATAAGAATCACATACGAGCCAATATATTTAGACATGAAATACTAAGGAGAAGGAACTCCTATTAATGAATTCAAAAGCCAACCAGTTATGAGACTTCCACAAACCACTTGACCATAGATTTGTTGAACCAAATATTTCTTTCATCCAATCACCCCTGCACGATATTCCAAGCATGAATGTAGGACTCAAAATGAAATCAAACTAGGTTTTCTTAGGCTTTACTATAATCCCCACGAGATCACTAGGCCGTAAACAAGCATGGATGCAACCAGATTTCTCCACCTACACCGTGAGGAATTTTCCTGTCTCCTAGTCTCTAGGCTTTATCGTCTATCCTTCCATACAACAGTTGAAGATTCCTAGGCCTAATCAAGACTCCACCCTCCATGCTTTACCGTATATCTCGTCATTCATCGGTTAAGGATTCCTAGACCCGATCGAGGGCACCCACTTCTAGGGTTTACCGTATATCCTGCCATTCACCGGTCGAGGATTTCTAGGCCCACTGAGGCACACAAAATCATGCTTTACTGCAATCCTACCTTCTTTGGTCCAATTATTCCTAGGCCTTGTGTTCTTTCTTTTAGAGACCACCTCACTCAGTTTTGAAACCATCCGGAAATCCAACTCAACCAAATACACGAGAACCCATCACACCATGGCTATCTGGAAATGGAAAGGCAAGACTGAAGAACACTGTCACACCTGGAAAAACCCATGCCAATGACAACAAGAGAACCAAATACACACATGCATGTACCATGCATGCCAAATCTAGAAAGGAAATCACACATGCAAATTGATGCCTGCAGATAATCCGGTTGTAGCTCCTAGATGTTTCTTTTCCTTGCTTGAATTTTTCTTTTGCTTTGCCTTCTTGGTCCTTCCTTTTCTTTCCTTGATCCAATGCTAGAGTGCTCCAAGAATGCTCTAAGTGTCTAAGATTGAGAGAGAGAGAGAGAGAATAGAGAGAGAGCTCCAAAAATCAACTGACAAAAAGGTACCAACTAATCCTCATAAGCATTTTTATTAATGAGGCCTCTATTTTCTTCAATTTTCCATTCTTGACATGAAAGCTGTGACCTTTCACCTTCCTTTTCTCCTAATTTCCATTATTTTCATAAATAAAATGCCAATTAATTCCTCATGCCTTTTCAAATCCTTTTCCATTTCCTTTGCAAATTTCCCCTTAGCCATAATAAACCAAATGAAAATCCACACTAGGATGTTTAGCCCAACAATCATCTTGGAATACGTGTCCCATGACCTTGGTTATTATTTTGCCTTTATTAACTTTATTACATGGAATTTTTACCAGGCCTATTACAGAACCATGCCCCTTGGGAGAACACAATCCATAGTGTTCAATGACACCTACAACCAAAAAGACTACTGAAAGAAAAACACACTACCCATGGAGCTTTATAACACAACTCATGGTGGTATTTACATACATATACATATGTACATATACCAAAACATCACACCAAGACATATACCAAAAACATTTTCTCAACTAGCAAATAAAGAAGGATACATAACCCACAACTGATCTGCCACCTCCTATGTAGCTTCATCAGGCCCAAAGTGCTTCCATTGCACTTTACCCTACTCGATTGCTCAGTTTCGGAGCATGAGCATATTTCTATGCAATATACACTAAGGTTTCGACTGGAATTCTCCATTTGGCTCCATCTACAATATAGACTAGTCAATCACATGATCACCATATTTAACATACTTCTTAAGCAACGACACATGGAAAACATCATGGAATTTCACTTTCGGAGGCAGTGCAAGTTGATAAGCTACTGGTCCAATCCTTTCAAGAATCTTGAAAGGTCCACAAAAATGAGGTGCCAACTTGGGACATGATCCAATCCTCAAGCAACTCTTCTTGGGATTGATGCACAAATACACTTGTTCCCCAACCTGAAACTCCCTAAACATCCTATTCTGATTTGCATAACTTTTCAACCTATCTTGTGCTGTGTTTAGATTCTTCTTGATAACCTGCATTTCATGTTCCATCTATGCCAACATGTCCAGTCCTATAAATACCCTGTTCACTGGATCACTGCAACTGATGGGAGTATTACAACTCCTCCCATATAGTGCCTCAAACAGACTCATCCTCAGTGACTCTTGATACCCATTGTTATAAGCAAACTCAACAACCAAAAGGTACTCCTCCCATCTCATTTGCTGATGCATCACATACATCCTCAACATGTACTCCAATATCCTTTTGACCCTATATGTCTGTTCATCTATCCGCTGATGATAAGATGTGATGAAGGCCAACTCTATCCCCAAACCTGCAAATAACTCCTTCCAAAACTTGGAAGTAAACTTAGCATCCCTGTCTAACACAATCTTTCTTGGAACTCCATGCAACCTCACTACATGTCTGATGAATACCTATGCCACATCACTAGATGAATAATTATATTTCACTAGAATGAAGTGTGCTAGCTTTGTCAAATTATCAACCACAACCATGATGGAATCATGCTCTCTATATGTCCTCGATAAACTTGTGATGAAATCCATGGAAATGACCTCCCACTTCCACTTTGGAATCAAAATCAGATGTAGTAGTCCACCTGGATTCTCACATTCTGCCTTCACCTGTTGATAGTCCAAACATCTAGCCACAAACTCCGCCACTTCCTTGTTCAGTTTCGGCCAATGATAAAACTTATTCACTACTGTCAATGTCTTCTGGTACCCTGGGTGACTTGAATACAGTTTTGCATGAAATTTTCACAAGATATTCTTCTTGATATCATTGTCGTTTGACACATATATCTTGTCCCTAAATATGATCAAACCATTTGTTGTAAGATGATAGTCCACATCCTGACCACCTGTAGCCTGTTGTAGCCTGTGCATAAGCTCCATGTACCTGCCATCCTGTTGTGTTGCCTGTAAGATATGATCATGTAAGTATTTCCCATAAGAGCTCATAGTTGTAATGTGATTCACCTGTACTCTCATGCTAAGAGAATTTGCAACCTTGTTCTCCTTACTGTTGATGTATCTGATCTCAAAGTCGAACTCACTGATCGTGGCCAATCATATAGCTTGCATGGCATTCAAATTCTGTTGGTCAAACAAGTATCTCAATCCACTGTGATCGCTCATCAATACAGACATCCTTCCAAGAAGATAGTGTCTCCAAATCTTCAATGCATAGATGATCGCTACCAACTCAGGATCACATTTCAAATAATTCTACTCATGCTCATTTAGTTTATCCGACTCATAGCATACTACCTATCCTTTCTGCATAAGGAATCCATCAAGTCCTTTCTTGCAAGCATATGTGCACACCACAAAGTCTTTATTTGGATCTGCAATCTTTAACATTGGATCATTCGTCAACAATTGCTTCAACTTTTCAAAATTGGCTGCACATTCCCCTGTCCATTCAAATTTCTTACCTTGCCTCTACAATGACGTAATAGCATATGCAATGCGAGATAAGTTCTAGATGAAACTCCTATAATAACCTGCTACCCCCATAAATGATCTTACCTCATCCACATTCCTAGGAGCTTCCCACTCCATGATAGCCCTTATCTTCTTTGGATCCACTGTTATGCTTTCCTTGGAAACAACATGTCCCAAGTAATGTACCTCTGTCTAAAAGAAACACCATCTGCTAGGCTTGGCATACAAATGATGTTCTCTTAACAATCTGAACAATGTTTCTAAGTGTTTGGCATGTTCTTCCTCATTCTTAGAATATATCAAGATGTCATCAATGAATATAATAACAAAATTTTCTAGATAAGGATACAATACACTATTCATCAAGCACATAAAATTAGCTAGAGCATTAGTTAAACCAAATGGAACTACAACAAACTCATAATGCCCATACTTGGTATGGAAAGAAGTCTTGTAGATGTCCTCTTCTTTAATGCGTACCTTATAGTATCATAATCTTAGATCAATCTTCGAGAACACTATCGCTCCCTTCAACTGATCAAACAAGTCATCGATCCTCTTCAATAAATACATGTTCTTGATGGTTACCTTGTTCAACTTCCTATAATCAATGCATAGCTTGAGAGTACCATCCTTCCTCTTCACAAACAACATTTGTGCACCCCATGACAATACACTTGGCCTAATGCATCATTTATCAATCATTTCCTTCAACTGAAACTTCACCTCGACTAACTTTGGAGTGCGCATCTTGTATGGTGCCTTTGATGCTGGTGTTGCCCCTGGTACCAACTCAATGGAAAATTCCACTTCTCTGTGAGGAAGAAACTCTAAAATCTCTGCTGGAAACACATCCTGAAACTGCTACAAGATCGGGTACCTGCTCACTACTCCATGCCCTCAGCATCCTTACCTTTATCACTAAAAATATGCACTGCAAATAACACACACCATTTTCTACAACTGTGCTTTGCTTGCATAGTTGTCACCATTATAATTGATGTTTCCTTCTTCTTAACCTGCAAGATTCTTTGTTCTCCATTTTCATCCAAGCACTCAATGGCCTTGTCATAACAATCCAATTTGGTCTTATGAAGATACAACTAGTCCATACCCAAAAGGATACTATATGATCCTAACGGAAATACATTTAAATGTGCTAAGGTAGGCATACCATTCAACTTGAATGCACAATATCTTACCCAGTGATACACTCTCTTCTTTGTACCTATAGCCAACTGCACTAAATAGGATTATGCATGCACTTTATTCAAACCACACTTATCCACCAACTCAGGACTAATATAACTATAATTATATATAGGGTTAATCAAAATGGAAACAACTTGATCACAAAGCTTACCGTCCATCTTCATAACAATTTCCTGGTGATCTACCTACTTGTTATCCAGCGTTGCATAAATATGTGGAATTCTCTGCCCAACATCCCCAACTGCCTATGCCTCCTGAGCACTGTAGATATGCGGCCTACCACCCTCATTCTATGGACAATCCCTCTTAAGATGATCGTTACCACATATCCAACACTGAAACCATCTTGTATCGTCACCTATATTATGTTTCCCTCCAGGTTATGACCGATGTCCCTATCTAACCATGTTGAACTTCTTATAAGGTGAAACATTTTTTTTCTCACCTGCATCCCGAGGCCTTGTTCTTTTCAGCTGCCATTTAAATTTAGCTTTGTATTTCCCTTTTTAGCCATGCTGCAATTTTGTCTTATACTTTGACTGCTTATAACAATGCTTCAATTTCCCAATGACTTATTCAAGCGATTGAGGCTCAAAATACTCAATCCGATCTCTAAATGCTAATGGAAATCCACTAACAAATCTCTGAACTTTGGCCTTCTCATATTTAAGATACGGTAGATAACTCAATAACTCCAAGAACTTAGTCGTGTACTCCTGATCTGACATCGACCCCATATTTAGCTCATAGAATTCCTTGGATTTGCTTTCATAGTACCTCTCTTGAAAATACTTCTTGCTGAAAAGTCCCTTGGATTCATGCCAACTCAAGTCTTCTGTCTTAATGTCTCTAACCCGCTTCACATCTTCCCCCTATATTTATGATTTCCCTTTGAGGCTAAAGATAGCTATTATGGCCTTCACATTCTCTGTGTATTCATACAACTCAAATAATTTCTTCATCCCAAGTAGCCATGCTTCTTCATCCTCCAACTTCTTCAAATCCCCATCAAAGGTAGGTCACTTGGCTTTCTTGAACTCATTTGGAAAATACCCCTTGTCACTCCTCCTATAAGGATGATAATGATGAGATCATAATGCTTGTCAGAACCAGAACTAGAATAGAACCTGTGTCCATAACCTATCCTATCAGGACTATCCAAGAGCCTTCCATCTTTGATCATGTCATAGCTATCTGACCTATTCCCACCATGAGATATACTACCATATGCCCCACTGGTTCTGGCCTCCTGCCCATGGCTGGTCTGAAGCGGTCCCTGTTTTTGCAATTTTGACAAAATATGAAGGATTACTACATTGACTTCTGCTTGTTTCTCCTGTGCCTACATGATTCTGTCATTGGCTGGCTTGCAACTTATTATTTCTACCTTCAAACTTCTCAATGTATCTGCTAAGTCAGAAGAGTGCCCAACACCACGTTTCTCATCTGATCCATAGGGAGAGTCTCGTGAACTGTAGTCTACCATCTTTCTAGTCATGTTTGATCTCTTTTCTACAAGTATACCATGTCAGCTAAACCCAAAACATAACATAATCAACATACATAGTTCAGTGGAGGATATTTCATCTGCAAGATCAACCAAATTAGAAGGATAAATGTATAATCATAATCATAACAACATATAATCATCATTCAATCACTATCAAGTTATCAATGCTTGATCATACCAACCACATACCATGACCTCATGTATGACAACTACAACCATATCAATATATGCATAACAATTAAGAACTAACCTGCATAACCAATGCATAACCTACATACACTTATGATGACCACATCCAACAACACACCATGGCAACACAAATGCAGCCATGACCAAGACCATGTATACATAACATGCACATATATCATAAGCATAGAGAACACATATATGCAACTAGCATGAATGCATGACCAACACACCACCCATTCAATCCAAGGGGTGAACCATGCTCTGATACCACTCTGTAACACCCTCCTCCCACATTTACCCAAGCTAATTGGTCCACTAGGGTAAACATGTGACGAGAGGATACTATGATGTGATTAAACTCCCCAAGTACACTTAAGGAAGTAGAACCAACAAAACACAACCAAACTGACCTCCCCTAGGGGGTACAAACCCTTATGGAGGTAACATACCCTTCCAAGTGCTCAACTCCTGAGACAACTTATATTTTTATTGTCATGGAGCCTTAGTTTCTCCCATGAAAAGGAATGCATGTGACCAACGCCCTCCAGTCGCTCCCATAGCAAGGCATGCCAATGATTGTGGACGTTTCCAGGAAGTTCTAAGCCAGCGACCCCAGATTCTGTGCCACTTTTTCAGGGTCAGGAATAAGGGAACTACCAAAAACTTCATGAAACTTTCAAGAATGATAAATGACATTGAAACAAGGGTACTAATGAAAACACTTGAGTAAGGACTTGACTGGACCCCTACTAGCCATGATAGGAATTTCGTCAAACATGTCACAAATATGCAAGCTATAGGTCATAACAATAGATATGAGCATAGGGGTCTCATAATTATCTAAGATTCATAAAGAAGAATTGTTGCCTTATCACATTAGTTGCATTATCATCTATTAGGTCATATATTCATTGTACTTCCAACTACTAATCAAAACATGATGAGAGCCATACATCAAGTTTGTCATAAAATATACTCATAACCAACATATAACTAACATAAATAACAAGTATATAACGACCATAAGAATCACATATGAACCCGTATATTTACACATGAAATAATAAGGAGAAGGAACCCCTATTAATGAATGCAAAATCCAACTAGATACGGGACTTCCACACACCACCTGACCATAGATTAGATGAACCAAATATTTATTTCAACCAATCATCCCCATGCCATATTCCAAGCATGAATGTGGGACTCAGAACCAAACCAAACCAGTTACCTTACGCTGTACCACAATCCCAACCGGATCACTAGGCCCTAAACAAGCATGGATGCCACCAGATTTCTCCACCTACACCGTGAAAAGTTTTCCTATCTTCTAGCCTCTAGGCTTTACCATATATCCTACCATACAATGGTCGAGGATTCCTCAGCCTAATCAAGACTCCACCCTCCAGGTTTTACCATATATCCCACCATTCACCGATCAAGGTTTCCTAGGCCTGATCAAGGGCACAAACCTCTAGGATTTACCATATATCTCGCCATTCACCAGTTGAGAATTCCTAGGCCCATTGAGGCACACCAAATCTGGCTTTACTGCAATCCCACCTTCTCTGGTCTAGGGATTCCTAGGCCTTGTGTTCTTTCTTTCAGAGACCACCTTACTATGTTTCAAAACCATTCGACAATCCAACTCAACCAAATAAAAGAGAGCCCATCACACCATGGCTATCCAGAAATGGCAAGGAAAGGTTGAAGAACATTGTCACACCTGGAAAAAACCATTCCAATGAAATCAAGAGAACCAAATACACACATGCATGTACCATGAATGCCAAATCTAGCAAGGAAATCACACATGCAAATTGGTACTTGCAAATAATCTCATTGTAGATGCTAGATGTTGCTCTTCCTTACTTATTCTTTGCTTTCCTTTGCCTTCTTGGTCCTTCCTTTACTTTCCTTGATCCAATGCTAGAGTGCTCCAAGAATGCTCTAAGTGTCCAAGAGTGAGAGAGAGAGATAATAGAGAGAGAGTTCCAAAACTCAACTGACAAAAAGGTACCAACTGATCCTCAGAATCCTTTTTATTAATGAGGCCTCTATATTCTTCAATTTTCCATTATTTTTCCTTCATTTTCCTCTTTACATACAACTTGTGAGCTTTCACCTTCCTTTTCTCCTAATTTCCATTATTTTCATAAATAAAATGCCAATTAATGCCCCATGCCTTTTCAAAGGCTTTGCCATTTCCTTTTTCAATTTCCCCTTAGCCATAATAAACCAAATGAACATCCATACTAGGATGTTTCACTCAACACTTAGATTGGAATACATGTCCCATGAACTTGGTTATTATTTTGCCTTTATTAACTTTATTTCATGGAATTTTTACCAGGTCTGTTACAACAAGCATTTCTCATTCATAAAGGTATATGGATCAACGATATTATATCCTAGAAATTCCATTTGAAAGAAAAGAAGTTTAGCATTGTATTGTTGTGCTTATATCTAGGGAAGATACATTACCTTCTAGAATTCTGTAAATGGTGTGACTTGAGGTGCAAAATGCACCAGTTCTTCCTACACCAGCACTATAATGTACAACAAATGGGCCCAACTGTGGAGGTATCAAGTATAACCTTTTAAAAAGTTCAGAGACTGGTTGAATAATTTTAGGAACTCCATGGTCTGGATAGTCAGGATATTAAATATGAAGAAAAGACAGGGGAGGCTCCTCTAACTCTATATACTCCACCTCCAAAAATCGTAGTGCTATTGAATTTTGACTTATTTTCAAACTTTTGTTTTCCACAGATATTCTTCCAAATATTCTAGTCTTCTCCTTTGTTATAAAATAATCAGCACACATTATCATCTTTTAGTTGTCAATCATCCAAGTGAGCATAACAATTACAAGACAATAATGTTGAATTATCATCCCCACAAAAGTCTTCTTTTGTCTCTGGTAAAGGACCCTATGTGGCTGCAAACTTTGGAATATTTTCACCTCATAATGTAGCTGGCATTGATGTAGTCATTTCCTGCACTTTCATATCTCTCCCTTTAAAACCCTCATTGCTTCTTTGAGGGAAAGAAATCTATTCCTACTTAACATGCAAAAAATTCTTTCAGGATGAGGCTTCCTTTCAATTTCACTTGATTGAAGTATGTCTTGTAACCTTTTTTAAATTTCTTTATGAATGTCTAAACCTGTGGCCAACCATTTGAGAAAGTACTTCATCATGGAACTTGAGCAATAAAATAGGGCCTATAAGCGCAATTCCGAAGATTATTGTTTGAAGTTTACTTCTCCATATATTTGATTTGTTTGATATCTGAGCAGTCTCCTAAGGACCCATCAGTTAATCCTAGACAAAATACTAGAATGCCATTCTTGTATGCCGAGTAACAATATAAAGTAATTGTCACTAGGCACTTGCTGAGAAAGAGTTGATGAAAGACAATATGCTAATAAATTGGTTGTAGGAATCTCAAGTATTTTTAAACCATTACCAAATCCTTTAATAAGAGGACCTCTAACATGCAAGGGTTCAATTGACAAAGTGTTTCAGTTATCCAGTCTTCAAATGGTGGTAGAACCCATCATTCAGGACGCAAATCAACAAACATCTTAGCACACATTTTAGACAAAATTAGAGGGAAGTGTACAAATACATTTCTAAATTCCACCCAAACCAACAAATAAAGAAACAAACTTACAATGAGCAACAAGAGAAAAATTTAGCTTGAGATCCTAAATGTGACATTTCATCATAGGATTTTGCAATAACTATATTATCATAGCTATACTTAATTATGGATCTAGCACTCACATGTTTATTTTTAGTTTCTTGGGGTTTCTGTGTTATGGGAAGAGAAGCTTCATAAGCAACAATTTGGAAAAAAATAATTCAAGGTTCTGCATGTAAAATATAACCATTCTACCATAAAAAGAGAGAGCAAGTGGTAGCCCATACAAGTCTGCATGTCACAAACATTTTGTGGATTCTAGTGCAGGGAAAGCACAAGCAAACATCAAGCCATATGCAACATTTCTCTACTTTTTGTTTCTTCAACAAGTGTAAAAATTTTAGCAACAACACCAATTGTCATGGATGTTATCTCTAATACCACGTGGAGTGCATATATGAACATCACCATGCAAACAAGCAAAGCAAGGTATACCACCAATGGGGGAAACTACAACTAACATATGATCTACCAAATTCAATATGTATAGAGCTCTCATGACTGAACTAGGTAGTAGAATCAAAGGTTCTATCACTGTGACATCCCCTGGTTAATATTTCTCCCTTGTATATAATTGTAATTATTTTAAATGGATGAGAGAGGGACATAGATTCCTTTTCTTGAGAAAGTAGGTTGCTTGAGGTAATTTTTGTTTTAAATATCAGTCCTAGTTGGTTGAAAATAATTAAATGTGCTAGTTGTGCATTGAATTTAATTGAAGAAATAAGGACATATGTTATCACCAAAAAATGATCACCTAGCCATTTCTAACTAGGTGGATCAAAATACACCATGTGGATTTAATTTTACCATAGTAAAATCACTTTCACTGTGGAAAATACTTTAGTAAACCACTTTTATTAAATTATTTTCCGATTTAAATAAAAAAACCCCATGAGAATAATTAGATAAATCATTATTTATTTAATTTTCTCTAGGAATTATTATTAAATCATTATTCCTTGTCACATTTGACTAAATCCCTTAGGAATATTTAAATAAATCATTATTTATTTGAATTTCCTTATTTCTGTTATTAGAATAATTATCAAATCACTATTTAATAATTATTTTGATTTCACACCTTTATTGTTTCTCGTGAAATAGCTCCTAAATCATTTTATTTGTTAATTATTTCCAAATAAAGGAATTTAACCATTTTAAGTTCCTTTTCCCTCTCCAATAAATATAATAAAGTATTCCAAGTAGTTAGATGTGAATTTGTTCAATCATATTTTATTATTCTTCATTTTCGAGATTAAATTCATACTTTGCTATTTAAAGGAGCGTTTTTCACTCATTCCTCACCATGATCATTATCATCGTCAACATTATCGTCATTTTTTCTTGAGCTCCCACTTGAGTTCTTCACTTCGTTTGGGTTTTTCACATGATTGAGAGAGAGAATCTATTTCTGAAGCATTAAGGATATCAAAGGACCCATCCCACGGAGGGGGACTTACACAAAAATCGGTTGATCTCCTTCGCCAAGTGTTATAGAGAAAGATTTTTTTGTTTAAAATTGTTTTTCCACTGGGTTATTATTTTGGATATATCATTCTGCTGCTATTAGTTCCAGATCTTGTTTTCTTTTACTGCAGATTTTCCATTTGTGTTATAGATCTAGAACGACAACAACCATTAACTTGTTGTTAGGGTCACTTGTCACCTAGTGACTCAAGTGAAGGTTTTTGGTACATCTTCCAGGAATTTTCATACTAACAATAGGTCTAAGTCTCCTTCAGCTCTAACCACAAGCAAGAAAAGGACGAAAATTAAAGACTAGCATGGGTTGCACTGTGAAGTATTTTATGCAATAATGGGAGAGAATGGATAGTTAGTTGGTTGGAAAGAAAATACAAATAGGAGTGGAAGATAGGGCCAATGGGTGATACATGTACGCTCTCTCTCTAGGAGAGGCACAGGGGAATACATAGAAAGGAGGAGCTTCATGGGCACGCAGAAGCTGTGGGAGAGGTAGCGAAGGTAGCATCTCAAGCAGCGTTATTGAGCAATGGAGAGAGTTAATACCAGCTGAAGAACCCTTTTAAAATCTTGTTTGGCATAAGAATCGTAGAGAGAGAAGAGGCTTACATCTAGTGGATGAATACAACATGGCCCAGTGGCATCTTGTTTTAGCTGTTTTTTTGGTTAAAAGCCCTTAGAAGCACTTTTCCTCATGCTTTGGAATCTTGCTCGGAGGTGACAATTGCAAGTAAGAATTTCTTGTAGCTAGCTAAGGTTGGGTGGAGAGTTAGAGTCCCACTCTTAGTTTCTAGAAAATTTATAAGATAAGTATAACCTTATGCTTATGATTGTGATTACTATAATGTGTATGTTGTTTGTATTAGGAGAATTTCATGATAATTTTAAGGAGTGTTGGTTCCTCCACACATCAGTTATATAGATGTTGTATGAGGCATGGTATGTAATTATATTGTTTACATGATTGAGTAATATGTTGTTGGGACTGTTTAAAAGGTGCTAGAACAATGTGTGGTTGTATTGGTTATGTGCTGGTAGTGACCAACATGGAAACTCCTTAGTGCTTGTAATGGTATAATCTTTGTTTTACCGCAAGCTCTCATTAGCACTATTCACATTTATGAGTAGGAATAATGGAGATTCCTCACTCCATGCCATATAGGTTTGTTTACCTTGTATGGTTACCTTTTCAAGCCTTCCATTGAAGCACACCCAGGTTCTTGGTTCTGCTTTTTCACTTTCTCCAGGCTCATGCATAAATAAGCCTTTCATTTTTGTGTTGTTGATGAGATTGCCTCTTGGGTTTGGATAACTTGATTTCATGTTCTTGGAATTGACATGATATTAGCCATATACCTGATGAGATATGTTTCCCAATGATAAGTACTTCATTCTATATGTTTTGGGTATAGTGTGGATGGTAAAATATGGGTTTTGCTAACCTTGGTAAATTTAGGCTCAGGAATGTTGGTTTGAAATGCATATTATTTATTATGGATAGAGATAATGGCTAGTCTTTGCAATATGTTAATCATATTAATGAGCACAATTATTAAAGGAAGCTCAAATCATCATATTGAACTGAAATCACAACAGTAAAGCTGGAATTGTATGTGTTACATTTGATATAAGAGCTTGCATAGGTAACTATACTTTTAATCCATGCTACGGTAAGCATATCTTTGCAAGAAAATTAAATACTAGCCCTCATTCCTTAATATTCACTACAGTTTCTTTCTTTTGGTCCTCACTATGAAGACTAGGCATATTTCTACTAAACTATGTCTTGAGGTGTTGACTGTAAGTATTTGTGCAATTAATAAATTTTGGTTATTAAAGGGTACATAACTAAGTGGCGGTTTTGTTTGTTCACAGTCTTAAAAAGCCTCTCAAACAAATAGATGCATGTAATGATCCAACGACCTGCTATATATATATATCTATATATATATATATATATATATATATATATATATATATATATATATATATATATATATATATATATATATATTAATATCTCCTGTATTGAAGGAGTACTTCGAGGGTTGTCGCTTGAATGTCTCGGTAATTGTAATAGTCATGGTTGAAAACTCAATGTAAAAATATATAAGACCACAATCGATGGGACACGTATTCCAAGATGAATGGTGGGAAAACATCCTAGTGGGTGTTCATTTCGGTTATTATGGCTAAAGGAAATTGGTAAAGGCAATGGAAAAGACTTTGGAAAGGCAAAGTGGCATTAATTGGCATTTTATTTATGAAAATAATGGAAATTAGGAGAAAATGAAGGTGAAAGGTCACAAGTTTCATGTGAGGAGGAAAATGAAGGAAAATAATGGAAAATGAAGAAAATTGAGGCCTCATTTATAAAAAAGCTTACGAGGATCAGTTTATGGACTTCTTATCAGTTCATTTTTGGAGCTCTCTCATTATTCTCTCTCTCTCTCTCTTGGACACTTAGAGTTTTCTTGGAGCACTTTGGCATTTGATCAAGAAAGGAAAAGAAGGCAAGAGGAAGCGAAGATCAAGCAAGGAAAAGTAGGATCAAGAAGCTACATCATGATTATTTGCAGGTATCGATTTGCATGTGTGATGTACTTGCTAGATTT
The DNA here is from genome assembly GCA_031772625.1 of Pinus tabuliformis. Classification (NCBI taxonomy): domain Eukaryota; kingdom Viridiplantae; phylum Streptophyta; class Pinopsida; order Pinales; family Pinaceae; genus Pinus; species Pinus tabuliformis. The sequence goes on from CM062809.1 coordinate 365,591,438, forward strand.
GGCACGCATGGTGTTGCATGAACTTGTTTTCTGTCATGGCATGGGTGTTTCCAGGTGTGACATTGATTTTTAGGATAATCCTTGCCATTTCTTGATAACCTTGATGAGATGGGTTCTCATACTTTGGTTGAGCTAGATTGCCACATGGATTCGAAGTTGAGTAGGGTGGATCTCTGAAATGACAGACACATGGCCTAGTGGTCCCTGAAATGCACTTTGGATCAAGGTAAAGCTACTGGCCTAGTAACCCTTGAGCCAGACCATGGATTGCAGTAAAGCGAAGATTGTGTGTCGTGGTGGGTCTAGGAATCCTTACCGGTGAATGGCGGGATATACGATAAAGCCAAGAGGTGAATTTCTCTCCGTTGGGATGAGTAGTCCAGGGATAGGATGTACAGAAAAGCCTAGAGAGTGGGCCTTGGTGTAGGGCCTAGTGATTCCTAGATTAGACTGTGGATTACGGTAAAGCCTGAGAGAATAGGAGGCACTCAAATTCCTCACAATGTAGGTGGAGAACTACGGTAGCATCCATGCTTGTTTGGTTCTTTTCGGTTGGTTATGAGTCCCACATTCATGCTTGGAATATGGCATGAGGGTGATTGAATGAAGAGAGATTTGGCTCAACCAATCTATGGTCGGGTGGAACGTGGTAGTCCCATCCTCGATTGGTTTCTACATTTACTAATGAGAAATCCATTCCCTTGTTTTCCATGTGTAAATGTACTGGTTTATATGTCAATTCTATGGTTGATGTATTTATGGTATTTGTGTTGTTACTATGCTGGTTATGTATATGTTTTATGACAACAGTTATGTATGGCTCCCATCATGTTTTTACTTGTAAATTAATGGAAAATGTATATATGACCTAATAGATGATAATGCGACACACGAGGGAACAATGGTTCTTAGTGATTCTCAGATAAGTATGAGATCCCTATGCTTAATTCTATTGCTTACACTTGTATATTACATGTTTGTGGTATGTTTGACGAAATGCCTGTCATGGTTAGTAGGGGTCTGGTTAAGGGCTCGTTCAAGTATTTTCTTTAGCATCATTGTTTCCCTGTTATTTTACTGCTCTTAAGATGTCATTCCATACTGGGTAGTGACCTGGGCTCTGAGCCTGAAAAATTGGTTCAAATCTCAGGGATGTTGGCACAGAATTTGACAAAATGGTCCCTGGACACTGGATTGTAAGCCTGTTAGAGCATCTAGAGGTACCTAGACATTGGCATACCCATAGCATGAGAGCGTCCAAAGGTCAAGTGATAAAAAAATTCAGTGGGACCTAGAGGCAAGCTGCTTGAAGTGTTGGCATGGTTCTCAGGGGTCCTGTAGCTGATGTGGAAGGTCTGTATGTTGTGTTTATGTCGGTTCCATTTCCTTAAGGTTACATAGGAGGTTGAATCCAATCATAGTAGCCTATCGTCGCATGTCTACCCCAGTTGGCCAGTTACTTGGGTAGATGTGAGAGGAGGGTGTTACAAAGTGGTATTAGAGCATGGTTCACCCCTCAAACTGGATGGGTGGTGTGTTGGTGATGCATTCATGTCGGTTTCATATGTTTTCCTTATGCTTGTAGTCCTTGTGCCTGTTGCATTTGCATGGTGTTGATCATGGTTGTAGTGATGTCACCATGGTAAGGTTGATGGTGTCGTTGTGGAATGTGTCGTCATGAGCGTATGGTTGTATATGCATTTGTATGAATGTCAATGTCTATATGTTATTATGCATGCATTGTCATGGTTATAGTTATGCATGTATAGTAGGTTAAGCATGCATTGTGAGGTAATTATATAAAATTAGGTCATCATGATGATATTGGTTTGTTATGATGCTGATATGTTGGCTGAGATAAAGTAGGAGATGGAGATCATTAAAGTGAAGTTGCAACAATGGACTTTGGGGTAAGAGCAGATCACCATATAGGTATTGTATGTTTGGCGTGCAGATATGTTAATTAATGGATTGTTATATGCATTAGGGTTATATACATTAGATTTACGTACATGTCTACTGAAGTTATGGTTACATACATGATAGATGCTAGTTGATTAGTATAGTCATATGCACACGTGTCAGATAGTCATGAATGATATTAACCTGTGGTTGTATGCATTACTATTGTTGTTTTATGTTAGATAACTTGATGATTATGTATTTGTTATTGATGAGTATGTTATAGGTTAACTTGTTATGATTATGTTACATGTTACATGTTGTTTTTGAGCATGTTATAGATTAACTTCTTGTTGTTATATGATAGTTAGCTTGATGATTAGGTTATATGCTGTTGATGAGCATGACATATAACTTGTTGTTGTTATATGCTAGTAGCTTGATGTTATATGTATCATACTAAGTTGGATTAGTCTATAAAAATGATTAAGGTTATTAAATCCAGGTATGAGTTAAGATGTTGTGATATTATGTCATACTAATCTAGACTGATGGTACATACTTGATTGTTATGCATGAATGACAAATGTTTATGAGCTTAGGATGTGAACATGTTAGTTAGTTAATGTTATGGATATCCTGATATTATTTGTGCTTGAGCTGATGTGTTGTAAAGTTATATATAATGCTAACTAGATTGATTGTGAAGACAAGATAACCTCCCCTGAGATACATTAAGGTATGAGTTTGCTTATGTCGTATATTTGGTGCTTGACTGTTTGATTATATTGTCTAGTTGATTAATTTAACATGGTATGTTTGCAAGTTGGTTGGATGTTTGATTAATCACATGATATGAGTATTTGTTCAAATGACCTTGTTTTAACATGATTGTACTAACAAATATGTGTTGAGATAGTTGATATGCACATGAGTGTAGTAGGTGACAGTTGTAGCATTATGTCTAATGGCTATGAGTTGATTATGAATTGTGACATGATTGCTAGTCTTGGTTATGATTGTCTTGATATTTGGAACATGTGTTTGACATATGTAAACAGTGAAAGAAACATGCTTGGTATTAGCATGACAAGGTAAAAATTGATGGTTTTATATAACTAACAGTTGGGTGATGTGATAGTACATAGTAAGCCTCAATTACAACAAGGTAAAAAGGTAAAAGAAAGGAACTGGGAAAGAATTCTTTTGGCTATGTTTGGAAACCCTAATTCTAAACAAATGAGTGCTTTGCATACAGGAAGTCTTCTTAACCTTGATTTCGTCTGACAGTATGTAGGTATGTACTATATTCATGGACATGTACTTGACAAGTATAACAACTAGTATCTAGTTATAGCTAGATATGTCAAAGGAATTGGAGTCCCTTAAGATATGGTGTGGATGTGTTCAGTTGCAAGACAACATGCTTGGCACAACAAAGTAAGGTAACCAATGTATTGTTATGTTTATTTTTGCACTGAAAGTTATGTGTTGATGGCAATATGATACAAGGGATTGCATGGAAAAGAAATTGCCATGGAATCTTGAAGAAGGCTCAGGTCGAGATTTCCCTTGGGAGCACTGGGAACCATGGGGATTGAGTCACGACGTCTATTTTCAGTCTTGTGATTTTGGTATTTTGGTGAATTTTTGTGCTTGATTGCGGTTTTGTTTGTGTCTTGTGCATAGCCATGCCACTTTGTTTGCGATGCCATATTGTTATTGATTTTCATGGTCTTCTTCTTGTTTGTTTCTTGTGCTTGCCTTTTATGTTTTCAGTCTTGGTAATTGGTTGGGGAAGGAGGAAGTTAATGGAGCTCGGGGAGAGTTGTGTGGTACCTCGACATGTAAGGTAAGACCTAGATGAAGCTCGGTGCATGTATAAGGGAAATTGAAGGCAAGAGTATTGCAACCAGTTGGACTGGTTGGGTCCATTGGTGTAAATGGATGATGGTAGGACAATCATGGGAAAGGCAATCAAGAAAGGTAAGGTGAATGGATTTGAGGCGTCATATGCATTGGTTATGTTGGGAACTAATGTTCTCGACGTTGCGCATGTGTTGCACACATAAAGGGAGTTCTCTTAACCTTGACCTTATGATATATAGTATTTATGTTGTGATCATGATTATGTTGATGTCTATATGTGTACACATGCATGTATGTATGTATGTCATGTTTGGCAGAGTCATCATGGATCATGATTATTAAGGCTAATATTCATATATATGTATGTATGTCATTCTCTGACATGATTATGATTGTTTAATGCTAATATTTATATGTATACATATGTATGTATGAATGTTGTTGTCTGACTGGGTCATTAGATATCATTCTTGTGAAGGAATGATTTCTTATATAGGTGAATTGCATGAAGAAGGTTCCTGTTTTATGAGGAATCAAGTGGGAAGAGTAGCCATGACAAATATATGAGGTCAGTATCATGCCGATATGAATTGATATTGTATGCTTGTATTATGCCTATGCTTATGTTATGACAGGTACCGCTGAATGATACATCAACGGAATGAAAACAATGTGCTTTGCGGCATGCTAAGATAATCATGGATGGCAAAGAGACATTGGAAGCAGGTTGCTTGGTAGAGACAATGTGGTTTTGGATGTACAATGCTAGTGTTGTGCATATGTTGTACATGTTGCATTTGTGATGTTTTGCCCATGCGAAGTTGTGTATATATATAGTATGTATACATGTTTTTTATGTAATGCTATGTAAACGGTGGCACATATTGTGTTGTGTGAATTTTGCATATGCAATGTTGGGTATAGATGGTGCTATGTATATGTTGGATATGCGGTGCTGTGTACATATTGTATTGTGCACATGATGGATATACAGTGTTGTGTACATATGGTGATGTGAGCATGTTGGATATGTAGTGTTGTGTACATAGGGTGCTATGTACATGTTGTATATGCATTGCTATGTACATATGGTATGTGTTCATGTTGTACATATGGTGCTATGTACAGATGGTGTTGTGTGTGTGATTGTATAAGTTGTGTTGTGAGCATGTGGTGTCATGTACATGTTGTACATGTGGTGCTGTTTGCATGTGGTGCTGTGTACATGTCATGCATGTGATGCTATGTACATGTGGTGTCGTGTACATGTCATGCATGTGGTATTCTGTACATGTGGTATTCTGTACATGTTGTATAGGTGGTGTAGTGTACATGTGGCATAATTGTGTACACGTTGTGTAGGAAATGCAGTGTACATGTGGTACTATGTACTTGTTGTACATATGGTACTGGTGAACGTGTGGTATTGTGTGCATGTCATACATGCTGTGTTGAGGGCATGCAGTACTATGTGTGCACATTGTGTAGTCGGGGTATCGTGACATGTGTATTCGTTATGTTGTACTCTGTGTACACATATTTATTGTGTTGTACATTGAGTGTAGTTGTATGTATTTTGTGGTGGTGTACACCGGATGTAGGTGTATGTATTATGTTGCATTGTAAACTGGGTGTAGGTGTATGTGTTGTATGTCAGGTGTAGGTGCATGTACTTCATGGTGTTGTATGTCGTGTGTGGTTGTATGTGTGTGATGCACACTATGTGTATGTGCACATGGTTGAGGAGAAGGAACTGGGTGTTTTTCAGGTGTGGCAACCGATCCGGTGTGCGTACAGAATAAAGATAAAGGAAGAAGTAAGGATCGATGAAGGATAAGTATCGATATCTTATGTCAGTTTTATTATGCATGAGATTTATGATTTTGGTCTATGATGGTTACATGTGATCTATGATTCTGGTTTATGATGGTTACTTGTGATTTATGATTTTGATCTATGATGGTGGTGTTTTGAGCTAACCTGATGTGATATGTTTATACATGTTTATTTGGTCAAAGATGCTAGATTGACTTGTTGTGACAGGAAACAAACATAATTGCAATTGTAGCTTATTGACGAGCTACCAATGAGGTATGCTTTGAAGTATTTCAATTTATTTTGAATCTAATGGAAGTTATGTGCTTGGTATAGAAAGCATCGAAATGCTCAGTTAGGTGGTTAAAACTGACTACAAGAAATAACATTGTCAGTGACAGGAATTAGAAAATGTAGTAGTATGCTGGTAAAGTATTCAAGAGAAAGGCCATTATGGGACACTGGTACCCAATAGTGTCCATTGATTTCCATGAGCATGCTATGACCGATATGATGGTTTTAAGGTAGGGATATGCCTTAGTTTATTGTGTCTTCCAATGCGAGGAAACCTTGCCAAGGGATGGACTGCCCAGGATGGGGGTGCCAGTGGAACTTGGAAGGTGAGTGACTGCACGGAAGGGGGTGACCGATTTTCCTGAGGGACTGTGTAGCATAGAAGGTAAGGCTGGGGATGGATTGTGTAATTAGCATTTCTAGATGGAACCAGATACATATTGGGAGTGTGCCTTGGAACAATGAGCCGGTAACTGTTCGCTGAAAGGATAAGTGGCACAAGATTATAGTGTTGGATATTGGATGCAGTTTGACTGTGGCAGTGGATTCTGGACTTCCCGGGAAGGAGGTGAATCCTGGTATTACTTTGAGGGTGGAGGTGTGAGCCTCTGGATTCCCTTATTACGGATGCGGGCATCGTATCCTTTTATTTGCTGGATGAGAAAATGTGCATATGTGCATATGTGTATGTCATTGTAAATACAATATCGCGTTGGATTTATAAAGCTCCATAGACAATATGATTATTTGTTGGGTGAAGAAAATGTGTATGTGTGTATATGTGGTTATTATTATAAATATCGTAATGAGATGTGTTATAAAGCTCCAGTAAACAATATATTTTCCGTGTTTTAGTAGATGGTCATTGTAAATAATGCAATAAGCTATGTTATAAATCTCCATGGGAAATATGTTTTGTTTTTAGCAATCTTGTTGGTTACAGGTGTCATTGAACACCGAGGACGGTGTCTCCAAAGGGGGAGGTTTTTGTAACAACCCTGGTTAAAAACTCCATGTAAAAATATATAAGACCACAGTCAATGGGACACATATTCCAAGTTGAATGGTGGGAAAAGCATCCTAGTGGGTGTTCATTTCGGTTATTATGGATAAAGGCAAGTGACAAAGGTAATGACAAAGGCTTTGGAAAGGCAAAGTGGCATTAATTGGCATTTTATTTGTGAAAATAATGGAAATTAGGAGAAAAGGAAGGTGAAAGGTCATAGGTTGCATGTGAGGAGGAAAATGAAGAAAATAGAGGCCTCATTGATAAAAAGGATTTTGAGGATCAATTTATGGACTTCTTGTCAGTTCATTTTTGGAGTTCTCTCATTATTATCTCTCTCTCTCTCTCTCACACACACACACACACTCTTGGACACTTAGAGTTTTCTTGGAGCACCTTGGCATTAGATCAAGAAAGGAAAAGAAGGCAAGAGGAAGTGAAGATCAAGCAAGGAAAAGCAGGATCAAGCAACTACAACAGGATTCTTTGCAGGTATGAATTTGCATGATTGATTTCCTTGCTAGATTTGGCATGCATGGTGTTGCACGTGGTTGTTTTTTGTCATGGCATGGGTGTTGCCAAGTGTGAAAGTTTTTTTCATCTTAGCCTTGCCATTTCTTGATAGCCTTAATGAGAAGGGTTCTCATACTTTGGTTGAGCTGGATTTCCAAATGGATTCAAAGATGAGTGGGGTGGATCTCCAAAATGAAAAACACACGGCCTATATGTACTTGAACTAGACTGTGGATCACGATAAATCCACTAGCCTAGTAACCCTTAAGCCAGACTATGGGTTGTTGTAAATTCAGGATTGTGTGCCTCTATGAATGGCGGTATATACGGTAAAGCCAAGAGGTGGATTGATCTCCGTCGGGCCTATTAGTCTCGGGATGGGATGTACGGTAAAGCTTGGAGAGTGGGTCTCAGTTTAGGGCATAGTGATCCCTAGATTAGACTATGGATTATGGTAAAGCCTGAGAGACTAGGAAGCACTCAAATTCCTCACGGTGTAGGTGGAGAACTTTGGTAGCATCCATGCTTGTTTGGTTCTTTTCAGTTGGTAATGAGTCCCAAATTCATGCTTAGAATATGGCACGTGGGTGATTGGCTGAAGAGAGATTTGGCTCAACCTATCTATGGCCGGGTGGAACATGGTAGTCCCATCCCCGACTAGTTTCTACATTTATTCATGATAAATTAATTCCCTTGGTTTTCATGTGTAAATGTACTAGTTTATATGTGGATTCTATGGCTGATGTATTTATGGTATTTTTGTTGTTACTATGCTGGTTATGTATATGTTTTATGACAACAACTATGTATGGCTCTCATCATGCTTTTACTTGTAAATGAATGGAAAATGTATCTATGACCTAATAGATGATAATGCAACAAATGACATGAGGGAACAATGGTTCTTAGCGATTCTCAGATAAGTATGAGATCCCTATGCTTAATTATGTTGCTTACACTTGTAGAATACATGTTTGTGATATGTTTGACGAAATGTCTGTCATGGCTAGTAGGGGTATGGTTAAGGGCTTGTTCAAGTATTTTCTTTAGCATCATTGTTTCCCTATTATTTTAAATGAAGATGTCATTCCATTCTGGGTAGTGACCTGGGCTCTGGGCATAAAAAGTGGCTCAAATCTCGGGGACACTGGCATAGAACTGGACAAAATGTTCCCTGGACGCTGGCTTGCAGGCTTCTGAGAGTGTCCACACATCCTTGGAAGTTGGCATACCCATAGCATGAGAGCGTCCAAAGGTCAAGTGATCAAAAAATTCAATGGGACCTAGGGGAAAGCTGCCTAAAGTGTTGGCATGGTTCTAAGGGGTCCTATAGCTAATGTGGAAGGTTTGTATGTTGTGTTTCCGTCGATTCCATTTCCTTAAGGTTACATAGGAGGTTGAATCCAATCATAGTAGCCTCTTGTCGCATGTTTACCCCAGTTGGCTCTAGGCTCAATGTTCATAGTGTTATCACAAAATCAAGCACTGAAAGGCTGCTGATCAGGTAGACTCTGTGCAACTATTTCAAACTAGACTTTTGACTAAGGCTTAGCCTCCTTAGCCTGAGAGGGCTCTCTCAAAAGGTTATTGATTTTGACTATTGATGAGATGGCTAACTCTTGCAAAGTATATTTAACAAATATGTTGGCTGGACAGACATTACAAAGACTTCCATTGGGCTTATGGAGTTAATCATCCTTCAGTAAACTATAACACTACTCATTCATAGAAGTCAGGGCATGTAATGTTTAAATACTCAAAACACATCTCATAGAAACCTCAGCTTATAAATACACACAGGAAATCAGAGCAGCAAAGTGAATTCTGAGTGATTGTGTATCTATACAACTGTAAAAGCATAAAGGATAAAACAAAACCACATATCTTGAGCATTTGAAACACTGTATGAATCCTGAGAAGAAAAGCATATAACTTATATTATTGAACTCTGTTCTTTACATAAGCCAAAACATCACTCTGTTTTTATAAAATATCCAACCCTTTGTACATCAGCTCTTCTGCTATATATAGAGCTCTTTACACAACTTAGATTCCTCCTCCAACATGAGGGAAATTCGAATTCAACCTACTATGACACCTATTGATACTCAAAACTAACTATTAAATGCAAATGACACCTAACTAGCAGTCCTAGAGACCTAATACAACTAGGAGTGTAACTCCTTATCATGATTCAACAACCTTATCTAAGCATTTAAAGCATTCTTTGACACCTAACACTCCATGAAGTCGAGTTTGATGAAGCCTCCCACGTGGTCACCCAACTGCTGATGACAAACCCTAGACAAACCCTAGAAATTAGGGAACATGTTTCCCTGTTTTTAGGATTAGATACGTGAAAACTGGCACGTGGGACAGAGCCTTTATCTCTTCATCCATGACACATTTTACTAAAATTAAGGAGGTTTTTGTAGCCCATGATGTCTAGAACAAAAACCTCTCCTGGTTTTTTAAAACATTCCTCCAGCTGTTCAGAATCTGTCCTTGAAAAACACGTGTCAAACAGGAAACTGTCTTTTGCTCTGTTCTCGCTGAAAAATAGGTCTTGGGACAGAGGTCATAAGTTCTCGTACAAAATGTATTTGGAAAAACTGAAGGAGGTTTTTGTGAAAAAATCCATGCTGAACAAAAACCTCTTTTGTTTTTTTGAAACACTTCTCCATCTTCCCGGAATAAGTCTTTGAAAAACAGGTGTAAAACAGGAGATGAAAAACTGCACCTACAACAGTTTCGTAGCGCAACTTTGACCACCCTTTTCTCCGAACTCATAATGGAATTGAAGAAACGGAAAGAGGTTTTTGTAACTCAACATGTTAGGAAGAAAAGCCTCTTTCAGTTTGCAAAATTGAGTTCTCAGCTTCTCTAGAAAGCTTCTGGAAGTTACCTAGTAAAACAGTTTTTTCTGCTGAAACAGGCTGCTACAGGGGTTTCGCAGCGCGCTGCGAAAACACTGATTTCGTAGCGCAAAACAGGATTTTTACACTGTCTGTGCTAAGAAAACGTGGATTCGTAGCTAGTTTCAAAATTTCTCCGAAATTGTGTGAGATATGTCTTCTAAATACATGGTGAGGCTTCTAGGACATGGAATGAGGCTATCAAACTTTATTTGAAGATGGACATGAGACTCTAACCCTATGACTTAGACTCTAAAACATAAAAATGACTTGACCATGACTGATACAAGAATTGAGAAACCATGTAAGTTTTCCAAACTTTTTAAGGAAGTTTTACAGTGATAACAGTGGCTCCACTAGGGATAGTGTGCCCTTGTGGTACATTAAGAACCTGTAGCTCCAGTGCCGCTATCCATCCTCTAGAAGAAAACTTTGAACTTTTGCCCAATTTGCTCCTCAAGCCTTTAATTATTTCTGAATGAAGAATTCCAACTGAACCTACTGAAACAGATGCTCAGTCAACCTACCCTGAGCTTATTTGCACATTCCTACCTACCCTATCAGCTACAAGCTCCACTTGTAGCTCAAGCAACATGATATTTCCAATAAAGCCAATCAATTGTCTTTTCTGATATGGGAGGCTCTTGACTGCATTCAACCTCAAAATAACCATGGTAGTGAGATGACCAAATCAACCTGTAATATACTTGATCTTCATAATGCAAATAAAAATGAAAGACCGGAGTGCAAAGCTTGTCCATATATTCACTTATAGGGTCAAAGAATACATGGTTATGTTGATGATCATCATAACATTCTACATCTCTAGACAACTGATTCTCAACCACACAAGGTTCTTTTGATATGCTATTGAACTGCTTTTCTGAATGCTGCCTACAAACAATGTAATTTTCCTCTTTCTTATGATCATTTATTGCTGTAAGCTGCTGAGAAGTTTGACATAAAAAACCAACCTTTTCCTCTGCCTGAGGGTCGTAAAAGCTATCTTCCACTTCTTCTTGTTGTGTATAATCATTTTTATCTTCATTATGATTCGAAGACTGAGAATATTGCTGCATCTCTTCATTCATATCAAAGGATAAAACATGGTTTTCACAACAAGAAGAAGTGGAAGATAGCTTTTACGACCCTCAAGCAGAGGAAAAGGTTGGTTTTTTATGTCAAACTTCTCAGCAGCTTACAACAATAAATGATCATAAGAAAGAGGAAAATTACATTGTTTGTAGGCAGCATTCAGAAAAGCAGTTCAATAGCATATCAAAAGAACCTTGTGTGGTTGAGAATCAGTTGTCTAGAGATGTAGAATGTTATGATGATCATCAACATAACCATGTATTCTTTGACCCTATAAGTGAATATATGGACAAGCTTTGCACTCCGGTCTTTCATTTTTATTTGCATTATGAAGATCAAGTATATTACAGGTTGATTTGGTCATCTCACTACCATGGTTATTTTGAGGTTGAATGCAGTCAAGAGCCTCCCATATCAGAAAAGACAATTGATTGGCTTTATTGGAAATATCATGTTGCTTGAGCTACAAGTGGAGCTTGTAGCTGATAGGGTAGGTAGGAATGTGCAAATAAGCTCAGGGTAGGTTGACTGAGCATCTGTTTCAGTATGTTCAGTTGGAATTCTTCATTCAGAAATAATTAAAGGCTTGAGGAGCAAATTGGGCAAAAGTTCAAAGTTTTCTTCTAGAGGATGGATAGCGGCACTGGAGCTACAGGTTCTTAATGTACCACAAGGGCACACTATCCCTAGTGGAGCCACTGTTATCACTGTAAGACTTCCTTAAAAAGTTTGGAAAACTTACATGGTTTCTCAATTCTTGTATCAGTCATGGTCAAGTCATGGTCAAGTCATTTTTATGTTTTAGAGTCTAAGTCATAGGGTTAGAGTCAGGTAGAAGAACTTTATAAATAGCTGAAACAGAGATAGAGAAGGGGTTGGATGTTTTTGGAGAAGACTGTTTTGGTTTATGTATAGCAGATTTCAGTAATGCAAATGACTGTTGTTTCTTCTCAGGATTCACAATAGATCTTATTGTTCAAATGTATGATGGTTTATTCTCTTTAATGTTCTTTTACAGTTTGGTTAATGCATAATCACTCAGAACTCATGAATCATGCTCTGACTTCCTGTATGCCTAGGCAAACTGTGTTTCATGTAAGTTATGTTTGAACATTAGATGTAAAGTGCCCTGATTTCTATGAAAGGATAGTGTTATGGTTTACTGAGATATTAGTGACTCCATAAGCCCAATGGGAAGCAATTCTGTCCAGCCAATACATTTTTCATGTGTCTTGTAAGAGTTAGCCATCTTGTTCAATATCAATAACCTATGAGAGAGCCCTCTCAGGCTAAGGAGGCTAAGCCTTAGTCATATGTTAGTGCGTCTGCCGGGAGCCTGAAGATTATTCTTTCCCGAAATTATGAAGCTGAACTTCTGAAGGTAGCAGGAGCTCAGAAGGTTTTTGAGGCTGCAAAACTACCTTGGCGGCTCCATTGTTGAAGAATTCGAAATTCATAGGTTCATGGTGATTCCACTGGAGTTATGAAGGACCCAGATGCTACCATTCTTATTTCAAGGTATGCATGCATAGATTTTTCAGGAATTCATGGTTTCCCAAATCATTTTCCCAAGGATGCATATTTTCTAAGGAATGGTCCAAAATTCAACGGAGAAGATTTGAGTTTCACTTTGAAGCATATAACAGATTTTTGTGAATTTTCAGAGCTTCTTAGAGTTAAACACGAGGATGTTTGCATTATGTTATTCTATGATTCACTTCAAGGGAAATGTAAACAATGGATTGAACGTTTTCCTATCAAATCCATTAAGTCATTTCAAGATTTATGGCTTATGTTTTTGGAGGAATGGATAGATAGGTCAGAGGTGGTGGCAAACTCTCCTTCAGTTCAGGGTTTCAAACAATGGAATAATGATCATAGTAATGGAGAAACAAATGAAAATTTTCCTTTGTCCTTGTCCTCATATCTAAAATCCTTTGACTGCAAGGCAGAGGATAAGATGAGATTTTTGGATGAAGTTGCTGAGGACATTGAGAAAGAAATTGAAGGTTTAGACGATCAAATTCAGGCATATAGTTTTCATAATCATGATCATTATTTTCAGAAGTTTTCTATGGCAGAACGCAAGGAGAGAATGCTGGTTCCTTTCTCTTTCATGATTGAGGAACTGTACACTATTGTTGAAGATCAGTTTGCACAACCAGAAGGTTACAAGAATCATCAAACTGATCATGCATTCTGGGATCCTATAGCCAAATATATGGAAGAGTTTTATTCTCCAGTGTTTCAGCTTTTCTATGAAGGTCAGAGGCAATTTCAGTGGCAGTGGTCATCACCATATCATAATGGCTCTGAACTCCGATGCAGTCAAAGAAATCAGACATCAGATAAGACAAATGATTGGCTACATTGGAAATTTCACATTGATTGAGCTGAAAGAAGTTTAAATTGTTAGGGTAGGTAGGTAGGAAAGTGCAAATAAGCTCAAGGTGACTGAGCATTTTTATTTTTCAGTAGATATAGACTTCTTTCTCCTCCAGTGATCATCAAGCTTAAGCCTGAGGTGAAGGCCCAAGGAACTTAAAGAAGATGTTTGTCAAATAAATTTTTGTTCATGATAAGAGGATAAGGCACTGGAACTGCAGGTTCTTAGTGTACCACAAGGGCACACTATCCCAATTGGAGCCACTGTTATCACTGACAAAATTTCAAAGAAAAAAAAAAGGATCTCCATAAAGAAATCTCACTTCAAGTAAGGATATGCTTCAAAGTTTTGGTAGTTATGCTTGGTATAATCTTTTCAAACATTTCCATTCAGTTTTGGAGGGTCTTGAAACATTTGAAAGGATGTTTTAATAGAAAAGTTCTCAAATAGCAAATTTTTGGGTTGAAACTATGATTTTTGAAAAAACTCAGCAGTTTCGTAGCGCGCTACGAAACTGCTGAAGGTGACAGTTTTGTTTTTGAGGATCTACCTTGAAAGAAAAAGAAGATTATTTTGAAAGGGATGTTGTTGCAGAGGTGTAATAAGATCACTTGAGAAGGTTTGAGCCCTAATCAAAAGGAAAATTCAAGAAATGAAGATACATACGCATGTTAAACCTTGCGCTATGAAATCAGTGTTTTCGCAGCGCGCTGCGAAACCCCTGTAGCAGCCTGTTTCAGCAGAGAAAACTGTTTTACTAAGTAACTTCCAAAAGCTTTCCAGAGCAGCTGAGAACTCAATTTTGCAAACTGAAATAGGCTTTTCTTCCTAACATGTTGAATTACAAAAGCCTCTTTCAGTTTCTTCAATTCCATTCTTAGGTGGGAGAAATGTGTGGTCAAAGTTGCGCTACGAAACTGCTGTAGGTGCAGTTTTTCATCTTCTGTTTTACACCTCTTTTTCAAAGACAGATTATGGGCAGCTGGAGTCGTGTTTTAAAAAACCAAAAGAGGTTTTTGTTAAGCACGGATTGGTTTACAAAAACCTCCTTCAGTTTTTCCAAATATGTTTTCTGCGGGAAGTTATGAGCTCTGTCCCAAGACCTATTTTTCAGCCAGAACAGAAGCTTATATTTCATGTCATCTTCACTTACCATTATATCGGCAATGAACACTGATAATAGTGGTTCAATAACTTTTGATGAGTTGACGGCTGGCTTAAAAAGATATGGATCATGCAGAGTCTGGGGGATGTTGCAAATAAGATGGATGTATTAATGGAAATGACTTTAGAACATCTGAAATTATGTGCTGATGAGGGTCGCCTGAAATTGGTGGATTGGTGATTGCAATACTTGTATAATCATAGCAAGGAGAGGAAGCCTGTGAATCCAGGAGTGCATGGGGTATTCTATTCAGCATGACAGGCTGTTATGTATATACTTTGCTTCCGAATGAAGTCGCTTATAGATGATCCTAAACAGAGATTACTGTTAGAGAAGTTACCACTGAAAAAGATTATTGAGCACAAGTTGAATCCTTTAAAGATTTGTTTGCCAGCAGTCGTGGAAGAATTTCTAAGACAGGTTAAAGCAGTTCATCTATTTGAAGTTTTAGGCTTCACAAGTTCAAAGAACATAATTGAAACAGAGGAATCCAAGGCCTTTGGGGGTGTTGAGAGACTCGGCATGTTCTTTCCATTTGACCCATATTTACTGAAATGCTCAGACAGATTTATCAGACCAAATTTTACTTTTTGGTCAATGGTTCAGACTCCAGTTAAGGATGATGATTTTTAAAGACTGTGTTTTTGAAATTACACAGCAGTTTCGTAGCGCGCTACGAAACTGCTGTAGGTGTTGTTTTATGATGAAGACAAACAGTTTGATGGTAGGATCAAGAATTTGCCAAAGGAAACACCTAAGGAACATTAAGGTGACAACATGAGGCTAGCATAGCCATTCAGATAATGACAAGTGTACCTTTTTGTAAAGGTGAAATGTTTTGTCTTAAGTTAAATCTTTGATAAAGGTACTTTATTACCGGTTGTTAGGGTTTGGAAAGAGGTGAATACGTAGAGTCTTGGCTTGCACACCTGTTCAATCAACGAAGCTTCCAGCACATTTGGGAATATGGTGATGCTCATCATTTTTGGGGTATTAAAAAGCTGGAGACATGCTGCTTGAATTCCGAAGAGTGGTGGAAGACAAGGACCGGAAAAACAGGGGTTCTATCCTAATATTATTGAACCATCAACGCATCCAGCATCCAATGCTAACCTGGAACATTGAATCCTCTTCTCAGCTATCTCGGCCAAACTGAAAGGAGATAGGTGTCAAGGATCAAGAAAGAATCATGCTACGAGGAGGATAGAATTAGAGTTTTAGTTTAATTAGGACTCTTTGTAATTACAGTCAGCACTTAATGTATTTAATGAGTTAGTTAAATGGTAGATAGGGGTAATTAGTAGCAGTCATCGAGCTCCCCTCATGCTGGAGGAGGATGCTCAAAGTGGTTAAGGATGTATCTCTATATATAGATCAAACTTTGATGTAATGGGGGTTGGATACTTTGAAGACTGTTTTGGCTTATGTATAAACAAGGTTTCAGTAATACAGATGACTGTTTTTCTTCTCAGGATTCACAATGGATCTTCTTGTTCAAATGTGTGATGGCTCTCTCAAAAGGTTATTGATTTTGACTATTGATGAGATGGCTAACTCTTGCAAAGTATATTTAACAAATATGTTGGCTGGACAGACATTACAAAGACTTCCATTGGGCTTATGGAGTTAATCATCCTTCAGTAAACTATAACACTACTCATTCATAGAAGTCAGGGCATGTAATGTTTAAATACTCAAAACACATCTCATAGAAACCTCAGCTTATAAATACACACAGGAAATCAGAGCAACAAAGTGAATTCTGAGTGATTGTGTATCTATACAACTGTAAAAGCATAAAGGATAAAACAAAACCACATATCTTGAGCATTTGAAACACTGTATGAATCCTGAGAAGAAAAGCATATAACTTATATTATTGAACTCTGTTCTTTACATAAGCCAAAACAACACTCTGTTTTTATAAAATATCCAACCTGAAGGATGTATCTCAGGGTACGTGCTGCCTCATCCACAAGCTCAACCAGTCCACTCTTGGTCATTCGAAATGCCAGGTTAAGATATCCAATTGAATCGCATATTACAACGTCAAAGAATTGTAGAAGCCTTCTCTTTAGCTCCAATGACACATTGCCAACAGACTGAGATTGCATGAAAATACCCTTCTCTAAAGTACTGGAAATTGCAATGAAGTCTATGACAACACGAAAGGCCTGAAACCCTGTCATTTGGCCTGTGATGCGCTTTCCACCTCCTTCTGTTTTTAAGTATGCTAAAATTATAGATATAATGAATCCATTCAAACAATCAGGTCCATTGATAGAATTTCTCTGTCTAGCCCAAACTTTAAGTAATAATAATGCTTCCACAAAAGTTTTTTGATCCAGAAATGTTCTTTTTAAGGATAATACTGTTGGAATGATCCGTATCACAAAGTCATTTGCAGAAGTTTCTGTGACTTTTTAGAAGCATCATCTGTCTGTGTCTTTCCTATGGGACTACTGCTACGTGCACTGGCAATGTTTCGAGCAGGTGAGGGAATCACAATATTGACTTCACCCCTCCAAGCTGCATCACATCCTCTTGCAGCAGCAGTTGCAGCACGTGCTTCTCTAGCTTCTATCTCTGCTTGGCTCTCTTGTACAAATGGGTGCTCCAAAAGTGCAGGCCAAGTCAATCTATTCTGTGAAACCTTGTTCAAAAGACCCTTCAAAAAACTTTTGAAATTAGGGCTGATATTGTCTGGATATTTAACTGGGTCCTTAACAATGTGCCGAATAAGCGTATAGACAGAATTCGTATAAAAAGGAGGTTGACCAACAAAAAGCTCGTATAAGATTACACCAAGTGACCATAGATCTGCTGTATGATTGTATGGTTGTTCGCGTACTAGTTCAGGAGCCATATAAAGCGGGGTCCCTTTGATTGAACGAAGCACCATTGTATTGCAAGACATAGCTCTTGCAAATCCAAAGTCGCAAAGCTTGACAACACCTCCAGCACCAATAAGAATATTTTGAGGCTTCATATCACGATGTATAATACGATGAGAATGGAGATAATGAAGTGCCCGCGCCAGTTGCTTAGCAATAGCCTGAACTTGTGCTTCAGGAAGTCATTTGTCATCTTCAAGAATCTCCAATAGTTCACCCTGTGCAAATTCTGTGACAACACAAAACTCCTGTGGACTTTCAAATGCATCTAGCATCTCTATGATATTTTCATGCTTCAGCTGTCGTAATATCTCAATTTCCTGCCTCAGATTGTCAATGTCTTTTTCACTCTTTCCATGCTTTAAGATAAACTTCATAGCAACTGTCTGCCCTGTGTACTTGCGCCTGCCTTTGAACACCTTTCCAAAAGAACCTTCACCAACTAACTCTACAACATGATAATTTTCCACGCCCATCTTACAAATTATTGAAAATGGCGGAGATAAGTTCCTTGCAGCAGTAAGAGACCTTCGTCGAATGAACAGAGAATGAGTGGCCCCGTTCGGTGATCCAGCCTCCCTGTAATAATGTAAAATCCAACTGATCTCCAATACTAGAATATCTTGGGAGGATAAAGACAGATGTCGACAGAGAGTGTATTCCATCATCTTCTTTATTATTAAATGTTTCTCCCAGTATTCACATTCCCATACTGCTGTTTCTGCAATTATTCCATCCTTGAACCGACGCAATTCAGATTTTTCTAGCTTCCTTAGCTTCTTTCTTGACCATTGTTTTCCATATTCAACTCCGACCGACTCTCTGCATGATTAGAAACAGGGTGATCCTTTCCACAAGTACACGTATCATTCAGCACATCTATTTGCGCCATGATAACTAAAACTTTAATGCTTCCTTCCGCAATGAACCGAGCAATCTCGTTCCTCCATTGAATAACAGCTACCATGGGACAAACAACAAGGGTGCCTTTAACCTGAGGTAATACCTTGCAATCACTAAAACTGTCACCTTCTCAGCAACATGTGTCAGTATCACAACACCTACTAGATCTAAAACACAGCAGAGTCTGATAAGTATGACAGCTGGGTGGAAAAAGCTATGAATTCGCAAAAAATCCCCAATTTCGTAGCGCAGCCAGTGCAAAATATGAATTATGCACTACGAAATCACCTAAACAATTTTGCGCTGCGAAACTGCTAAAAGGGTTCATGTGCTTATTTGCAGACATTTAGCATTGAAATTTTGTCAGTGATAACAGTGGCTCCACTTAGGATACACCTGGAACAAGTGGGTCTGAAAAGGTATCAAGAGTAAAGACCAGGAGTCAATTAAGCAAAGAGAAGGGCAAATCAGTAGCTGTTGAGGAAAGTCCAATATCAAAGGCCAACTTAAGTGATTTGCTTGAGGCCATTGAGTTTGAGCAGGTAGAACCGGTGCATATTGAACCTATGCATATTGATTTGACTCAATCATCACCTAAGAGCACTAAGAAATCAAAAGCTTCGAAGAGACTAAGCTTTGATGAACCTAGTGAGGAGTTTATGTTCAAACCACGAAGGCCGGTTACAAGGAAACAAGTTAGAGAAGCTGAGAAAGTGCATAAAGGAGAGATAGCTGTAAAGATGCCCAGAACAGAGGTAATTGAAGTATTGACCAAAACAGTGGAGGCAGTCAAGCATAAAGACAAGAACAGAAAGGTTATTATTACCCAAGGAGGAAATGTTATAGCCATAAAGAACCAAGCGGGAGCAGCAAAAGATGAAGTTGCCCGGAATAAGTCTTTGAAAAACAGGTGTAAAACAGGAGATGAAAAACTGCACCTACAGTAGTTTCATAGCGCAACTTTGACCACCCTTTTCTCCCAACTCATAATGGAATTGAAGAAACTGAAAGAGGTTTTTGTAATTCAACATGTTAGGAAGAAAAGCCTCTTTCAGTTTGCAAAATTGAGTTCTCAGCTGCTCTGGAAAGCTTCTGGAAGTTACCTAGTAAAACAGTTTTTTCTGCTGAAACAGGCTGCTATAGGGGTTTCGCAGTGCGCTGCGAAAACACTGATTTCGTATCGCAAAACAAGATTTTTACACTGTCTGCGCTACGAAAACATGGATTCGTAGCTAGTTTCAAAATTTCTCCGAAATTGTGTGAGATATGTCTTCTAAATACATGGTGAGGCTTCTAGGACATGGAATGAGGCTATCAAACTTTATTTGAAGATGGACATGAGACTCTAACCCTATGACTTAGACTCTAAAACATAAAAATGACTTGACCATGACTGATACAAGAATTGAGAAACCATGTAAGTTTTCCAAACTTTTTAAGGAAGTTTTACAGTGATAACACATAGAACCATCATAACCAAGGTGTAAGCCAAGCCACTTCAAATAAAACGTATATCACAAGATGGGCACTTTCCCTCTATTAGTAGCCCTTGACACTTCTAACCATATCTCATACAACCTTTCGATCATAAGTACGATATTAGAATCTTGGAATCTCAGACCTCGTAAGACTGGGTGGTGCTGCTTCCCCAAACTTTTGAGGTTATTTTGTCGGATAAATAATCTCTGAGATTCTCACTCTAGATCGTAAATTTCACGATAGTTTTCATGCTCCAGAGTCAGTAACTATGACTGAATTATCAACGCGCCTTGAAAGAAATGGCTTGAGTTGGGAGGTATTAGTTCCAAGCGAGAACCCTTCTAAGAAGAAATGGACCATGGAAGAAACCCTCAGAGGAAATGGCTTGAACTAAGAGGGATTCTCAAGAATATTAGTTCTCGACGAGAATTATTCTCGGAGGAAATTCTGTAGAAGTAATCCATGAAAATAAATAATTACGATGGCAAAGGGATTCTCGATGAGAAATGGGTCCTCATAGGAAACACCTCGGAGGAAATGGTTCCCGTGGACATGGGTTTCTCCCGAGATCATAATGTCTGAGATGACATGGCTTCGATGGGTCTACACCCATTTACATGATAAACCATGCATAAGTTTGAATGGATGCCTGAGAATTGTTTGTGAGATCGATGACTAGTACGTTAGCTGGGCCTCTCCACAGTGACGTCAGAAAAAAAGGAGGGGATACCCCCACTTTAATCGTATACATTGAATGCATTGTGGTAGATTGAAAATTGAGATCATGGCAGAGCTTTCCCCCTTGTGATGTCAACGAGGGGAGGAAGAGGTACCTCTAATCATCAGATCATTTGTCTCGTTGCAAGTCGTTGGATGGAAAAGGCAGTAAACAAATATACATATATTTATATGTGTGCACCATCTGATATCTATATCTATATATATATATATATATATATATATATATATATATATATATATATATATATATATATATTACATGATATTACCTTGAGTCATGAATGGATCGACGACTAATACACTAAATCCAAGTGGTGGTGAGAAGGCTAACTGGGACAGCCACATAGGTGCCACGTGGGTTCCACATAGTGAATTGATGACATGGCGCTAAACTTTAATGGTCATAACTTTCGATCCAGAGGTCATATTGGGACAAATTTATATCGATGAAATCATCTTGACTAGACAGGCACAATGATATCATCTATTTGAATTTTGAGGTAGTTGAAAATGATTGAAATTTTTAGGCCCCATTTCCATAATGCTACCTTCGATCTTAGTTCATCATAGTGAATTTCCTCCTTCTAACCTATGTTTGGGGCGAGATTAGGAGGGGTTATGTTATAGAGTGGTATCATAGCTTCTAGGTTCAACACTTGGACCTCTGGAAGTTGGTGATTTGATTTGATTTTCACATTAACTGCAATGATGATCGACTTGTTATTTTGAGAAATACCTTGGCAATGCATGTGCTTTCTGGCTTGCATCTTGAAGGTCTAGAATCCAGTGGTTGTGACCTTGGAGATCTATCATTTTCTAAATTTTGCAGAACTACCTGCATGGCTGTGAGTATGGTTATTTGTAGCATTACTGGTTGAGTGATGTGATCTTGCAACTTGGAATTATTGTGCATGTGAATGTCCCCATGATATGAGGGATGTGAAGGAAATCCCTGTGCTACTATAGCCTGGACAGTATGTCTTGTTTCTAATTGATTGTAAGTATATGTATATGAACATATTGGTTCGGATGGGGAAGTCCCATTGCCTAATTTATATATGGCAAAGAAATTCGGTGGAGGTTGACTATTTTTTTATGATGATTGTGATTAGTAAGTTTTCCTTATGAATTCTTGTCTTCGTGATAAATTCCTTCCTTGTTTAAGGAATTGGGCGTGACATACGAAAATGACTAGTTGAATCCTATGAAGGTTGTTATCTCACTATGAGATAGAGCACCCATGTTCAATACCTGAACTAGATAATTTCAAAGGAAAGGGTCATGCGTAGACCTTGTACACGAAGTATTTATAGTTCTGCTAGAGAAAGAGACTACAATATTAGAGCTTATCTTGAATTATCAAGAGTCCCTTGTGTTACATCATCCTCTTCAATAAATACTTATCTTGTCTGTATGGGGTATTCTTCTAGTATAGTGGACAAAGCAATTGAAGAATGTGGCTCACATAATGAGGAGATGGTTGAAGATGTCAATGGTATTGCTGCATATGATATTCAATTTTAAGAAATGCTTTGTTGATTGCTGACCTTGGAAAAAGAGGCTGAATATACATCTATTGCTTTGTTTATTTGTGGAAAAAGTTGATATCTTGATTAGTGGTGATAGACTCAGTAAAGAGAATGAATGAAGCCAATGAAGTCTGGCATTCTTTTTAATTTTGAAGGCTAATTTTAAGAGGTGATAATAGGGGTCTCTACAAAGAGGATGATAGAAATTAATGTTAATAATTTCTAGTAAAAGTATGAAATTTAATCCTATAAATACATGATTATGCATGAAATGAGGTTGATGTGTTAAAGGGTCACTATAATTAATTTCCTTAAGATTGCAGATGCCTTGATTACTAGCCTTGGAATAAAGGATGGATTTAAATTGCTTCTTTGGTCTTGGTACAAAGATATAATGAAATTAATGATGTTGATTTTGGCATAGTATTTGGTTTCCAATTATAGATAAATTTGACAAAGAAACTGAAATCTTCTGAAAGCATGGTTATAAATGAGTTGATATGTGCATGTGCATGTAGAAATTCTGGTTTTTGAAAAATTATGTTGAGATATTTATGTCCTATATTTTGAGACATGTGACTAATACGTAAATTGAGACATGTGTGAAGTTGCAAGGTAGCATGCTTGGTAAAATAGAGCAAGGCGATTGGTATATTTGATTATATCTACTAATGCACTAACAACTGAGTGTGTGTGGCAACACATAGCAAGAATTAGTGGCAGCGAAAGGAAACATGTATCACGACATGGTGAGGCAAGATATGGACCAAGTCCATCGAGAACAAGAAATTGGGACATCCCTCCAAAGGAAAAGAACCTTTAAGAATTTGGAGGTTGAACTCAAGAATTGGAATGTGAGCTAAAGATATGTAGGTAAGAACTTAGAAAGCTCACTAGGAAACAAAAAAATTGGCTTAGGGGAATGTTGAACTGCAAAAACAATTGTGAGAAATGACATTTCAAACTGAATCCTTAAAAAGAAAGGTTGAGATTGGCAGGAAGAGGCCTTGTGAGGCTAAAGAGGAGAAGAGGATATTTTCTTGTTGGTCCTATGGAGAAAAACATCCAAGGAGGGATTGTCCCTATAGGGGGATTGGTCCTATGTATACATATGCGCACTTGTATGATGGTTGAAAGTGCCATGAACGTTGGACTAATGGGGATAAAATTTGGATTTGAGGACTGTTTTATTTTAAAGCCTATAGGTGGTGGATTTAATTTATTTCCCACATGATTTACATCAATTTGATTTTAGATTTGGGCATGGCCATGTTGTGTGTGGTTTCCTCTATGATTGCAACCATGGATTGTATTATTTTTTGCGGTGTTACCTTTTATTTTTCCTCTTGAATTTCCTATTGATGTTATGACATGCCTTTGATTTACATACTTCAGGCTTAGGGCCTTGAGAAAAATCAATTGAAGGTGGAAGGGAGGCCACAAAGATTTGGTGAAAGAGATGAAGAGGACCGCATGTAACTGACATGAGTAATGACCAACTAAGTGAGTTCTAGGTAACGAGGAACTTCAAGATGGGTAGATGGGCTTGAAAAAGGCCAATTATGGAACATATTGGATAATTACTCTTGGACACTGCAACAAGCATAGGTGAAAACATAAGTGGCTGGAAAAGTGTTGCATAATAAAAATGTGAAAAGAAAAGGTAAAAAGGAGGAATTCTGGAAGAGAATTCCATTAACTAATGCATGCTTTAATTACATATATGGAGTTATCTAAACCCTAGTTTTATTTGAAATAAGTCAATGTATATTATGCTTATGACTGAGTGAACAAAAACATGATGCCCAAGTGGCTAGTTGGGTCCATGGAAATAATGGACAATAAAGTGGCAAAAGAGAGTTTTCTTAACTGTGACCTTGTTGCACATGTGGTTATATATTGTATACATGATTATGCTATTGCATATAAATATGAAAAATGCCATTTTTCTGACAGATTTTTGTCAGGGTCCCTTCTTGTGAAAGAGGGTATGTTTAAAATTATCTAATGCAGATGTGAATGAAATAAAATGGTTCTTGGTTAATGAGGAATCAAGTGGGAAAAAGTAGCCCTCACTGATCCCTGATTTTAATATCATGTGAATATGATTCATGAATTATTCCCATGTTATATTATGAACATGGAATGCTGAAGGATATATCACTAGAACAAAAGCAGTGTGATCTATGACATACAAAGAAAGACAATAGAGGCAATGTTTCCTGGTGTCTGTGGATAGGCATGGTGTGGTCTCTGGATTTTCAACACTGTTGTATACATATCATAATGTGTCAAGTGTATTGTGTATGTGTTGTGTTGTACATGTGTATTCATTGTGTTGTATCATGTGTGTATGTGTATGTGTTGTCGTACACTATGTATACATGCATGTGTTGTGTAATGTTTTGGAACAAGAAGGCATGGGTTTATCTGGGGTCTTGTGTTGTATAATGTGTTTAGGACATGAATATATGGGATTGTATAGGCTTATATTGATTTAGGATAGGTAGACTACCTAGAATGAGGGTTTCCTGGGCCTACGAAGGTGTGGAATACACCTATATTTATGTCGATAGAAGACTATTAGGATTGGTAGTGTCCATATTCACTAGGTAATGAATGGGCTTCTATATATATATATATATATATATATCCACACCATTGGATGCTTGCTGGGTTAGGCAACCAATCCAGTGTGTGGTAGTCAAAGAGAAGAGAAGAGAAGGCACTAGGTGCTTTCCAGGTTTAATAAACCTAGTGTGTATGAGGTTAGAGGGAAGAGAAGGCATTAGGTGCTTGTCGAGTTTGGAAATCAACACAATGTGTGTACGGGGTCAAAGAGAAGTGAATTCAATGGGTGCTTTCTAGGTTTGGCAACTGATCCAATGTGTGTACGACAAGAGAGAAGGTCACTGGATGCTTGTTGAGTTTGGCAACTGATCCAGTGTGTGTAAAGCGGGTAGAAAAGAGAAAATTAAGATAAGTATCAATGTTTCATTGGTTTTGAACTTTTAAATTATGAATCAAATTCAATGTTTTGATTTAGGATGGTTTGGATTATGAGCTAATCGAGTTTTGTTGTGATAGGAATCAAAGAATTTTTTTTTCCAAGTTCACCTTATGAATACACTTCTAATGAGGTATGATTTAAAATTATTACACATTATTATGATGAGTCTCATGAAATATGTGTTCCTATGATGTAGGAATGGGTATGGGATTTCCCAGTTCCGGTGAACAAAGTTGGCCGCAAGGTGGAATAACAACAGTATGTTGAAGTCAAAGATTTCAGGGACAGGGCCATTGTGGGACACTGACACTCAATAATGCCCACTGATTGCCATGATGCATACTGTGACTGCTATGATAGTTTTGATATAAGGATATGCCTTGAGTTTGGAACACTTCTGATGAGAGAAAACTTTGCCAAGGAATGGATCGCCCAGGGATTGGGAAACATAGAAGGGGATGCCTAAACTTGGAAGGTGAGTGATTGCGCAGAAAGGGGTGATTGGATTTCCTGAGGGACTGGGAAGAAGATAAGGGAAGGATTGAAAATGATTTTTTTGGGTCATGAGAATGGATAATTGAAGTCAAAGCACATTGGGGGTGTTCCCAGGAATAATAAGCTAGAAATTGTTCCTTAAAGGAACAAGGAGTGCAAGATAGTAGCATTGGACATTGGAGGAAGTCAACACTCCAAAGAAGGGGAACAAATCGAAGTTGGATTGAACACATCTAAAGCATAAAAAATACAGAAAGGACCATTGAAAGATGGATGAAATTATAAATTAATGTTTACAAAGTGGTTGAGAAAACCAATGTGCATATAAAATATATTGTAAAAACTAAAATGAGCTAAATATATAGAAAGGTCCATGTCAGCTGAGTTTATTTTGTATATGGTTATTGAAAATCAGTGTTGGTGTTACCCTCAAGGGGGAGGGGATTGTGACATCCCCTGATTAATATTTCTCCCTTATAAATAATTATAATTATTTTAAATGGATGGCGTTGACTGTAAATATTTGTGCAATTAATAAACACTGGCTATTAAAGAGTACAAAACTAAGTAGTTATTCCATTTGTTCACAATTCTTAAAATCCTCTCAAACGAATAGATGCATGTAATGATCCAAGAACATGCTATATATATTAATATCTCTTGTATTGAAGGACTACTTCAAGGGTTGTCGCTCAAACATTTCGACAATGGAGTGGTTCAATATTTGAAAGCTCAGGAGAGATAGCCATTAGAGAAATTTTAAGGTATAAAATGGGAATCCTAAGGAATATTATAAAATAATAGTGGAAATAATAAAATAAGATTAGATTACATCATCAAATTTTAGAGGGAAAAAAGAAAAAAAAACTATTTTTCAACTTATCTCCCTATAGTTTTATTCAAATTTAAAGTGGGAGCACTTGGTAGATGCAAAATTTAGTTCCTCATCCAAGGAGACATTATTTCATGTATTTCTAATTTTTTGTGTAGGAGGGTCTATTGAAAGTATGCAACATGGGTACTCTTTGGACGAGGAATTAAATTAGGCATCCAATCAGTGCTCTCACTAAAATTCTGAGTAAAACCGTAGGGCAATAAGTTGAAAATATGAATTGAAAAAGTAGTTTTTTTTTTTTTTTTTTAATGTTTTTACTTTTTTTACTCCAAAACGGTGAATCATCCCCCATGGTTGACATCATCATCTTGAATCCTATTGGTTCTTATAAAGTCAAATTTTGTTGTACTTTTTTGTTTCGAGGCCCATTTTAGACCTCAAAATTTTGTCTAATGCCTGTAGTGTGCCATTTAAAACTTAAGGGCAACGACCAATTCTTAGAGCCAGGATCAATATTCATAAAACTATCACCGTCAAGGTGTAAGAAAATTCCCTCTATTGGTAACCCTTGATGCTTCTAACCCCATCTTATATTACCTTTCGCTCATGATTGGGATCTCAAAATCTCGGAACTCGCAATACCTGATGACGTCGCTTCCCCAAACTTCTGAGGTTATTTTGTCTAAGAAATAACCTATGATATTTTGTCTCTAGATGGTAAAGCTATCGTTAGATGTCATGCTCAAAGTCTATCACTGTGACTAACTTATTGATTACCCTAAGAAGAAATGACTTGATTTAGGAGGGAATTCTCAACAATTTTCCTGACGAGAACCCTTCTTGGAAGAAATGGACCCCATAAGAAACCCTATGAGAAAATGACTTGAGATAGGGGCAATTCTTGGTAATATTAGTTCTTAGTGAGAATTATTCTCAGAGGAAAATCTGTGGAATTAGTCCCTCGATAGAAATAATTGTGACGATAAAGGGATTATCAATAAGAAATGGGTCCTCGGAGGAAACTCCTTGGAAGAAACTCCTTAGAGGAAATGATTCTCGTGGCCATGGGTTTCTCCTGAGATTATAATTTCTAAGATGATGTGGATTCGATGGGCCCACACCCATTTACATAATATACCATGCATGGTTTTGAACGGATGACTGATAGTTGTTTGTGAGATTGACAACTAGTATGTTAGTGGGGCTTCTCCTGGGTGATGTTGACAAAAAAGAGAGGGGGTACCCCTGCTTTAATCCCATCCATTAGTGCATTGTGGTAGATTGACAGTTTAGATCACGATAATGATTTCCCCTTTGTGATGTCAACAAGGGGAAAAGAGGTCCCTCTAACTATCAAATCATCCAATTCATCACAGGTCATTGGATGGTGAATGACATAAATAAATATACATATATTTATATGTGTAGTGTGTTAAGAAAAATGCTGAGAGGGGGGGGGGGGGGGGGTGAATCAATATTTTTAAGTCACTTTAATTTCCAATTTAAAATTTAGAAATCTATACACTACTGTTGTTTATGCAACTCGCGTGTGTACGTGACTGTAGTAAATGCAAACCATGTATGTTCAGATTACTTAATTTTCCATAACTTCCATAAGATAATTAACTTAATCAGTGCATTATTAGATCATTATCCATTCACTATGCAGTGAAAAACAGATAAATCACAACACATAAGCAACACATCAACACATATGAACACCAAGATTTTAGGTGGAAACCCAATGTGGGAGAAAACCACCATTGTTATCGTCTTCGTCTTCTTTCTTAGTATATAAAGAAAATATTCATTACACATTTTGTACTGGTGGAGACTCTTACCAACATGCAGGAACCCACCTTTAGGGGGCTACAATCTACACTTGTTCTCCAACACCCACTGGAAGCGAGCTACAACCCCCTAATTTGATTTACTGGCTCCTATTGGAAGGGAGCTCCTACCCCCTCACTGGAGGCTGCAACCCTCATCATCTTGTGGATCACATTTCAGATTTTTTCACACTGGATCCACCTATCAAAACATGTAGGCCGCCTTTCATCATATTTTCACACTAGACCCATACCAACAATAATCCCAAACCAATATGCCAAGCTGAAAAACTAAATCTCAAAATATGAATATTGAAACATTGTAAACCAAATGAATCACTGAAGAATCAAACCATTGAATATTGAAGCAATCCAATCACTAAAATGAATCTCAATCAATACAATAGATGAAATCAATATAATACCAAGTAATACTGTCACACCTCAACCATTTAACCATTCTTTGATTAATCACACTATTGGATAACAGATAGACATCATAGAAATAATGTGCAATCACTACAAACACCGATCAATATTAACTTCAGAATATATATGTGCCTATTTTGAAGTATACACACATATATACGTGATTATTGTGTATAATACATGTGTACAAATCACAATTCATTGGATGTTGAAAAAGAATCACTGCATCACCCGCTGAGTTACTGACATACTGAGTCACAATAGCAACTAATCACAAATCAAAACTCTGTAGCATCATCAGTAACCAATATTCCAATCCACAACTAAACCAACCCAATCAACATTGCCAGATAGAGAGTATCATGATCAAGACATCATTGACATATAGTAGCAAATAGAACAAATATCATCAACTGTCATCATCAACTAGCAATTGAAAAACCTAGTACATATATGCAACTTCCATAAAACAGATCTGCGTATAGACATGACTACCATGCATAAAATTTGTGTATATATTTCAACATAATGAATAAATTATCACATAATTTATACGTGAAAGTATTGAACAAGATCTGCATATGTATGTGGCCTTACTTTAGAAAAATACATGTATAGATCTTAAATCACACAATTAAACCTTCACTGCAAACACCACACATATTCCACGTACCTTACTGTCAAATCACATATTACTTCAAGCACATTCAAACAGATCCTACAACATTAGATATTCAAATCGGTTAAATATAACTATTAATGCAGTTTCATATCTCTTAGATCTGACACTTGTCCTTGCTCCTTGGTGCACACCTATTTCAGATCATATCACATATAAAATAACCCATTACATTGCACACACAACTCCTTGATCTCATTCTCCTTATATAGGTTTTTCCTTTGCTAATACCTTAGGTAAATCCCTTGGTAATGTTGTTAGTATTCGTTAACGAGATCAAATAGACGTTGCCGAAATAATACTATGGGTGATTACCATGGTAATGACCCCTGGTATCTAGTTTTCCATGGTTCATATTATGTACATGAATTTTGTTCACAAAGCCTTTGTATGTACGAGACTCTTCTTCATAGGGGTCATGTATACTTTCTCAAACTTCACATTTGTCATCCATTTGTAATTGCACTGCCATTTATTTTCCATATCTTCTCTAATGCATGTACCATACCGCCTATTATCTTCATTACTTCCACAATCATCATATTATAACCAAGTTGACATCAAGTGCATCTTCGACAAATAAGTTTCCATCAAGGACAACACATTAGCCATTATGCAAGAAATATCCCCTTTTGGACTTGATGGAAACCACTTTGGTGTTTGGAAAACACCTGCAAACACCAAGTGTTCTCTCCCCTTTTGACATCAAGGGAAAAGAGCTGGAGTAGGCTAAATGAAGTACTTCCCTTGAAGAGCTCATTGCTGAAGGTTGGATCTACTGATATGAAATCTAAAATCTGCATACTGACCATGCTCCCCCTGAGCATATGCTAGACCTTTTAAAAATATATAATAAAAGTACAAGGCTTTATTACTAAAAAAAATAAGACCTTTCCTATCACCAATGAATCTATGCTCCCATGATTACATCAATCACTCAACATAATGGGGTTTCATATTGGACAAAATTTTACATCAATTGCCAAAAATAATGGGGTTACATGACATGAATTGATCCCAATAGCCCATACATGACTGAATTTTACAATGATTACAACATAGGTCTTTGCATGACTTTTACATCAAGAGACATACATGAAATTGATAACCATAAATATGAATTTCAATAATGAAGGATCATTCGTAGTAAGACCATCATAGTCATCAACAACCATCATGCACCATATAGGAATCTACAACATAATCATCTGACAATAGTAACATAATTGGCATAAAGACATCATCATGAAAATCCTCATTGTAAAGAAGCAATAGGCGGATAAGAAAATGTAGCATCAATAACATACATATCCTCCTTATCAAGTGAATTAAGATGTAGCATTAATCAATAATAAGGCACTATTCATAACTTCATCATGAGCAACCCAAGAATCATTGGTATAGTGACAACAACACATATGTGTTTAGTAATGACAACAACAATAACCATACAGCAATATCACCAACAATCATATGTTGGACACAGAGTGTCATTGATGTCAATATGGCAATATTCGAGGAGCAGATAGAGATGAGAGGAGTAGACAGAGCCGAAGAAGAGGAGCACACAGAGCCATCAGAGCAGATGGAGATGAGAGGAGCAAATATGCCACGGATAAAGCTCAGCCGTTGAATCGCGTGATTCGATGGCAATGATCGTATCAGAGGGAGCCATCGGGAGGAAATAAGATGAAGAAACGAGGGCCGTCGGATCATGGCTGTGTAGATCTGACGACCATCGGGTAGCAGCGGAAATGGGTGGTTGAGAGTCGTTAGATCTCCACGTGGCAAATCCAATGGCTGTCGCGCAGGAAAGTGGCATGGAGGTTAATGTGCGGGAGACGTACAAACAGGAGGTAAGCGGGATTATCGCACCGCCTATTGGAGATGGGCAGTATCTGTATATGGCCGTGCAATCCAGTGAAACAGTGACACGTGGCCAGTGCGATGGGCGCGAAACAACTTTCCCCGCGGGCTTTCGCGTGCGCAAGTTCGCAGGGCGGGAGCTGTGAATGCCGTCAGATCTTGTGGCGGATGATCGAACGACTGGGATAATCGCGCACATTTCAGGGTTTGCAATGTGTTGATGCCTCGAAAATCGCTGCAACAACATTGGGGGATAACCACCCGGCCCGGACCTTAGTACAACTCCTTTTCCGTTTGGAATGGTGGCTCCGACTGGGGATAATGGGACCAGTTTCCCAGCTATGGATAAACGGGATGAATGGATAATTGATTGACTAATCTAATGATGGGCGAATAGCTAAATCTATCAGCAAAATAAAAGAACTATTACTTATCCCGGGAACTATTGTACTTTGAAGTGTAGCGCTTGATGATCTGTGTCTATGGACAGGCATATAGATGACTCCATCTAACAGACATGGACATTAATGCATTCAAGGATTACTTTGCTTAAATAGTTAAGCAAAGCGATTAAAGCAATATTACTACACTTGTCATTTCTATCATCGACACATATATGATTAAAAGAAAAGCACACCATAAACATCCAATAGTGGAAGGAATACAGAATTGCTGTTAAAGCACATACATATATTCGATAATAGCAAAGATAATCAAATAACAATTCATATGAAAGGAATGAATTCAGACATAGATAAAAGTACCATATGAGCCGCTAGACACTCCCAATATCAATCACTACTTGTGATTCTTCCTTCAACGCAGAAACACTTTCAAACAAAGACAATAGTGCACAATTGCATAAAAGCTTCCTTGTCAAATTTAGAACAACTGGTCCAGTTTTATAAAAGAATATGGCTGAAGCACAATAGTGCAACTTCAATCTTTAAGTCAGGTACAAAACTTTACGACCCTTTCCAAAACAATGAAAGGGTCTATAAATACTTAATTAATCTAACTATCTATAAAACATAAATCCTACTTAATTGGTATCAATTGATTTTGATCCTATTTTCTTCAGCAATCTGGCAGTCGGCGGCATGAATCATCAAGTAGGCTGTTTGCCTTTAAATCTGAGCTGACTTATAGCAAGCATCGGCTCCACTTCAGGTGGTCTGTTGAGGTGCGAGCTGAGCTGGGCAGCATAGGTGGCATCCTGAATATCGGGGATAATATACCCGATTGCATCCGTAAGGCACTTGAGGGCGGCTCTCTGTGTGTGCGGCTTTACCAAGAAGAACCAATAGGTATCCTAGGTTAAACTGTTAATCCCAGCGATTAATCTCCCCTTTTCCTCTAGATCGGGGTAACATGATTGTTCCAATGTTTTCATTGTTGTTAATTTTCCTGGTGTGCATTGGGAAATCATGTTTGATAAGTAGAGAGTGTTATTGACTAATTCAACTAAATTGCTCGAAGTTGATTTACATCTTGAAACTGCCCTCTCTGCTTTCATCAGCTGGGACTGCCATTCTGTAAAGAGTATATCTTTATGTGATTCTAAGATCCTTGGTAAGTTTGCCTCTTGTCCTTGATCAGAATCTTGCCAGTCGAGAAATGCAGCTATCGTTTCTTCAGCTTGATCCAATTCAGTCCTTGCCTTGTCGACTTTATTACTTATGGATGCCGCTAATTCACACAATGGCTCTGCTTGGGCGATTTGTTGACATAGAAGCTTAATTTGGGCTAGTAATGCAGTATTTATCTGTAGTGCTTCTGCTCTGAATTCAGCTACTTGTGGAACGCCCTTTGTCTTTTCAATCTGTGCTGATAGTTGAGCGATTTGCTCATCTTTTGATTTCAACATTTTCTCATTCGCTGCCTTCAATTACGCCAAGGCCTCTGACAATTATTTCTGCTTTTGGATTGCGCTTTGGTCAATCCTTTGTTTTTCTGCCTGCAATTGTTGAGTCAGTTGACTGTTTAATTGCTGTTGCGTCAACAATTGCTGCTCTGCCTGCTCCGCTTTCTTCTTTGCTTCAGTCAGCTGTGCCTGTAACGAGAAAATCTCCTGATCCTTTGTTTTTAGTAAAAGGCTTACCTCCGATGCCTTATCTATTGTCGCTGCCGAATAAGCTCCAGCATATTGTGACAGTTTTGTCAGGTCATCGGAGGGGTCAAATTCCTCCTTCCAAACCACATTGCCCGTGACTGTCTGTTCTGGGAAAAGGGGAGGTTGATCAGTCCTTCTTCTTTTCCTTTGT
Source organism: Pinus tabuliformis (assembly GCA_031772625.1). Classification (NCBI taxonomy): domain Eukaryota; kingdom Viridiplantae; phylum Streptophyta; class Pinopsida; order Pinales; family Pinaceae; genus Pinus; species Pinus tabuliformis. The sequence continues at coordinate 365,625,351 of CM062809.1, forward strand.
CGTTTAACTACAGCTTTATGCCTTGGGCTGTAGAAGACATCCATGGGAGGAATCTCTTCTACTTGCAAAATGATTTGGTCGGAGGGGTCCTTTGGTATTATCTCTACCTCTTTAGAAATGGGTGGGCCGCTGGTTCCACTTAGAACCTGTGATGAAGTGGTTTCATGTGTGTCTGTTGCCTTTGAAGTGTCAGTGTCCTTTGAACATTCCAAACCACTGATAATGGAATCAAATTGCTTCCATTCCTGGAGCAATTTAGGATCGATATGAGTATCCACATTGACTTCAGTGGTGGTCTGTTTTTCCTTTTCAGTTTGGGTCTCCTTCCGCACTTTTTCTTGTTCTTTCTTCTGTTGATTCTCATGCTCTTTCTTCTAATTTTCCTCCTGTAGCTTCTCTTGTTCTTTTGTTGTAACTGGAGGTTCCTTTGACTGTTGCCGATTAGGCTCGCTTGACGATGTCGCTGGGGTTGTTGCTAATAGATCTAGAGGCAGAGTTTGCAACCTCTGTTCTCTAAGTCTGTTAAATTCAGTCAACCCTTCATCATGATATTTCATTTTGGCCAATGTTTTAACCTGCATTATTGACTCAGCTGAAGAGAATAGGTCGTCAAACATATCTTCTTTATGATCAAATTTTGACAATTTGGCCTGTTCTAGTGCATTATAGGCAACTTTGTTTGGATCAAATTGCCTATTTGGAAGAGTTGCTAGAGTTAATGATTTAATCTTTATAGCTTCCTTTTCTGCATGTTTGAGATCATGCAAGGTATAGACACCGCATCTCAAAGGAAAAGAGGGCCAGCCCTGCTTCTTATTTTTCTTGAGAGTCTGTGTAACACTCTCAGCAATAATCTGGTAAGAGATTTCCCTTGCTAACAGTTTATCAGGTATGTATAAAGGGAGGACATGAGGTTCGGCTTGGCTACCGAAAACTCTTATATAAGTGAACTTCTCCTCTCCAAACCAGCTTCCTACTGCTGTTAAATCAATCCCAGCTTGGTAGGAAATCTTGGGAATGGGTTTATCAAAAATAGAATAATAAATAGGCAACATAAAGCCATTGCAGACTTGGTACAGATGGTGCTTATAAGAGGATTTCCATAATTTCTGATGGTATATGTGAATAGGCGTGGGGTCTTGTGGCGTCCACCTCCAGCCGAGCATGGGAAATTCAGAATTAAAACATAAGGTATCTAAAATATAGGCACTGTAATAGAATGGGGGAATTATCCTTTCAGAGATGCGAGTATTATTCCTAAACTCAAGAACAGCTTTGGCTAGTTTATCTGAGAGAATAGTGGCCCAATCCATTATTATACTGTTGCATGCCGCTTCCATTAAGGGAACCATTTCTATAGTGAAATTAGAAGAATCATGCAATCCCCACAATCTACACATCATTATTCCAGCGTAGCAATAAGGAGAAGCCAAGGAATCAACCGAGTACTTACCGGAAGATTCATGTTTGTGCTTTGCCGGATTTTGTCTCCAATCCCAGATGGGTTCGGATTCAACTTCGTTCTCGTTTCGGAATTTTTCCAGGAACGCCTTATTGTGTGTCTTCTCTGGCTCAGGAAAATGATACATTTGCCTTAGATCATCAGATTTGAACGACCCGAAAATTCTCCCGTCTCTGGTGCTGAAGGTTCTATCCAGGATTGGAATTTCCTCAATTGCCCACCGCACTACATCTGTATATGGAAGAATTTGTTCCCTAGCTGCTATCCGATGAAGGAAGGAGTCAGCTAAGTCCTTTAGAGTGGCATCAGATTTCCGAGTTGAAACTGCAGTAGCTTCTACTGTTGTCACTTTAGGTTCTTCGACCTCAATCAAGTTGTAGGTACTTTGCCAAGTAGTTCTGCCGAGACTAGAACATGTAGTATCCGAGATTAACCCTTTCTTTTTGTTTGAAGGATCAGTGACAACTTGTCCTGTGGCTGGCGCAACGGAAGCGCCTGTGGTCTTCTTAGATTTCTTCCCCATTTTACTTGAGTTTTCTTCTTTGAATGAATTCTGCACAGAAGCGAAAATAAACGTAACACAGAGAACTTGCAATGAAAACTTCAATGTGATGAGATATATTGACCGATGCGGGGTGAGCGATTAACTTTTAAAATGGCCGCGGATACAATCCATGGGAAGATTTTAGGACTTACAATTACATTAAATGACCGTTTAAAACCTACCAATCCTTAAATGCCCATTATATCATCAATCGGCCAAATGATTAATTTAAGCGTGCTGTAGATGTTTTGGCGGTTGAGCGCAGGTGAATCATTGTTGGACAGATCAAGCTTTTAATATGAATTGATCGTAATATCCCTCCATTTAAACGGTTTTTTGAAATCTGTGCTTTATCGCAATTGGCCATCGGGGAAAGCTTAACCTCTAATATTGACACTTCTTGAAACCCTGATCGCCGATAGCGATATCGCATCACATCGGGAGTATTGGCATTACATGAGACATTGATAGTATATCGCCGATTGCCGATAGCGATATCGCATTGCATCGGGGGAATGGCCTGTGGCGTTTTAAGAATGTGCATAGAACATTGTCAATAGCCGATAGCGACATCGCCTCGGCGGAATCCAATGTTCCATCTAGTTATGCTCCTTGTGTCATTGCGATATGCGATCTTGCGATCGCTTTATCGCAAATGATAAAAGATTGATTTATTTGAATAAATGGGTTTTTTAAAAAGGTTTTTTATAATGTTTTGATTTGGTTTTCGGACCTTTCTAAATAATACAATATTGATACCAATCAAAATCTAAAGGGACCCATTTCATATGATAGTTTTTTGTGAATAAAAATGATATGAAATGGGGGGTTGTTGTAAAGCACAACAATTGGCGATTCACTGGAAGAAACAGTTATCTCTGAAAAGTATATAAATACTTAAACTTTTTCGAAATAGAGTTCTAATCAAAGGGGAAAATTCTAATATAACTAGGTATATATGCATTCTGAGTAAAATGAAACTATTTTTGCTAATTTCCTCTCTTTTTAAGAAAATAGATACATTCTAAGTTTTAAATAGGCCTCTATTGGTTTATAATGATAAAACAGAAAACCTTTCCAAATCAGCTTTTATAGTGAACTCGTCTGTCATAGGTAGAGCCTCTGCTGCCAGCAAACGTTCATAGTTTCAACAGGGATACCTTTTAACCATGTTATTTTCCATTGTCCCAATCAACTAAGAGTGTGATTAACAGAATGAATTCAAAGCATGTTTTCATATTTTGTATTTCTTTTCCTTTTTCTGTTATTGGTAAGATAAAAAGTCATTGTCCTGGTTTGGTAGCCAGCTATTGACAATGCCATTCACTGGTAATAATCTAACCGAACAAGCTGGCTCGTAATGAGACCCCTTGTCTTATAATTTTGAAGCGATTACCCTGTTATGGTATGCAGTATTGGTAATGTCGGTTAAACTATTTCCCTATGATCATGGTAAGCAGGCTTGTAATAAGACCTCTTATCTTTTATATCAAAATTTTAGAATTACACTTTGAGTAATCATAAAATTTGGTGAATGGGATGGACAATTTTCTCCTTAAGAGTAGATGGATGACAGGGTAAGAGTTGAAGATGCTAAAGTTGGATTGGCTTCTATCTTGATATTGATAACCTTTTTGTGACCAATTTGAAAACAGAAAATGATTTACAATACTTCTAAATTTTGAGAGGAGTTCACAAAACTTGTGAAGTGTGGTTTCAGAATACAATGATACCTAGTTTCCTAGAAATCATCCCCTTTGGTTAAGACTTCTATTATTTTAAAAGAAAATATCATACTACTTCTGTGGATCAAGTTTTCAAACACAGCAAAGGTCAATGGAGGATATCTTACAACATTATTTTCTAAAAAATCCTACAAACTACAAAACTCTATTAAACTAAAAGGAGAAGGGGTTACCTCCTCAATTAAAGAATTTCTTCAAGATAAGGCCATTAACAGGGAGAGAATCTCTCAAACCTGATAAATCTTGCAATATGAAGGTCGAATGGCCTATCTTCTCACAGATCTGAAATGGTCCAAGCCACATCTTTTGGAACTTGGTGTGTTTTCCCTTGTCCTCATGGGCTTTGTCCCATTTCAGAACTAAATCACCGACTTGAAATTGTTTTGAACCGGATGAGACTGAATCAAAAGCTGTCTTGATGATTTGCTGATGTTTGGCATGAATAACCCTAGATTTTTCTCTTTCCTCTTCTAATTTTAGAATTTGATCATGTCTAAGCTGAATAGAAGAAGAAGGAATTTCCTCAATGAACTGAACTAGGGCTAAAGAAGGAAGAACAAGATTTGTGGGTAATACTGCTTCTTTTCCATACACAAGGTTGAACAGGGAAGATCCTATAAAAGATTTCTGTGTTATCCTGTCGGCCCATAATGCAAACATTAAGGATTTGTGCCAGTTTTTATGATTCTGTTCGATAGTTCGCTTAATGATTTTGATCAGATTTTTATTGGTAGACTCTGCTAAACCATTACCCTGGGGATAGTAATTAGCAGAATATTTCAATTTAAATCCTCTTTTAATAGCGAAGTCAAACATAGCATTGCCTGAAAAGTAAGATGCATTATAAAAAACAAGAGAATTTGGGACACCAAACCTGGTAATGATGAATTGATCTATGAATTCAATGATTGCTTCAGAATTTGCTGTCTTCAAAGGAATTGCTTCAACCCACTTAGTAAAATAATCGGTAGCAGTAAGGATATACTTATGCTGTTTGGAAGAAGGTGGAGTAATTTCCCCAATGATGTCCAATCCCCATTGCTCAAATGGTTGTTCAATGTTGACTGGTTGCAGTGGGAAAGCTGATTTTCGTTGTCTTCCACTAGAAGTTTGACAATTGCGACATTTCCTTACATACTCATGGGCATCTCTAAACAGAGTGGGCCAATAGTATCCAGCATGAATAATTTTGTGAGCTGTTGTGTCAGCTCCAAAATGTCCTCCTGCTGGTCCATCATGTAACTCCTGCAAAACCTTTTGTGCTTCAGGTTTCTCAAGGCATCTTAATAAGATTGAATCATAATTCTACTTAAAAAGCACATCATCAATAATTGTAAAATTTTTCACTTTTAACCTAATGGCCCTTTTGTTTTTGTAAGACAGGTTAGGAGGTGCATAACCATTTTTTAAATAAAAGATTAAATCTGCATATTGAGACTCAGAATCAGTAACACTTATCTGGTTAACTTCTTCAGTTTGATCTGTATCACTTGATTCTAGAATATTGGATGCTCCTGCCAATAACCTGCAAAAACCTTGGCCCCTAACAATCTTTGCTGGCTTAATTTCTAGGTCATATTCTTGAAGCGTTGTGACCCAGTTTGCCCTTTTTTCACCCAGTTCTCTTTGGATTAATAGTTGCCTAACTGCAGGGAAAGGAACTATAACTTTTGTGTGGGTTTTGAAAAGGAAGGGTCTATAATGTTTGACCGCTTTAAATACAGCAAAGGCTTGTTTTTCTACTTCAGAGTAATTCAATTCAGCACCCTGAAGATTTGAACTAAAAAATGAAATGGGTGCTTCCAAATTGTGATCGTTGAGCTGCGTGAGTACTGCTGCATAAGAAGAAGTGGATGCGATAGTGTATAATGTAAAATGATTATAAAAATTGGGAGTATTTAAGGCTGGGGCATTGATTATTGATTGCTTGATTAAATCAAACGCTTCTTTTTCTGCTGATCCCCACTTAAAGACTGAATTTTTCTTGATCATAGTTTGAAGTGGCAAAATAAATTGAGAAAAATCAGGAACAAATCTTTTAACAAAATTGATTTGGACTAAAAATGACTGCATGGATTTCTTATTATGTGGGAAAGGGATTTCAGAGATTTCTTTGATCCGATCAGGATCAATATAAATGCCATCTTTAGACAAATAAAGCCTAAGAGCTTTCCTTGGTCAAGAGCAAAGAAAGATTTTTTAGGGTTAAGAGAAATACCATATCTTTTGCAGCGTTGAAAGATTTGATTTAGGTCACGCAAATGATTGGACCTCTCTTTAGAGAATACAGTAATATCGTCTAGATAGACGACTACTGTTCTATTAATCAACCCTTTAAAAGCTATATCCATCGCTCTTTGGAATGTCGCTCCTGCATTAATAAGTCCGAAAGGCATTTTCTGATATGCATATGTTCCCCATTTTGTTCTGAATGTGGTTTTAAGCTGGTCATCAGGATGGACCAAAACTTGGTTATATCCTGAGAAACCATCTAGAAAGGACATTAATTCAGAGCCTGCTACTGATTGGAGTATTTGCTCCATGGTAGGTAATGGGAAATTGTCTTTTAAGCTTGCTTTGTTCAAATTCCTGAAATCAATACAAATCCGAATGTCGCCATTTTTCTTTCTGACTGGCACCATATTGGAGACCCAGTTTGAGTGTCGGACTGGAAAAATAATCTTGGCTTTCAAGAGTTTGTTAAGTTCAGTTTTTATTTGACTCTCTAAGCTTGGATGTATTTTTCTTAACTTCTGCTGAATTGGTTTCTGATCGGGAAGCACTGGAATGGTATGCTGGATAATAGATGTATCATATGTCTTCAAATCATCATATTTCCAAGCAAAAACCTGTTTATTTTTCCTTAACAGTTTAATGAATGCCTCTTTCTCTTCCAAGGAAAGTCCTAATCCTAAATTAATGTTTTGGGGAGTTTGCTCAGTGCCAAGATTTATCAACTCAAACCTTAGGGTAGAACTTTGGAGCTTTGTATTAGTCACAGGTTTAAACCTGTCTTTAATATCATAAAGATCCTCCAGCTTTACCACAGGCTTAGGAATTGAATTTTCCTAAGGTGTTTCTCTCATTTGAAAGTCATGGTCATTTTCCTCAATAATTTGATTATCATAGGACTTTTCAGAAGTTAAGAATTGTAAAATATCCTCATCATGGTTAAATACTCTCCAATTAGTGACATTGTCAGGAATTGATGGCCTAAAAAGCAATTCTACTGAAAATCTATCTGGGCTATAGTCTTCAGAAGGTAGGAGCTTGGAAGCTACATTGGCTAGCAAGTTGGCTGCCGAGTTTTGAGACCTAGGGATGGAGGAAATATTGAATGCCGAAAAGTGTGAGGTGAGTTCTTGTACTAGCGATTGATAATGTTTAAGATGATTTGAAAGACAATGAATTGTATTTCTCACCTGTTTGATAATAATTTCAGAATCGCCGAATACCTTTAGATATTGCACTTTCAGGCCGATTGCTTTATATAGTTCTTGGACTAAGGCTTCATACTCGGCTGTATTATTAGTGCATTCAAATTCTAGCCTATAGGACAGCATTGTTTTTTCTCCTTGTGGACTAACCAAAATACATCCTGCTCCTGAGCCCTCACTAGATTTGGACCCATCGAAATATAACGACCAAAATAAAGAAGTATTAACAATTTTATTTACAGTTTTCTCAGTATCATCGAAACATCTAGACCTATTTGTTTGTGAAAAATTCTCAATCTGAGATGTAAAATGGTTGACTGAGAAAGGGGATGGCTGGGCAGTAAAGTTACCAAAGAATGACTCAGATGAATAATTCCCCAAAATGTTGTTATTAAATGCTACAGGTTGGTTTTCTTGCTCAAATTCAGTAACTGTATGGGTCATATGTTTTTCTCGATCAATCCTTATTTGATTTGGCTTTCCCTTATAGGGAAGCCACATATGTGACCAATCAGTAGAAATATACCCATGTAGTTTTTCAGACCAGTCCCTACTCAATATTAAACCGTAAAATTCAGGTATATCGGCTATTAGGATATGAATCCTTTGTACTACCCTGGGGTCAGCAGATAACCTGATAGTTACGGAATTAATCTCTCCCACAACTTGTACTTTGGTCTTGTCCAACTGTACAATATGAATAGCAGACTTCTGGGGTTCAATGTTCAGTTTGGAACAAACTGAAGCTGGCATTATGTTAGAAGATGCCCCTGAGTCAATCAAACAGTTGTGCAGGTTTCTGTTGTAGATCTCATAGGTTAGAAGGAAAGGTGGAGTATGAGAATTTGATCTATCTCCAATCAGAACCGAATCGGTAGCTTCAACCATACCGGGAGGAGGTTGCCTTGAATCATTAGCAGCTTTAGCACTGGGAAGAGGTGAAGAAGGAACAACATTCAATTCTTTGAGAAGCAATTTCTGCTGATGTTTTAATTTACTAAGTTCAAACATAGTAATGTTTGCTTTAGTTTTCTTCATGTCATCAACAATATTGTACTCCATTGAATCGGATACCACTAATGTTTTAGATGTTGAAGGAGTATTAGAAGTTGAAGGTTGGCCTTGGGGAACTGCTGCAGGTGATTTCTTTGCAGGTATTTTTTCCTTTGTTGTAGTAGCTCCTGCACTCCTTTTCTTTGACGTTGCCTGAACAGGTTCAGAAGTACTTTTACTCCTAGTAGTGACCGGGAACGATTCTTCTTCATTATCAGTATCGGAGTTGGGGAGTATAAAATCCCACATTCCATGACATTCTACTACTTCTTCTTCATCATCAGTTGGTGAGATTGTTTCCTCTTCCTCTTCTTCTTGCTCTGAATCTGCATTAGATATGACATTCGGTGGTTTTGATTCAGTTTTCTTATAAGTCCTAAAGGGTCTTTTGGTTGAGGTTTCGGCTACCTGTTTCTTTATTTCAACCATTTCGTTTGAGAAAGTTTTTAGGACCTTTTGCAAACCCTCCATGTCATATGGGTATTTTGGGGTTTTCTTCCTTGAGTCATCTTTAAAAGAGACTTTTTTGGCTTTTCTGTCTTCCAGAGAAGCTTTCTTTTCTAGAGCATTAATGCATTTCTCCACAGCAAGTGCTTCTTTCATGTTTTCGGCTAAGGTAGGTTTCCCAGCCCTATCTACAAAAATGGCTATATTGGCAGGTAGGGCGGTTATATACCATTCACTTCGAATTTGTTCACTTGGTTTGGAGGCCGTTGGGATTTTATTCAGGAGTTTATTGAATCTAGCATTAAATTCCTTAATTGGTTCCTTATGCTCTATCCTAAGATTGGAGAGATCGTTTATTAGGGTAGCCAAAGACCTATCATCTCCATATTTGGTAAGAAACTGCTCTTGGAAAGTGGTCCAACTGGTGATGGAACCAGAGGGTAAAGAAAAATACCAGGATCCTGCTGATCCTTGCAAGGTGTAAGGGAAAAGTCTAACAACAACATCTTGTTCTGTTACTCCTTTCAAGTTGACTGCCAACATGAAATTATTAATGTGTTCCTCAGCCTGGGTCCCATCATCTGGGTTAAACTTGGGTAGCCATTTTTTAGGAGCATCTGGTAATGGATGCAATGGTGCAGGCATATTGATTGCACCAGGCCTGGTCCATGGATCTGCCATTGTAATAGCAGTAGTGGTTGATACTACTGTTGGAATTCCAGATGTCTGGGAAGGAAATGATGTTGAGGAGTGAGCAGTTTGCGATGTTAAAGCTCCTAATCCCTGATGAACAACAATATGTAATGGGGGAGTGGATGGCTGACTTTGCAGAGAAGAAGATGTAATGGAGGATGTGGATGAAAGCTCTTCACTGTCAGATCCTTCAGTATATTTCTTCGCCTTTTTCCTTTTGGGTAAAGGGAACTTAGTGGGTTCAATGCCGAGCTTTTCGCTCTAAAGTCTGGTGAGAGGGTGAGGTAAATTGAACTGCGAATTCGCACTGCTTTGTGATACCTCAGATTTCTGTGGTGAAATCGAGAAGCTCTGAAGTTTGTGGATAAGAGACTGGACTTCAGGGGATTCAAAACTTAATTGTTCTGGAGTATGATGGGTTTGAGCAGTGGTAGTTGATTCCTCTTCTTCTTGTTTGGATACTGGAGAACCAGCATGCAAATGGGAAGTTCGAGGGGATACGGAGGGAGAATTACTCTTAGAATGGCTTGCAGATTTTGGTTTGTTTTCCATTCACAGTTGATGCCCTCCTTCTAGCGCCAAAAATGTTGATGCCTCGAAAATCGCTGCAACAACATTGGGGGATAACCACCCGGTCCGGACCTTAGTACAGCTCCTTTTCCGTTTGGAATGGTGGCTCCGACTGGGGATAATGGGACCAGTTTCCTAGCGATGGATAAACGGGATGAATGGATAATTGATTGACTAATCTAATGATGGGCGAATAGCTAAATCTATTAGCAAAATAAAAGAACTATTACTTATCCCGGGAATTATTGTACTTTGAAGTGTAGCGCTTGATGATCTGTGTCTATGGACAGGCATATAGATGACTCCATCTAACAGACATGGACATTAATGCATTCAAGGATTACTTTGCTTAAATAGTTAAGCAAAGCGATTAAAGCAATATTACTACACTTGTCATTTATATCATCGACACATTTATGATTAAAAGAAAATCACACCATAAACATCCAATAGTGGAAGGAATACAGAATTGCTGTTAAAGCACATACATATATTCGATAATAGCAAAGATAATCAAATAACAATTCATATGAAAGGAATGAATTCAGACATAGATAAAAGTACCATATGAGCTGCTAGACACTCCCAATACCAATCGCTACTTGTGATTCTTCCTTCAACGCAGAAACACTTTCAAACAAAGACAATAGTGCACAATTGCATAAAAGCTTCCTTGTCAAATTTAGAACAACTGGTCCAATTTTATAAAAGAATATGGCTGAAGCACAATAGTGCAACTTCAGTCTTTAAGTCAGGTACAAAACTTTACGACCCTTTCCAAAACAATGAAAGGGTCTATAAATACTTAATTAATCTAACTATCTATAAAATAGAAATCCTACTTAATTGGTATCAATTGATTTTGATCCTATTTTCTTCAGCAATCTGGCAGTCGGCGGCATGAATCATCAAGTAGGCTGTTTGCCTTTAAATCTGAGCTGACTTATAGCAAGCATCGGCTCCACTTCGGGTGGTCTGTTGAGGCGCGAGCTGAGCTGGGCGGCATAGGTGGCATCCTGAATATCGGGGATAATATACCCGATTGCATCCGTAAGGCACTTGAGGGCGGCTCTCTGTGTGTGCGGCTTTACCAAGAAGAACCAATAGGTGTCCCAGGTTAAACTGTTAATCCCAGCGATTAATCTCCCCTTTTCCTCTAGATCGGGGTAACATGATTGTTCCAATGTTTTCATTGTTGTTAATTTTCCTGGTGTGCATTGGGAAATCATGTTTGATAAGTAGAGAGTGTTATTGACTAATTCAACTAAATTGCTCGAAGTTGATTTACATCTTGAAACTGCCCTCTCTGCTTTCATCAGCTGGGACTGCCATTCTGTAAAGAGTATATCTTTATGTGACTCTAAGATCCTTGGTAAGTTTGCCTCTTGTCCTTGATCAGAATCTTGCCAGTCGAGAAATGCAGCTATCATTTCTTCAGCTTGATCCAATTCAGTCCTTGCCTTGTCGACTTTATTACTTATGGATGCCGCTAATTCGCATAGTGGCTCTGCTTGGGCGATTTGTTGACATAGAAGCTTAATTTGGGCTAGTAATGCAGTATTTATCTGTAGTGCTTCTGCTCTGAATTCAGCTACTTGTGGAATGCCCTTTGTCTTTTCAATCTGTGCTGATAGTTGAGCGATTTGCTCATCTTTTGATTTCAGCATTTTCTCATTCGCTGCCTTCAATTGCGCCAAGGCCTCTGACAATTCTTTCTGCTTTTGGATTGCGCTTTGGTCAATCCTTTGTTTTTCTGCCTGCAATTGTTGAGTCAGTTGACTGTTTAATTGCTGTTGCGTCAACAATTGCTGCTCTGCCTGCTCCGCTTTTTGCTTTGCTTCAGTCAGCTGTGCCTGTAACGAGAAAATCTCCTGATCCTTTGTTTTCAGTAAAAGGCTTACCTCCGATGCCCTATCTATTGTCGCTGCCGAATAAGCTCCAGCATATTGTGACAGTTTTGTCAAGTCATCGGAGGGGTCAAATTCCTCCTTCCAAACCACATTGCCCGTGACTGTCTGTTCTGGGAAAAGGGGAGGTTGATCAGTCCTTCTTCTTTTCCTTTGTCGTTTAACTACAGCTTTATGCCTTGGGCTATAGAAGACATCCAGGGGAGGAATCTCTTCTACCTGCAAAATGATTTGGTCGGAGGGGTCCTTTGGTATTATCTCTACCTCTTTAGAAATGGGTGGGCTGCTGGTTCCACTTAGAACCTGTGATGAAGTGGTTTCATGTGTGTCTGTTGCCTTTGAAGTGTCAGTGTCCTTTGAACATTCCAGACCACTGATAATGGAATCAAATTGCTTCCATTCCTGGAGCAATTTAGGATCGATATGAGTATCCACATTGACTTCAGTGGTGGTCTGTTTTTCCTTTTCAGTTTGGGTCTCCTTCCGCACTTTTTCTTGTTCTTTCTTCTGCTGATTCTCATGCTCTTTCTTCTGATTTTCCTCCTGGGGCTTCTCTTGTTCTTTTTTTGGAACTGGAGGTTCCTTTGACTGTTGCCGATCAGGCTCGCTTGACGATGTCGCTGGGGTTGTTGCTAATAGATCTAGAGTCAGAGTTTGCAACCTCTGTTCTCTAAGTTTGTTAAATTCAGTCAACCCTTCATCATGATATTTCATTTTGGCCAATGTTTTAACCTGCATTATTGACTCAGCTGAAGAGAAAAGGTCATCAAACATATCTTCTTTATGATCAAATTTTGACAATTTGGCCTGTTCTAGTGCATTATAGGCAACTTTGTTTGGATCAAATTGCCTATTTGGAAGAGTTGCTAGAGTTAATGATTTAATCTTTGTAGCTTCCTTTTCTGCATGTTTGAGATCATGCAAGGTATAGACACCGCATCTCAAAGGAAAAGAGGGCCAGCCCTGCTTCTTATTTTTCTTGAGAGTCTGTGTAACACTCTCAGCAATAATCTGGTAAGAGATTTCCCTTGCTAACAGTTTATCAGGTATGTATAAAGGGAGGACATGAGGTTCGGCTTGGCTACCTAAAACTCTTATATAAGTGAACTTCTCCTCTCCAAACCAGCTCCCTACTGCTGTTAAATCAATCCCAGCTTGGTAGGAAATCTTGGGAATGGGTTTATCAAAAATAGAATAATAAATAGGCAACATAAAGCCATTGCAGACTTGGTACAGATGGTGCTTATAAGAGGATTTCCATAATTTATGATGGTATATGTGAATAGGCTTGGGGTCTTGTGGCGTCCACCTCCAGCCGAGCACGGGAAATTCAGAATTAAAACATAAGGTATCTAAAATATAGGCACTGTAATAGAATGGGGGAATTATCCTTTCAGAGATGTGAGTCTTATTCCTAAACTCAAGAACAGCTTTGGCTAGTTTATCTGAGAGAATAGTGGCCCAATCCATTATTATACTGTTGCATGCCGCTTCCATTAAGGGAACCATTTCTATAGTGAAATTAGAAGAATCATGCAATCCCCACAATCTACACATCATTATTCCAGTGTAGCAATAAGGAGAAGCCAAGGAATCAACCGAGTACTTACCGGAAGATTCATGTTTGTGCTTTGCCGGATTTTGTCTCCAATCCCGGATGGGTTCGGATTCAACTTCGTTCTCGTTTCGGAATTTTTCCAGGAATGCCTTATTGTGTGTCTTCTCTTGCTCAGGAAAATGATACATTTGCCTTAGATCATCAGCTTTGAACGACCCGAAAATTCTCCCGTCTCTGGTGCTGAAGGTTCTATCCAGGATTGGAATTTCCTCAATTGCCCAGCGCACTACATCTGTATATGGAAGAATTTGTTCCCTAGCTGCTATCCGATGAAGGAAGGAGTCAGCTAAGTCCTTTAGAGTGGCATCAGGTTTCCGAGTTGAATTTGCAGTAGCTTCTACTGTTGTCACTTTAGGTTCTTCGACCTCAATCAAGTTGTAGGTACTTTGCCAAGTAGTTCTGCCGAGACCAGAACATGTAGTATCCGAGATTAACCCTTTCTTTTTGTTTGAAGGATCAGTGACAGCTTGTCCTGTGGCTGGCGCAACGGAAGCGCCTGTGGTCTTCTTAGATTTCTTCCCCATTTTACTTGAGTTTTCTTCTTTGAATGAATTCTGCACAGAAGCGAAAATAAACGTAACACAGAGAACTGGCAATGAAAACTTCAATGTGATGAGATATATTGACCGATGCGGGGTGAGCGATTAACTTTTAAAATGGCCGCGGATACAATCCATGGGAAGATTTTAGGACTTACAATTACATTAAATGGCCGTTTAAAACCTGCCAATCCTTAAATGCCCATTATATCATCAATTGGTCGAATGATTCATTTAAGCGTGCTGTAGATGTTTTGGCGGTTGAGCGCAGGTGAATCATTGTTGGACAGATCAAGCTTTTAATATGAATTGATCGTAATATCCCTCCATTTAAACAGTTTTTTGAAATCTATGCTTTATCGCAATCGGCCATCGGGGAAAGCTTAACCTCTAATATTGACACTTCTTGAAACCCCGATCGCCGATAGCGATATCGCATCGCATCGGGAGTATTGGCATTACATGGGACATTGATAGTATATCGCCGATTGCCGATAGCGATATCGCATCGCATCGGGGGAATGGCCTAGGGCGTTTTAAGAATGTGCATAGAATATTGCCAATAGCCGATAGCGACATCGCATCGGCGGAATCCAATGTGCCATTTAGTTATGCTCCTTGTGTCATTGCGATATGCGATCTTGCGATCGCTTTATCGCAAATGATAAAAGATTGATTTATTTGAATAAATGGGTTTTTTAAAAAGGTTTTTTATAATGTTTTGATTTGGTTTTCGGACCTTTCTAAATAATACAATATTTATACCAATCAAAATCTAAAGGGACCCATTTCATATGACAGTTTTTTGTGAATAAAAATGATATGAAATGGGGGGTTGTTGTAAAGCACAACACAATGGTAGGGTTTTGCTCTGCAAACCCCTCTGTCGATAGTAAGCTCATAGCGGGTTCTGACGACCTCCTCAACCTGGAAATCCAGAGTAAACGCGTCCGCTTTGGCACCATATCCACTCAGAAGTTGATTATTGTTCAGGGTTCATTTAACAGGTCACTCTTTGGCTCAGCATGGGTGCCGAAAGGCTTAGCACACTTCCTTAGCCATTCCAATGGAGGGTTTTGACATCTAGGTGCTTTCTGGACCACTGAGGTTTTATAAGATTGATTGGTGTTTTACCGCTGCAGAGGACAACCCCATAACCGTTTCTATTATGACTTTTAGGATTTCTACTGCGAGTTAGGGATTTTTAGTTGATACTAAACTCTACTAGTTAATGGACTGAACTCGGTCTTTGGAAGAAGTGACAGCTTCTCCGGCTTTCCAAATAGTATTTTACCTCCTCTGTAATTTATATTTGTCAACTATCATTTTCTTTTGATTAACATTAAAATCAAGCGAGTTAGAGGAAACGACAGCGACTGAGGAGGAAGCCCAAGAGACGGTGTAAGCGGAAATGAATGGAAAAAGGCATGGGAATGTATAAAACAGTAGAAACAGAGAACTGTTGGTGCGGTTATGGTGGTGAAGAACCCGAGGGTGAGATAGTAGAAGCAGCAGAGGCTAAAGAGGCAGAAAAAAGCAGCGGAGGCTGTAGAGGCAGTAGAAGCAGCAGAGGCAAGAGAGCAGGAGTGAGACAACCTCAACTGAATAGAGTGCAGCAACATACCTATTTATACCAAGGTTGGGTTGGATCCCAAGAGGTTGGAGCCTCAGAACTGAACAAGACTGAAGTCATTGGGGTAGGTGCTGCTAAGTGCAGAACCACTGCAAAACATAGTTGGTGCTCTGGAGGTTGGAGCCTCACTGAAGTCCAAGTTGGAGCTTGGCAACTATTCACAGTCAGATTTATACTTATATTGTATTTATTTCTTTGCACTGTCTTGAGTTTTAATAAAAGCATTAAATTCAGCTGTTGATTTCTGTGTTCTGTGTATACATATACATATCTATATAGGTTGTTGGCAATCACTAGAACAATTAAAAAAAATAAATAGTAAGAAATACTGATTCACCCCCCCTCTTAGTATTTCCAACAATTGGTATCAGAGTCGGCTTCTTCATACCAGCCTAACAGCTTGAAGAAGGATCCGCATCCATGATAAGAAACCACGAAGCATCAGGAAGATCTCCCTTGTTCGATGGCACTAACTTTGGTTTTTGGAAGAAAAGAATGACTTACTACTTAATGTCCCTTAGACTTGAAGTCTGGCATTTTGTTCAAAATGAATACAAAACTACTTCCACTCTTCCAACAGACCAAGATGAGAGGAAAGCCTACATCGCAAATGCAAAGGCCATGAACTCCATCACTAGTGGAATCACTGATTCCAAGTTTACAAAAATCATGCACTGTACCTCGGCCAAAGAAATGTGGGAGAAGCTAGTTGGCTTGTACGATGGAGACTCAAAAGTCAAAAAGGCAAAGCTTCAAACTCACAGAAGACAATTTGAAAGTTTGAGGATGGAAGATGAAGAAGATATTGCAGCATACCTCCTCCGAGTAGCTGAAGTGGTAAATTCCCTGAAAGGATTGGACGAAAAATTTGAAGAAAGTACCATTGTTCAAAAGGTATTAAGGTCTCTTCCAGACATGTTTGACTCCAAAATAAGCGCTATAGAAGAAGCAAAGGATCTAGATACCCTAAAAATGGATGAACTCCATGGAATTCTCACTGCCTATGAAATGAGGAAAGGTGGCCCAAGCTCCAAAGATGCAACATTCAAGGCCTCGAGGTCAAAGAAGGGGAAAGAAAGGAATGACTGTAGTGATGAGTCAGATGTGGAATCTGAATTGGCTCAATTTGTACGAAAGCTGAAGAAAGGATCTAAGCTTAAAGGCAAGTATCCTCTTATCTGTTTTAAATGTGGTAAAATAGGTCATTATGCAGAAAAATGTCCTCATAAACATGACAATGATGATGAAGGAAATTCTAAAAGAATGGCACATAAAAGGAAAGGGTTCAATAAGAAAAAATTCTTCTCCAAGCAAGATGAGTCTGATGAGGATGAGTTTATGGTCATCAAAAGGAAATTAGATGAGGAAAGCGATCATGATGAAAGCCAAGAAGCATTATTCATGGCACTCGCAGATGATGATGACTCAGGGCTGGAAGGAAATGTAGATGAACTATTAATAAGTGCCATTGAAGAAAATGAGAAACTACGGAACAAAATCATTTCTCTCAAAGTGGAAAACGAGGAAATAAGAAGGAGAGAAGATCTCTTGGAAGTAAAGCTTAAAGAAAAGGAAGAAACTTGTGAAGAACGCGAGACCAAAATAGTGTCTCTGAGAAAGGAGTTGGAGCAAATTAAAAAGGGCTGTAAAACCTCTCAAATACTTGAGACTATTCTAAAAAATCAAAAACCTCAACATGACAAGTCTGGAATAGGTTTCAAAGGAGAATCCTCAAGCACTAAGAATAATGCGAAAAGCTATGTCGATGCACTTTTCTGCAATCCAAAAGATGAAAAGTGCACCCCAGATCCCAAGAATGAAGAGAGAATTAATCCAAAGAAGAATGTGGAGTCGAATCATGGACACTACAGAAAATACAAACCTGTACTCCACCAAGGGCCCATCGCAAATCCAAAGAACGAGGGAGGAGTAATTCCCAGGAAGGAAATCGACTCAAATCGTGGTTGCTTCAACAAGTACAAAACCATCTTTCTTGGACACTGCTTTCACTGTAAAAACTTCAGTCATCAAGCCAGACATTGTATGGCTCGCAAAAGTGAAAAGACAAAGCTAAAGGATAGAATAATCAACTCATATTCCCACTCAAAGGAAGAAAGACGAGTAGAAAGAACTCTAGCATGGACAAATGCGGCCTGGCTCTATGTGCTCAAAATAATGGAAACCAGTGGTTTATAGATAGTGGGTGCTCCAGACACATGACAGGAGACAGAAGGAAGTTTGTCTCACTGAGCAAAAAGGAAGGGAATGTGTCCTTTGGAAGTGGATCTGGCAGAATTGTAGGAAAAGGAACAGTTACTCTGATCAATGGAAAAGGAAAAGCTCAAGATGCTCTGCTGGTTGATGGACTCAAACACAACCTCTTGAGTGTCAGCCAAATCTGTGATCAAGGACATAAGGTTGTTTTCAGCACCAAAGACTGTGAAATAAGGAACTTTGCCTCAGGGAAACTTGTGGCAAAAGGGGTGAGGACACCAGACAACATTTACATTCTGAACAAGATTCAAGAAAATAAATGCTACTTGAGTCAGATAGATGAGAGTTGGCTGTGGCACAAGCGACTTGGACATACAAGCTTCGAAAATCTGATCAATATCAGCAAGATCAAAGCTGTACGAGACATCCCAAGGCTGTTCAAACCAAATCAAGCAGTATGTGGTCCATGTCAACATGGAAAGCAAACCAGAATCATCCACAAGACAAATGAACACTCTACATCGAAGCCCTTAGAGATCATCCATGCTGATGTATGTGGGCCAACTAGAAATCAAGTACTCCAAGGAGAAAGGTACTTTGTGTTATTTGTTGATGATTATGCTAGAATGATGTGGATATATTTCATAAAGTATAAATCTGAAACTTTTGAGTGTTTCAAGAATCTAAAAGCCCTTGTAGAAAATGAAAAAGATTCAAAAATTAAGTGCCTCAGAACAGACAAAGGAGGAGAATTCACATCAAATGAGTTTAGTGAATTCTGTAATATTCATGGAATTAAAAGGGAATTCTCGGCTACCAGAACACCTCAGCAAAATGGGATAGTTGAAAGAAGAAACCAAACAGTCCAAGAAATGGCAAGAACTATGCTATTACTAGCAGACTTACCGCCTAGATTCTGGAGAGAAGCAGTAGGGATAGTTGTCTACACACTGAATTGAACTCAATTAAGACAAAATTGTGATAAAACTCCTTATGAGCTATGGAAAGGAAGACCTGCTTCAGTGAAGTACTTCAAGATCTTTGGAAGCAAGTGCTTCATAAAAATAAATGATGGTTCACCAGGAAAGTTTGATTCTCGGGTTGACGAAGGGATATTTCTTGGATAATCTACACTGAGCAAGGCTTAAAAGTGCTACAATTATCGACTGAAGAAAATAGTGGAAAGCATTGATGTAAAGGTTGATGAAGATCTTCCAGTAAAGGAAATTGAAGAACATGAAGATGACTCTCTCATTGAAGAAGAAGAACCTAAAGAAGAAGAAATAGATGAGGAAGAAGAAGAAGAAGAAGAGGAAAGAGAACCACCTAATACCCCTTCTAAGATGAAGTATGTCCAAAGACACCATCCAGAAGAGTAGATCATTGGCGATAAAGATGAAGGTGTGCAGACCCGAAGAAGGATAACAATTACACCCAAGAGAAAAGTCATTGCCCTCCTATCTATGATAGAACCAGAAACATTTGCAGAAGTAAGTAAGGATCATCATTGGGTAAAAGCCATGGAAGAAGAAATGACCCAAATTGAGAAGAACAAGACATGGGAGCTGGTACCTTTTCCAAAGGACAAAAGCATAATAGGAACCAAATGGGTGTTCAAAAATAAAATGAATGAGGAAGGACAAGTTATCAGAAATAAGGCAAGACTTGTTTGCAAAGGCTATTCACAAATTGAAGGAATTTACTTTGAAGAGACATTTGCACCAGTGGCCCATATGGAAGCTATCAGGATGTTCTTGGCATTTTCTTGCTCAAAAGGATTCAAAATCTATCAAATGGACGTGAAATCAACATTTCTAAATGGGGAACTCAAGGAGGAAGTCTACATGGAGCAGCTAAAAGGTTTTGATCTAACAGCAGGAAAGGACTTAGTTCGTAAGTTGAAAAAGGCTTTATATGGGTTGAAACAAGCTCCTAGAACTTGGTATGCAAGACTGGATCACTATCTACAACAACAAGGCTTCAAAAAGGGAGTGGATGGAAGCAATCTATACATAAAGACAGATCAAGGTAAGTTACTAGTTTCTCTTGTTTATGTCGATGATCTGATTTTTGCTAGTAATAATGATGAAATGAACCATGAATTTTCTCAAAACATGTCAAAAGAGTTTGAGATGTCAATGATAGGAGAGCTGTCCCACTTCCTTAGACTTCAAATATCTCAAACTAGAGCAAGATTGTGTATATCTCAAACCAAATATCTAAAAGACATGCTCAAAAAATATGGAATGGAGGATTGTGCAGCCATGAGCACACCTATGACCAAAAACTGCAAACTGAGCAAAGATGATTACTCCCCTCCAGTAGATGCAACTCATTACAGGTCAATGATTGGAGCCCTTCTATACTTAACAGCTACACGACCAGACAAAATACAAGCAGTAGGAATGGTGGGAAGATTTCAATCTGATCCCAAACAATCCCATTTATTAGTTGTAAAAGGAATTCTCAGATATCTGAAGGGAACTTCTGATTTCGGTCTTTGGTACCCAAAGGACTCAACACTGACTGTAACTGCATACACCGATGCTGATTGGGCTGGAAGTATAGATGATCAGAAAAGCACTAGTGGAAATGCATTCTTCCTAGGAGACTGTTTGGTATCCTGGCTCAGCAAAAAACAGTCATCCATATCATTATCCACAGCCGAAGCTGAGTATATTGCTGCAGCAGACTGTTGTTCTCAGATACTATGGATGAAGGAAGCTCTAAAAGATCTTGACATATGTACAAATCAACCAATTTCCGTCTATTGTGACAACACAAGTGCTATCAGTCTCAACAAAAATCCTGTGATGCACTCAAGAACCAAACACATACCAATCAAGTATCATTTCCTCGGTGAAAAAGTAGTTGAACAAAACATCGTCCTGGAATATATCAGTACTAAGGAGTAAATAACTGACATTTTCACAAAACCTCTTCCTCAAGAAGCATTCAAACATCTGCGTCAAAAGATGGGGGTTATTTCTTTATCATCACTCAAGTTCATTCATAAAGATGTAGCAGGACAGGGGGAGCAGTTTGACAGGGGAGTCCATATGCATCCCTTTGCCATTGATGTCAAAGGGGGAGAAAGCAGAATAATATTGCCATCAATAACAAAAGGGGAGATTTTTGGACACAGATTGTCATTGATGTCAATATGGCAATATTCGAGGAGCAGATAGAGACGAGAGGAGAATATAGAGCCGAAGAAGAGGAGCACACAGAGCTATTGGAGCAGATGGAGACGAGAGGAGAAAATATACCATGGATAAAGCTTAGCCGTTGAATCGCGTGATTCGATGGTGGTGATCGTATCAGAGGGAGCCATCGGGAGGAAATAAGATGGAGAAATGAGGGCTATCGGATCGCAGCCGTGCAGATTCGACGGCCATCGGGTAGCAGCGGAAACAGGTGGTCGAGAGTCGTTATATCTCCATGTGGAAAATCCAATGGCTATCGTGCAGGAAAGTGGCATGGAGGTTAATGAGCGGGAGACGTACAAACAGGCGAAAAGCGGGATTATCGCACCGCCTATCGGAGATGGGCGGTATCCGTATATGGCCGCATGATCTAGTGAAATGGCAACACGTGGCCGGTGCGATGGGCGCGAAACAGCTTTCCCCGTGGGCTATCGTGTGAGCAAGTTCGCGGGGTGGGAGCTGCGAACGCCGTTAGATCTTGTGGTGGATGATCAAATGTCTGGGATAATCGTGCATGTTTCGGGGTTTGCAATGGTAGGGTTTTTCTCTGCAAACTCCTCTATCGACAGTAAACTCATAGCGGGTTTCGACGACCTCTTCAACTTGGAAATCCAGAGTAAACGCGTCTGCTTTGGCACCATATCCACTCAGAAGCTGATTATTGTTCAGGGTTCATTTAACAGGTCACTCTTTGGCTCAGCATGGGTGCCGAAAGGCTTAGCGCACTTCCTCAGCCATTCCAACCGAGGGTTTTGACATCTAGGTGCTTTCTGGACCACTGAGGTTTTATAAGATTGATTGGGGTTTTACTGCTGCAGAGGACAACCCCAGAACCATTTCTATTATGACTTTTAGGCTTTCTGCTGCGAGCTAGGGATTTTAAGTTGATATTGAACTCTACTAGTTAATGGACTGAACTCGGTCTTTGGAAGAAGTGACAGCTTCTCCGGCTTTCCAAACAGTATTTTACTTCCTCTGTAATTTATATTTGTCAGCTATCATTTTCTTTTGATTAACATTAAAATCAAGCGAGTCAGAGGAAACGACATCGACTGAGGAGGAAGCCTAAGAGACGGTGTAAGCGGAAAAAAATGGACAAAGGCATGGGAATGTATAAAAAAGTAGAAACAAAGAACTGTTGGTGCGGTTATGGTGGTGAAGAACCCGAGGGTGAGATAGTAGAAGCAGCAGAGGCTAAAGAGGCAGAAAAAAGCAGTGGAGGCTGTAGAGGCAGCAGAAGTAGCAGAGGCAGGAGAGTAGGAGCGAGACAACCTCAACTGAATAGAGTGCAGCAGCATACCTGTTTATACCAAGGTTGGGTTGGAGCCCAAGAGGTTGGAGCCTCAGAACTGAACAAGACTGAAGTCATTGGGGTAGGTGCTCTTAAGTGCAGAACCACTGCAAAACAGAGTTGGCGCTCTAGAGGTTGGAGCCTCACTGAAGTCCAAGTTGGAGCTTGGCAACTACTCACAATCAGATTTATATTTATATTGTATTTATTTCTTTGCACTGTCTTGAGTTTTAATAAAGCATTAAATTCAGCTGTTGATTTCTGTGTTCTGTGTATACATATACATATCTATATAGGTTGTTGGCAATCACTAGAACAAATAAAAAAAATAAATAGTAAGAAATACTGATTCACCCCCCCCCAGTATTTCCAACATCATAGTCATCATAATGCAACAAGGAAATCTCAAGAAACCATAATGCCAACACTGATGGACCATTAGAAGCATGGAAGATGCTCCCACTAAAACTGTGTCAAGTCTTCATCATCTGATCAAATCATATCTTTTTCACCAATCAAGAAGACATATCAAAGGTCTTGCAACATCTCGATATTCATCATGAGTCAATGCCCTAAGCAACATAAGATCATCAACAACAAACTGCAGCAAATCAATGTTAGAATGAAAAAGGAAAGAATGAATTGCTAAAAACATATGAGAAGCTCCCCCTAAATTTGTGTCATTCATTTATCACCACAAGAAACCATATGCGGTTGTCTAAGTAAAAAAACGTGTATACACGCGATTGTCTTTCATATGATCCACATACATAATATAAACTACTGATTTTTTATTGACACAACTCTCCCTGAACATGGCATGCCTATTATGTTAGAATAATTAGTAGAGTGAAGAGGCAATAATCATTCCTAATTTCTATCTGAGATATTCAAAGGAATCACGTGGAAGAGGCTTGGTGAATAAGTATGCAACTTGTTCCTTTGAAGGAACATATTCCAACTTGAATTTTTGTTTAAGAAATTTCTCTCTGAGAAAATGGTATTTGATTGGGATATGCTTAGTTTTTGATTGCATGACAGGATTTTTAGAGAAACTTATGGCACTAGTGTTGTCACATATAATAGGAACATGTTGAGGACAAGTGACTTGAATATCCTGCAATGTTTGTATCATCCATAGAAGTTGTGTACAACAAGAGGCAAAAGCAACATATTCTGCTTCATTTCTTACTAAACCAAGAAACTAAGTGAGGTCCTAAATAAAATGCTCCTCCACTAGTACTTTTGTGGTCATCAACATTGCCTGCCCATTATGCATATGTGTAAGCATGAAGTGCAAAATCTGTGTTTTTGGGATACCATAGACAAAAATATTGGGTTCCTTGTAGATACTTGAATATACTCTTGAATGCTTTGAGATGATTTTCCTTAGGATTAACTTGGAATTGTCCAACTATGCCAACTGCATGCATAATGTCTGGTCTTGTACTGGTAAGATAAATCAAGCTGCCAATCGTAGATCCGTATTTGGGTTGATTAACTATAGGAGAGTCATCTTTTTGGTTGACATTGCATCCTATTACTAGTGGGTATGAAAATAGAGGAAAGCTCCACCTATTGGGCCACCCTTTCTTGACACTTTTCAAGTTAGCAAAATGGGTCTTTAAAGGTAAAATAAGTTTCACATCCTCTTTAAGATGGTGAGTTAAGTTTTCACATGAACTTAAAAGATAAACTAATTCAAATGAAACTCAAGATGATAAACATGAAGAGAAGAAACCAATATTTGATAATTGAGTTCACCCCTCCTGGCCTACATCTTCGGACTTGCTCCAACAACTAGACCATATATTTATTTCAACAGTGAAATGAGTACATATAACTTGTTGATAGTAGAGTGGGTTGTTTCTCCTACAAAGAAAGATTCTCCTACAATGAATTCTCACTCATAAAGATGATCACTACAACAAGTCATGAAAATGTCAACATAAAAAGGACTCTCACATAATAGGTCCTTGTACTCCACCTGAAATCAAAAGCAAAAACATGCAATTCCTACATAATGAAGAGTTAAAAATGTCTTCTCTCCTTAACACATTGAGAAAACACTGAAAAGAGTTGCTATAATGAAGTAAGAACTACTGCAGATGAAACTGGAAGGCTGGTAAATCTCTAATGAGGCTCTCTACATGCTCAAATATGCCTCCATATTGCTTCAAAACTGTCTCTTCCTCTAGCACTAAAAGACTTGATTATGCAAAAATTCCATCATAAAGTGCTCAAATCAGAAAAAATAAGGCTGCCATTAAGTCCAGGACACTCAAAAAACCCTATCTAGACTCTTCTTGACATCAAAAAGGTTAAAAATTGAGTAAGATATGCTTCTCCAAACCAAGCTCTGCTATATGTCATACAAATTGAGAAAACCTGCTAAATGTGCAATGATTTCGCCCTTTATGCAGCCTGTCGAGCCATAATTTCACCCAGGACCGACAAGATTCTTGCCACAAAAATTGAAATTTGTTGCCCCGTTAAATTTTCCAATAACCCCTATGCGTCGGATCAGGGTCACATGGCACCCATAGGGTTGGGGGGCCGGGGGCAACTGCTAACACCTGCTGGTTTAACTCCCATTTTGTCGACATGTGGTCACATCGTGGCATATGGTCGGGGACTGGGAGCCAAATACTCGCCTTCGCCAGCAAGGCCTCTGCCTGTGTTCACGTGGGTAGCAATGTGGTTTGTCATGACCATGGGCCACAACTTGCAACCCCGCCCTCTCCAGCAAGCACTCCGGCCAATCGTATGGGTGTTTATGGGACTGGCGCTATGGCTAAGTGCCACACCCATCCCGCTAACTCTCCACTATGGTTCTGTGGAGTCCAATAGGTCTAGTGGTTAGGGCCAAGTTCCTAGCCCCACTCCTCTCCACTTGCACGGTGGGTTTATGGTGGTAACTTGACCTAGGGGTCAGGGCTAGCTGCCCTGCCCCTCCTCCCAATGACCAAACAATATGACATCAAATATACATGACGACCAATATATGTTAAGAACCAAATTTGTGGTGTGACGATAGAGTGTGGAGTTGTTGATTTGCAGGTTGAGGGGTCGAACCCCACTGAGGTCTTCAGGCCTACATATAAAAAATTTGGCCAACCATGGGGCACCACGTGGTTCCCTCTCATTGGGCCATGTGGCAACCTCTGATTGGGCCACCTCAAAACTGCACAAAACAACTAAAACACACCAAATGCACCCTTATGAAGATGCCACATGTCAAGACTTGATTGGTCCTTTGCCAACTATATCCTGAATAGGCAGTTGATGATGTCAGTTGTACATAATTCCCAGTCAACAACCCATTTAACCATGTTGTTGACTTTTTAGTTGTTGGTCAAAATATTCAGAACGCCATAACTTCTTCATATGATGTCGGATTAAGGCGATTCAAGCATCATTGGAATCAAGATGATGAACACTACAATTTGACGCTAGTTTGAGGATATTCCAATCACTTTATTTTTTGAGCCTATTTTTGATCTCTGGATCATACCACCCCACTAGGAACTTTTGGACCTCTAAAAGTCTATCTTGAATCAGTAAATAAGTGAGGAAAAATCTCAATAAATTTTCTGATCTCAATCCTTCTTATTTTGTTTAAATTGGTGCCTTTGAGCTCCAATCGAGGTACTCCACCTTGCCTGTGTGTGAAATCCTTATCTTACTGAAAAGAATTTTGGCTTGTTGCAATTCTCTTAAACATGGAGGAACAAAAAATTCGATGGATGGAATCTGAACATTCTCTCCAAAACCATCTTTCTTAGGCTCAAAAAAACTTCACCTTGAAGTCTCTCTTTGTTGAACCTAGACTATATTTTCCACTTGAAAATCATAAGCAACTCAATGCTTTCCATGCACTGATTCATATTTTTCTTTGTTGTCCTCAAGTTTCACTTGTACAATGAAATACTTGGCTTTGTCCACATTATTATGGTAACCTTCTACAACATCTTTACTAAATATCAAATTCACAAACAAGGTTCACATCGAAATACTTGTATAAGTGAGCGCTTGACACACCTGTAGACATACTGGATGAAATACAATTCTCATCCTAAAATTCCCATTCAAGTTGACTTATCATCAAGCCAAGATAACATAACATGCCAAAGAAAACACACTTGTTGCAGATAAGTGACTATACATGATTTCACTTTACAAAGCACCTAAAGGGGAATATGAAACCAGTAATTACAATTTTACAAAGCAAGCAAACTGTACAAGATAGTCTACCCATTATTTTCCTAACTAGGATTATGGGTTCTCTCTCTGTACCCACTCTGATTCGAAGGTTTCTTTAGGAACTACACCAGTTTCCACTTTTCCACCTATCACTTTTCATGCAAAGGAACACATGACCTCTTTGTCCTTCTTGGGACGAAGTTCCAGACGGAGTTTCCAACACTTTTCAATCCGGTTCCCATTCATACTACAATGGGTACAAAAATGCTTTCACTTTCCCATCGAAAAGGAAGTATTCATAACATGGAAAGATTCCTCATGAGTTTTCCCAAGTATTTGATCCATTCTTTTGACCATCACCTTACGTTTCTCATAATAAGCCACACATTGGTTAGTTGCATCACAAAATGTGTAAGGAAACTTTTCCCATAAATAATAAAAAACACCAACATTTATAAAATCCCCATGATACTTATACCTGTCCTTTAGACTATGAATTTGATGAGAAGGATTGGACTTTGCATGTCCATTGGAACATTCATCTCTCTTTGGAGACAATTTTCCATCATCACTATCATCATGGTGTGACATATCATCACTTGATGATTTCTTTGCCTCAATAATTTTAGATCACTCTCCAATTTCTCCATGACCATAACCCAATCCTTCATATCATGGTCATTCCTTCACCTCGATAGGATTAGCGATACCTTGGCCATTGACTCTGAGACCTCTTCCTTCATAACCCATCTGACTTAAAATATTCATACCAATATCTTTGGTATGCTTTTCAAAGGTTGTGTTATCACCAAAATAGGTCCCTGATAGGCTACTGATCAGACTATCTCGGTGTAACTATTTCAAACCAATCTTTTGGCTAAGGCTTAGCCTCCTCAACCTGAGAGGGCTCTCTCAAAGGATTAATGATATTGATTGATGATAATATAGATGGCTAACTCTATCTTGGTTTTGTGTGTTTGTAGGTTGAAAAGATGAAGGCTTGCTACCATTGGGCTATGGAGTCAACAAGTTAATAAATTCAGTGGCAAGGTTTCTTGACATGAGAGCTGAGGCAAATGGGGTTTTCAAACAAAGATAATTCACTCAAGGAAATAGGTCATCACAATAATTCCATTACTAAAGGAAGTTAGAGCATAGGGTTATGAATTCTGAGTAATAGTAATGAAACTTACTGCTAGTAGTTCAAAGATAGTTTACTAACAAGATGTAGAAGATACAGTGATCTCATTTCTAAAGGAAGTCAGAGCACATGGTTGTGAATTCTGAGTGATAGCAATGAGATCTACTACACAAACACAACAATTCCATTACTAAAGGAAGTTAGAGAATAGGGTTATGAAATCTGAGTAATGGTAATGAAACTTGCTGCTAGTAGTTCAGAGATTTGTTTACTAACAAACTGCAAAAAGATACAGTCATCTCATTTCTAAAAGAAGTCAGAGCACATAGTTGTGAATTCTAAGTAATAGCAATGAGATCTAATGCAAATGATTCAAAGTATCATATAAATCAAGACAACATTAACCCCATGAGAACTCAGATCTGTTCAGAAAAACCTCTTTGCATTACTGATTATAGTTCATAACATAAAGCAGCAGCTAGGCCAAAAAGTCTTCAACCCTTTTTTTAATTCAACCTCTTGCTTCATATATAGCATTTAAAATTAGGATTCCATCATCCCTCCTCAAGAGAATTCGAATTTTCCATCAGTGACACCTAGTCTAACCATAAAACAAACCTTTAAATGCACTTGACAGATAACTAGCAGTCCTAGAGACCTAATACAACTAGGAGTGTAACTCCTTATTATGATTACACCAACCTTATCTAAACATTTAAATGCATTCTTTTACAGCTGCAACCTCATGAATTCTAATTTGATGAAGCCTCCCACGTTGTCACCTCACTGCTGATGACAAACCCTAGAAATTAAGGAACATGTTTCCCTGTTTTTAGGCTTAGGATCCTTGAAAATGTCACGTGGGAAAGAGCCCTTATCTTCTCACTCATGGCATATTTTAAGAAACTGAAGGAGGTTTTGGTAGTCCATGCCATCTAGAACAAAAACCTCTCTTGGTTTTTTAAAAAACTTCTCCAGCTGTCCAGAATCTGTCTTTGAAAAACACTTGTCAAACAGGAAAAATCCGTTCTCTGAAATTAGAGTCTCAAAGAAAGCTTATTATCTCCCAACTGAAAACACTTATGAAGAAAGTGAGATAGGTTATTGTATCTAGAGAGTTTATTAAGTGAAAAATCCTTAATAATTCCAAAATACCTTTTCATGTGACCAGAAACTGATCTTGAAAAAGACTGCTAAAACCAGAAGACCAAGCTTGACTTTCAACAGTTTCGTAGCGCAAGTTTAACCATAAATTCCTCCCACCTCAGAACGAATTTGAAGAAACTGAAAGAGGTTTTTGTATTTTGGCCTGTTAGGAAGAAAATCCTCTTTTAGTTTTCAAAATTGAGTTCGAAGTTGCTCAGGAAGCCTTCTGTAAGTTTACTAGTAAAAGCCGAAAACATAGATTTTTGTGCTAAAACAGGCTTTTTCAGGGGTTTCGTAGCGCGCTACGAAAACACTGATTTCGTAGTGCAAAATAGAATTTTTACACTGTCTGCACTACAAAAACGTGGATTCATAGCTAATTTCAAAATTTCTCCAAAATGATGTAAGATATGACTTCTAAACACACGGTGAGGCTTCTAGGACATGGAATGAGGCTGTCAAACTTTATTTGAAGATGGACATGAGACTCTAACCCTATGACTTAGACTCTAAAACATAAAAATGACTTGACCATGACTTGATCATGACTGACACAAAAATTAAGAAACCATGTAAGTTGTCCAAATTTTTTAAGGAAGTTTTACAGTGATAACATGTTGCAAAAGATGTGTTATCAACATTAGCTGAAGGAGTAGAACTAGAAATTCTAATTACCTCTTTTAGCCTCTCACCCATATTTTATGTTTAAGATGATGATAATGAAGTGGATGATGACTTAATCCAACCAATTTTACCAACTGGCACAAAAGGAGAATCTTTCAGATGCTAACAAAACTCACAAACATCATTCTCAACATAGGGTCCATATCTTGTGTACGAACCATGCCTACAAATTGGCTTCAACTTATAGGGATTCTTTGTTACTTCTCGAATGGAAGTCTCACCAATTTATTCCTCCACTACACACTGCAACTGTAGGCACATTTTCCTTTTTTCCTCCTCTGCAATTTTAATAAATCTCCTTAGCTCAACTCTTGGAGTATTTCATGCTTTAGTTTCTTTCCCATACTTGCAACTTGGCCAGAACCTGCTATAATACCACCTAATATGAAAATATAAGAAATCTATTCTTATAAAAAATAGACCATCCTCTGACACTTTGCAAGTGAACAAAATGGGTCTTTATAGGTAAAATAAGTTTTACATTCTCTTCAAGACGGTGAGTTAAGTTTTCACATGAAATTAAAAGGGAAACACATTCACATGCAACTCAAGATGATAAACATGAAGAGAAGAAACCAATATTTGATAATAGAGTTCACCCCTCGTAGGCTACATCTCTGGGCCTATTCCAATAACTAGAGCATATATTGATTTCAATAGTAAAATGAGTACATACAACTTGTTGATAATAGAGTGGCTTGTTTATCCTACAAAGAAACATTCTCCTACAAACAATTCTCACTCAGAAAGATGACTCTCTACAGCAAGTCATGAAAATGTCAACATAAAAGGGACTCTCACACAATAGGTCCTTGTACTCCACCTAAAATCAAAAGCATGAACAAGAAAGTCCTACACAATGAAGAGTTAAAAAGGTCTTCTCTCCTTAACACATTGAGAAAGACTGAAAAGAGCTTCTCTAATGAAGTAACAACTGCTGCAGATGAAACTGGAAGGTTGGAAAAGCTCTAACTAGGCTCTCTCCATGCTCAAATATGTCTTCATACTGCTTCAAATCTGTCTCTGCCTCTAGCACTAAATGACTTGATTGTGAAAAAATTCCATCATAAAGTGCTCAAATAAAAAAAATGAGGCTTCCATTGAGTCCAAAACACTCAAAAACCCCCATATAGGATCTTCTTGAGCTTAAAAAGGTTAAAAATTGAGTAAGATATGCTTCTCCAAGCCAAGATTTGTTATTTGTTCTGCAAATTGGTAAAACCTACTAACTGCGCGACGATTTTTCCCTTTATGTAGTTCACCGAGTGATAATTTCGCCCAGGATCGATGATATTCCCACTGTGAAAAGTGAAATTTGTTGCCTTGTTAATTTTTCTAATAACCCCTATGCTCCGGATCAGGGTCACATGGCATCCATAGGGTTGAGGCTAACTTCCGCACTCGCCAACTTAACTCCCATTCCGTCGGCATGTGGTCACATCGTGGCATATGGTCGGGGACCAGGGGCCAACTGCCCACCCCCACCGGCTAGGCCTATTCTTGTAGTCGCATGGGTAGAAACATGGTCGGTCTTGACCATGGGCCAAGGCTTACAACCCCACCCTCTCTGCCAAGCGATGTGCCCAGTCGTATGGGTGTCAATGGGACTAGGGCTAGGTCCAAGTGCCTCGCCCCTCCCGCTAACTCTCCGCTACGGTCCTTTGGAGTCCAATAGGCCTAGGGGCTAGGGCCAAGTTCCCAGCCCCACTCCTCTCCTCTTGCGTTGTGTGTTGTATGCTGGTAATGTGACCTAGGGGCTGGGGCTAGCTGCCTGGCTCCTCCTCCCAACTGCCAAACAATATGACATTAAATATAAATGGTGACCATTATATGTTAAGAATCAAAGTTGTGGTGTGATAGTAGAACATGGATTTATTTCTCTACATATCGAGGGGTTGAACCCCGCCGAGGCCTTTGGGCCTATATATAGAAATTTTTGCCAACCACGAGGCACCACGTCGTGCCCTCTCACTAGGCCATGTGGCGACCCTTGATTGGGCCACCTCAAAACTGCATGAACCAACCAAAACACACCAAATTCTCTTGTACAAAGATGCCACATGTCAAGACCTGATTGGTCCTCTACCAACTATACCATGTACAATCATTTGATGATGTCATCTATACGAACTACTCAGCCAGCAACCCAGTCAACCCTGTTATTCACTTTTTAGTTGTTAGACAAAATCTTCAGAATGCCATAAATTCTTCATACGACGTTAGATTAAGGTGATTCAAGCGTAGTTGGAATCATGACGACAAACACTACAAATTGACGTTAATTCTGGGATATTCCAAGAACTTTCATTTTTGAACCTATTTTTGATCTCCGGATCAAAGAAACTAAGTGAGGTCCAAAATAAAATACTCCTCCGCTAGTACTTTTGTGGTCATCAACATTACCTGCCCAGTCTGCATCTGTGTAAGCATGAAGTGCAAAATCTGTGTTTTTGGGATACCATAGACCAAAATATTTGGTGCCTTGTAGATATTTGAATATCCTCTTGACTGCTTTGATATGAGTTTCTTTAGGATTAACTTGGAATCATCCAACTATGTGAATTACATGCATAATGTCCAGTTTTCTACCAATAAAATAAATCAAGCTGCCAATCATAGATCTGTATTTAGGTTGATTAACTATAGTAGAGTCATCATTTTGGTTGAGATTGCGTCTTGTTACCATTGGTGTGCACACTATTTTACATTCTTCCATTCCATATTTCTTCATAATCTACTTAAGATACTTGGTTTGAGAAAGAAAGATGCCATATTTAGTTTGATGAACTTGAAGACTAAGAAAATATGTTAACTCACCAAGTAAAGACATTTCAAATTCCTATTACCTAGCTGAAGCAAATCCTTGACTCAGAGATTCAACATTGCTTCCAAATATGATGTCATTGACATAAATCACTACTACCAAAAGTTTGTCTTTGCCATATTTGATGTATAAATTGCTATGTGAATACCTTTCTTGAATCCTTGTTGCTGAAGATCATACCTATCAAGATGATAATACCATGCACGAGGAGCCTATTTTAACCCATATAATTCCTTCTTAAGTTTGCAAACAATATTTTTATCATTTCCAAGTATGAATCCTTCATGTTGTTCAATATAAACTTCTTCTTCTAGGTCTCCATTTAAAAACGCATATTTAACATCCATTTGAAATACCTTAAAGTTACAAAATCTGGAAAATGCAAGAAACATTTTGGTGGCTTCGAGTCTAGCTATAGGTGCAAATGTTTCTTCAAAGTCTATCCCTTCCTGTTGAGCATAGCCTTTGCATACAAGTCTTGCTTTGTTTCGAATTACTTCTTCATTTTCATTCAGTTTGTTCTTAAACACCCACTTTGTCCCAATTACTTTTTTATCATGAGGCCTTGGTACAAGTTCCCATGTATGGTTCTTTTCTATTTGATCAATTTCTTCATGCATTGCCTTAACGCAAAATTCATCTTTTATTTCTTCATTCACATTTTGAGGTTCAATTATGAATAGCAAGGCTAAGTTACTTGATGATCCGACAAAAGTCCTTCTAGTTTGAATTCTTGCTTCCTTATCACCTAGAATTTGAGATTCAAGATGATTTTTCTTAACATACCTTGATGGAGTCTTTTCTGACATACTTGTATTTTCATTTCCTTCTTCTGATGCTTCTCTTTCTTCTTCTCCTACAACTTCTTGAATTTTAGTAAGGAGTGGTTCATAATCAGATTGTGCTTCCTTTTTGGTACATGTGGATGCTTCATCAATCAAAACATCTATACTTTCAACAATCTTTTGGAGCCTTTTAAATAACATTTATATCCTTTACTTCTAGAAGAGTATCCAAGAAGGATTCCTTGATCAACTCTGGATTCAAACTTTCCAATCTTATCATCATTTTTCTTTACGAAACATTTTATCCCAAAGATTCTAAAGTGTTTGACAGTTGTAGGCTTACTATACCAGAGTTCATATGGAGTTTTATCATTGTTTACTCGAGCATGGTTTTTGTTAAGTATATCCACGACTGTATGTACTGATTCTCCGTAGTAAGTGTGAGGTGTTCATCACTCATCAAGCATGGAACACACCATTTGTTGAACTGTTATGTTCATTCTTTTTGCCACTCCATTTTGTTGAGGATTTTTAGCTATGGAAAATTGTCTTTTGATGCCATGCTTCTCACAAAAAAAAAAAAAAAAAATCATCTAATTTAAACTCTCCTCCTCTCTCAGATCTAAGACATTTGATTTTTAGTTCCAATTCCTTTTCCACCATAGCCTTGAATATTTTAAAATTTTAAAATGCCTCATCTTTATACTTTAGTAAAACAACACAAAACATTCTTGTAAAGTCATCAATCAACAATGTGAAGTATTGTTCACCACAAGGAGACTTATTTCTCATGGGTCTACATAAATAAGTGTGAACAAGTTCAAGGGGTTTACCTGAAGTGCATTCTTTAGCTTTAAACTGAACTTTGAATTTCTTACCAAATTGACATGATTTGTAAAAACTATTTTCAGGTGAAGAAATGTCTGGCAAGTCACAAACTGCTCCCATCTTTCTTGATTTGTATAGTTGAGAAAATCCAAGGTGTCCCAATCTTTTGTGCCAAAGCCAACTTTCTTAAGATTTTCTCAAAAAGCAATGCTCTTTGTCACCTTTTAGGATATAAGCATTTCTTGGAGTTTTGGATCCCTTGATTATGGTCCTACCTGTATATAAATTTCTTACCACACAATTATTTGATCTGAAAATAAATTCATGCCCCTGATTGCACATTTGACTAACACTTAACAAGTTATGTCTTATCCCATCAACAAATAATACATTCTCAGCCTTGACCTTTTCTTTTAATACCATAGATCCTTTTCCTTTAATAGTAATTGGTGAGTTATTACCAAAAGTCACATTCTTCTCTTTCATAATTTCATTAAAAGAAACAAACTTATCTTTGTCATCTCTCATATGTTTTGAACAACCGCTATCAATGTACGATAGATTCTCTTGATCTCTTGCATATAATTCTAGACCACATTTTTCAAAAGAAATTTTCTTTTTCCATACCTTGGGAGGATCTTTCTTCTACTCATATTGATAAGATGAATTCATCCTACTTCTACATTCAATTTCTTCATGAACAAAGTTATTTTAAATAGAACATTCAACTTCATTATGAAAAGGGGAGAAAGAATTATAAGAAGACTTTTTTTCTTGTTTGCATTATGTTGTTTTCTTGCTTCTCTAGTAATAATTGTTTTATAAGCAACACCATGAATAGATTTGTGACCAAAGTTGTGACAAGTGAAGCATTGACCATTGAAGTAAGAGTACATAGGAGTATAATACCTTTTTGAGTAGCTTGTCCTTTGTTCATGGAAAGGTTGTTTTTCCTGAGAATAGTTTGTCCCTTCATTCTTTTGCTGAGTCCTATGATTTTGATGATTATTTCCTTTAACTGAATTGATGTAGATTTTTGTACCTGTTTTAAAAGATTTCATAGGTTCTGATGTTTCACCATTTTGATTTGGATTGTATCCAAGACCTGTCTTGATTAGTGGAGAACATTGAAATTTAATGATTTCTTCTAAAGTTTCAGATCCTTTAGCAAATGTAAGATTTAGAGCCTTTGTTTTCCAAAGTTCCTTTTTTAGACCCACAATTTCTAAGTTTTCACAGTGCTTTTCCCTGTCTTGGACTTGTTTCTTGAAAGCTTCTTCTACTAATTTAGCTTCTTCTAGACAGATATTTAGCTGAGTTATTTCTTCAACAAGGGTGTTTTACTTATACATATTGATTTCCTTTTCTTGATTCTTGTTTATGACCCTGAGTCTATCAATTTCTTCTAGAGCATCCATAAAGACATCATCAGACTCATATACAAATTGTTCTTCAAATTCCATAATTAATTGACAATCTTGGTCTAATTCATCATCCTCATTATTGGAAGAATATTCACTATCTTCATGAGTATAAAAACTTTTCTTGCTAATAAAACCAATTTTAACATTATTATTTGAAATATTCTTTCCTTTTTCATTATTTTCTTTATAAGGAAACTTAGTGGCATAGTGACCTACTCTTCCATAGGAAAAACATTTGAAAGGAAGCTTACCTTTGAACTTGCTAGTTCCTACTTGGAGCTTCTTCACAAAATTTGCTTCTTCTTCATCTGAAATATAACTTGTTTCCTGAGGCTCTTATTTTTATTTCCCTTTGTTTGTATCTCTGAATGTTGCTTCTCTAATACCTGATGTATCCCCTTTTCTTATATCATAAGCTGTCAAGATCCCATGGAGTTGTCCAATAGTGAGGTTCTCAAAATCCTGCATTTCTTTAATGGTAGAGACTTTGGAATCAAACTTTGGGATTAGTGATCTCAATATCTTTTCAACAACAGTAGTATCCTTTATTTCATCACCAAAATTTTTCATTAAGTTAACAATCTTGTTGATCTGATATTGATCATAAACTAAACTAAAGTAGAATTGATTATTTTCCAACAATGAATTGATCGTTCACTTTAAGTGCTGAATGTGGAATACTGAAGGAAAGCAATTGATTTAAGACTTAATCAAAAACTTAAGAAGCATAATTAAACATGGATTTGCAACAAAGAAAAGAGATAGAAGACAACAAAAATTGATTACGGAGTTCGTCCCTGATGGACTATGTCTCTGGGTCCGCTTTCAAGATGGGCGTCTTCTTTATTAGGATTGGTCGAAAGACCTCTTTTACACAACAAAAAAACTAGACTGAATGTGCATGCATGCACTTATGGTATATGTCAATAGAAATATCTCTCTCCTAGATTTCTAACACCTGTCTCAGTTCCTAATTCCGCCTCCGGACGACCAAGATACATTGAAAATGACAACTGCCTCTTTAGCTCAGCATATGCATACAAATCTTTCCAATTCCTTTCACCATGAACAAAAGGTTGAATTTATAGTGTATTAGGTTCACTCGAACTCCTGATGCCAACCTAGGCATGAATGTGTTGCATTGAATGTTCATTGGCCTCGGTCTTGTCACCTTGTGACACCTAATGAAGAGGTTACATGTTGTTTTAATAAAAATAACACAAAACTCAACAAAAAACCCAAAATACACTTTGGTTATAATAAACCTGCTAGCGGTCAGGCTAACTGCATGGAAAACAAAACTGATGCATGTGACCGGGCGGTCTAACCATAAGCCACCACCTGCGTGGTCATCCCCGACGGTTCTGGCTAATGGTGCGGCCAGCTGTCCATGAGATTTCCTGACGGTTCACAAGCTGACAATTTTGTTGCGGTCTCCGAACTGCAGTTGTTACAGTTTTTTGTCGTATTCACATGTCCTTTCTCCAACGTGGTCCCGCTTTTGTTAGCACCCATGGTTAGGTACTGTGTTATATTTGCATTGTTTTATTATATGGTTCGAAATGGGTTTTGTGCATAAAGTTTATGACATAGGTTTATTAGATAGGTTATACCACATTTAAGTGTTAGGACTTAGACTTAGGTTTAGTTCTTGTTCCACCATAGTGAAACCATTACAACAACTCTATCACAATGTCATGACATGCAATTTGGATCACATTTCCACCATGAAAACCACCACCATGATTAACTGAAGAACACTGGCGAAGCTGACGAAGATGAAGATGAACTAGACTCCCTACACAAACTAGGCTAACAAGAACCTCCAGGATCACTTGTCTACTTTAGGAAAAAGCTTGCAATAATTTCATCATTATGTATTCTAAGAGTCTCATATTGAATTCTATATGTTTGAAGTTTAGCACTTTTTACCTTAGTTTCACCTTCATAGGTTTGGAAATTTTTTTCCCATATTGCCTTTGCAGTTTTCAACTGCATGTCTTTTACAAACTCAGATTCAGCCAAAATTCCCAGATAACATTTACAACCTTTACATTGATCTCATATTGTTTCTTCCCTGCATCATCTGTGGGAATGGAGGTTGGGTATTGATATCCACCTTCAACAATTTCCCATACATCAGCTCCTAGTGCCTACAAATATGCTCTCATTCTGATTTTCCAAAATATAAAATTAGTTCCATTAAAAAAGGTGGCTTGATAGAAGATACTCCCTCTTGACTGCTCATATTGATATATCTCCCTTTAAGTGATCAAGCTTCTTTTTAGGGACCTACTCTGATACCAATTGTTAGGAAAAATACTGAGGGTAGGGGGGTGAACCAAATTTTTTAAGTCACTTTAATTTTCAATTTCAAATTCAAAAATTTTTACGCTACTGTTATTTATGCAACCCGCTTGTGTATGCAACTATAATGAATGCAAACCGCGTATGTTCAAATTACTTAATTTTCCAGAACTTCCATCAGATGATTAACTTAATCATTGCATTATTAGGTCATTAACCATTTAGTATGTAGTGAAGAACAGTTAAACCATAGCACATAAGACACACATCAACACATATCAACACTGATATTTTAGGTGGAAACCCAATGTGGGAGAAAACCACCGTTGTCCTTGTCTATGTATTCTTTCTTATTATATAAAGAAAATATTCATTACATTTTGTACTGATGTAGACTCTTACCAGTATGTAGGCAACCACCTACAAGAGGCTACAACCTCCACTCATTCTCCAACACCCATTGGAAGCGATCTACAACTCCCTAATTTTGTTTACCGTCTCCTACTTGAAGGGAGCTCCTACCCTCTCACTAGAGGCAACAACCCTCAACACCTTGTGGACCACGTTTCAGAATGCTTCACACTGGATCCACCTATAAAAACATGTAGTCCACCTTTCATCATATTTTCACAATGGATCCACACCAACAATAAGCCCAAACCAATATGCCAATCTGAAATACTAAACTCAAAATTTGAATCGTTGAAGCGTTGTAAACCAACTGAATCATTGAAGCGTCAAACCACTAAATACTGAAGCAATCTAGAACCTAAACTAAATATTAATCAATACAATAGACCAAAGCAATGTAATACCAAGTAATATTGTCACACCTCAACCATTTAACCATTCATTAATTAATCACACTATTGGATAATAGACAAACATCATAGAAACAATGCACAGTCATTGCAAACCTTGATCAATATTAACTTTGGAATAAATACACACATGTTCTAAAGTATACCTGCATATATACACACTTACTGTGTATAACACCTGCATACATATCACAATTCACTGAATGTTGAAACAAAATCACTACATCACCCACTGAGTTACTAACATACTGAGTCACAGTAGCAACTAATCACAAATCAACACTCTGTAGCATCATCACTAACCAATATTCCAATCCACAACTAAATCAACCCAATCAACCCAATCAACACTATCAGATAGATATTATCATGATCAAGACATCATTGGTAGACAATAGTGAATAGAACAAATATCATCAACTACCATCGTTAGGAAGCAATTGAAAACCCTAGTACATACATGCAACTTCCATATAACAGATCTGCATATATACTCGACTACCATGCATAACATCCACATATATATTTCAACATACTAAATAACTTATCGCATAATTTATACACAATAATACTGAACAAGATCTGCCAATGTGTGCAACCTTACTTACGAAAAACACACATACAAATCTTAAATCACAGAATCAAACCTTCGCTGCAAACACTACACGTATACCACATACCTTATTGTGAAATCACAGATTACTTCAAGTGCATTCAAACAAATCCTGCAACATTAAATATTAAAATTGGTTAAATATAATTGTTAGTGCACTTTCAGATCTCTCATATCTGAGCCTTCTCCTTTCTCCTTGGTGCACACTTGTTTCAGATCAGATTACATATAAAATAATCCATTACATTGCAAACACATCTTCTTAATCTCCTTCTCCTTATATAGGTTTTTCTTTACCAATACCTTAGGTAAATCCCTTGGTAATGTTGTCAGTATTCATTGACAGGATCAAATAGACATTGTTGACGCAATACTATGGGTGACCCTTGGTATCAAATTTTCCATGGTTCGAATTATGTATGTGAATTTTGTTCATAGAACCTTTATATGTATGTGACTCTTCTTTATAGGGGTCGTGCATACTTTCTCAAACTTCACATTTGTCATCCATTTGTAACTGAATTTCCATTTCTTTTCCATATATTTTATAATTCCTGTACAATACTGCCTATTATCTGTATTAGTTCCAAATTAATCATATTATAACTAAGTTGACATCAAGTGCATCTTTGAAAAATAGGTTTCCATCAAGGAAAACACATTAGTCATAATGCCAACATAGTGTTCAATACATTTTTTTGCATATATATATATATCAGATGGAAAAAACACATTAAACACTACGTTATATCATATGGAAAAAACACATTAAACACTATGTATATATATATATATATATATATATATATATATATATATTTCATGATATGACCCCGGGTCATGAACAGGTTGACAACTAATACACTAAAGCCAATTGGTGGTGAGGATGATAAATGGGATAGCCATGCAGGCATCACGTGGGGACCATGTGGATGCCACATGATGGATTGATGACATGGTGCTAAACTTTTAATGGTCATAAATTTTGATCCGGAGGTCGAATCAGAACAAAATTTATATCATTAGAATCTTTTCAATGAGATGAACACAACAATATCATCCATTTGAATTTTAAGAAAGATGAAAATGATCGAAATTTTTAGACCCCATTTCCATAACGCTACCTTGGATCTCGGGTCAGCATAGTGACTTGCTTCTTCTAACCTATGTTTGGGCTGGGATTAGGAGGGGGTGTGTTATAGTGTCTCGATTTCTCGTAAAAAGTGAACCATCCATAGAAGCTTTTGTAATCATCTCATTCAATAAATATTGGTAGGAATTATTTTGAGTTTCATCTTTACAATGAGCCAATGCCCTTTCAACATAATGACACAAATATGGTGGGAATGTGCTTGGATTAAGAATTTCATCGACTACATCATTAGATGAATCCTTATGATTTAAATATTTAAGATTAACACTAGTGTAGGCTAGCTTTTGTGCTTGAATTTATCCTTGTGTTTTACGCTTAGCCATATTTGGCATTCCAAAAATCAAATTTGGTGTTATTCTTGGATTTTTCAGAATCTGAAGCTTTCCAATCCTTCATTGATAACCATCCATACTTGAAACTGATTTCATTGAGGATGAGACAATGTGAGAAGATTAAAAAGTGGGGTTTTTTGCACCTCTTTCCCTTTAGACAACAATGTTTTTTGTAGTTATTACATTTGATGATACTGAGGCGATTGTGTATTTGAAGATTGTTGAAAATAGGGTTGGTGTTGTACCTACTTGAAATGAAGATTCTCTAACTGATTATACTGTTCGATTTGGTAGCTGTTGACAAATTCTAAATTCCAATCACCATAGCCAAGTTTAATTACTCTACCAAAGGTAACTTGCTATGGAAATAATGCCTTAAAGTAAGCATTGGCATCTAGTTTCCATGATGGTTGTGTACCAAAAGGGGGTGGCTTCCAAGTTTTGATAAACCCCAACATTGTAATAAGTTGTACTGCTTAGATAATTTGTTGAGTCTATATATGAGCTTGCATTCTAAAAAAAGTTAATAGGCTAATAAGGAGCACCAGAATCAACCATCCTCTTAGACAAGTCTAGTCCATCACATCATGTTCGTTATCTGAGCTACATTACTTACCTGCCTTATCAAAAATATTTTCGATGGTTCCAACTTCTCGTAACACCTATCAAAAATACCAGTGAGGTGGCTTTGTTTCAATTTTTTTTAGAATAGACAAATTATCATTCCTTTCCAAGTGTGAGAGAGGCGGTGCACTCTATTGAGAAGTGTAGCAAGAAAGGCTCAATTTGACTTAGCCTTGGTCAAATTGAGTAAATTCAAAATTTCAACATTAGTAGACAACTTGGAGGCAATTAACTTATGTGACATGGCTCTTGTCACTTAGTTAGCTCATTAAATTTGAGTTAGTGGGCTTGGAGTTCAGTTTGGATGTGTTGATTGCTAATTTTGTATCAATCTGGTTCAATTATTTCTATTTGTACTCAGTTAAACTAGTTCTAACAATTAATAGAACTAGTTGGAGGTTAGTTATGTAGTGGGACAAAAATCTAACTTGGATATCATCCAGTTAACTGATCAATCAACCAAAAATAGCTCATGCATGCAAGGAATTCAAATTGCTCAGTTGTGGTGGAGATTCCAAGGCAGTGTAACATCAGTTGTAGACTAGTCTTGAGTGTACAAGTGTTGCATGCAATCAGTGATCAATCCTTGGGGATTGTGTAATCAATTTGGAGGAAATTCATAAAAAATAGGGCCAATTTCCTCAGGATTTGCGCAAGGAAATATGAGCTTAGGTGGAGGCAGAAATTAACTAAGTATGGGTCAAAATGTTTCATTCAGGAGAGAGAACAATTATTAAATTGCAGGTTGAGCTCAGAGTGAGAAATAAATTTTAATATATTCTTTATTAATCTAATTAATGCAAGCATTCTTAAGGGGTTTCTATCATTTGGTTTCCCCTAGATAAATCTGTGTACTTGTGTATGTGATTGATGCATGTTTACAAATGTTGTTCTAAATTGTGAATTATTTTATGTAGAGCAATAAAGTAGAATTGTGTCTCTTTATTTAGATTAAATTTATTTAGAAGTTGCAATTCTATCACCATATTTCTACATGGTATCAGAGCAAGATTCACATTAGAATAAGAATTTCGAAGTTGTTCCTCAGGAGGTTCGAATTTGCA
Organism: Pinus tabuliformis; assembly: GCA_031772625.1. Lineage (NCBI taxonomy): Eukaryota > Viridiplantae > Streptophyta > Pinopsida > Pinales > Pinaceae > Pinus > Pinus tabuliformis. The sequence goes on from CM062809.1 coordinate 365,667,659, forward strand.
ACTTCAGTGTAGTAGGATTTCTTCAAAGTTGGGAGAATGGCCTTTAATGGACTGAGATTAGAGTATGCCTCAGAAGGAAACTCAAATTTCATTGCGTGGAAGGATTGCATGGAGGTAGTGCTTGTTGACAATGGATTGCTAGAATATGTCAAGACATACATTCCAAAACTAGGATTAACTGATACCTAAAACCTAGTCCAATGTAAGAAAGATGTAGCCAAGGGGAGGAGAATAATCTTGGAGGGAGTGAAAGACCACATTTTTTAAAATCACCATGGCAAAGAAACTCCTTTCACAACGTGGAAGGCACTGATTGAGCTATTCAAGAATACCAATGACCATAGAAAACTGGCCTTGAAAGACAAACTTTGAAACATTAAGATGCATAAGAATGATACTATTCCACAGTATCTCACCAGATTTATGCAAGTTCGAGATGATCTTGGACGGGTTGGTGTGAATGTTGCCGATGATGACTTGGTGAGACTAGCTCTTCTAGGCCTTCCCCAAAGATGGCATAACTACCAAGACTCGGTGAACGAGAGAGAGAAATTACTGAATTGTGAATGTTTATGGTATGATTTAATACAAGAAGAAATCAGGTGAAATACCAAAGATGGAATATCATCTAAGGGAGAGGATGAAGAAAATTTTGAATTGGTTGGAAAGGGAAAGAAGGGAAAAGGGAAGGAATCTCAAACCAAAACAGATTCCAGCCAAGGGGACAAGAAGAAAGACTCGTCCAAAATAAAATGCTTCAATTGTAATGACTTTGGGCACTATGCTACAAAGTGCCCACATAAAAATTCTAGCAAGAAGAACTCAGGAGGAGCAGCTGATGAAGCATTGGCTTCATAGTTTGAGCTTTACTTCACCCTAATCGCATGCATGGATAACAATATGATTGGGAGTGTGTGGTACTTGGATTTAGGTGTCCCATTCCACATGGCAAGGTGTAGAGATTTTTTTAATGACCTAGAGAAGAAAGATATCTAGATGCATATTGAGCTTGGGGACGACGAAAGGTATCATGCTAACAGGATTGGTACATTAATCTTTAAGAGGGAGTCAGGATCCCCTCTTTGCCTCAAACATGTCATGCCTATACCAGGATTGAAAAATAACCTCATCTTTGTTGTAGTTTTGGAAGACTGTGGCTATGATGTGATATTCAATAAAGGGAAATCCTTTATGAGACACATAACTACTGGGTAGGTGAAGCAGATCAGGATCCATGTGAAGACCCTGCATAAACTTGATGTGGAAGATTGTGCTGCATTAAGAAGTAAGTAGATAAAGTGTAAAGTCATGATGTCGGTGAACTCTGGAACATGAGATTGAGCCATTTGCACCATGATGCCCATAAAATTATATAGAAAATAACCACTAGCCTCTCTAAAGGATCATTTAAGCAACATGATTTCTACAAGGGTTGTACCTTAGGGAAGTATGTAAAATCCACATTCCATGATCGTGACAACAAAGCAAATGTAGTCTTGAAGAGAGTCCACTCTGATGTTTTTGGACCCTTCTCTTCAGCCTCCACTACACTACATAAGTACTATTTTATTTTTATTGATGATTTCTCAAGAAAGTGTTGGATCTTATTCATGTGGAAGAAGGATGAGACATTCTCAAAATTTGTAGAATTTAAGGCACTAGTTGAGAAAGAGAACACCAAGAAGGTGAAGGGTCTCAAGAGCGAAAATGGGGGAGAGAACGTTTCAAAGGACTTCAAGGAATTTTGTGCCAAAGAAGGAATTCGAAGAGAAATGACAACTCCCCACAACCCACAACATAATGGGGTAGTGGAGAGGAAGAACCAGAGCATTGCGGGAGTTGCGAGAGCTATGATACATGACCAAGGCATACCACTACATTTGTGGGAAGAGGCATGTAACACAATAGTCTAGAGTCCTCATCATATTCTTGGTATGATTAGACTGAAGGAGGCTTTCTTGGGGAGAAAGTCGTATGTGTCTCATTTTAGAATTTTTGGAGCCTCTGTTTATTTCCATGTCTCCAAAGATTCGACGAAGAAACTTGAGCGCACAATAGAGTTGGGAGTTTTTGTGGGTTACATCGAAACTCCACACAACTACAGGGTGTACTTACCTTCCCTCATAATGAAAGTTGTGCAAAGGGATGTAAATTTTGATCAAGATAAAGCAATGAGATGCTATCTTTAGAGGGAGTTGCAAATCCCACCAGAAGAGGAGCTTTTAGCTCCAAAGGAGGAGCGTCAGGAATTTGTGGAGTAGACACAAATGGCGGAGTAGAGAGGAGGCAAAGTGGAGACATCCATTCAAGTAGAACGATCTAGAGAAGGTAGAAAAAGAACCAGGGAAGCTGATATACTGGTGAAGGGCACGAGGGAGAATATGGGGGCTCCTTCAATTTTTTGCAGGCAAAGGAGGTCACCTATAAGGTACACTAGCTACATGGCTCTAAACATTGAGCTTATAGATACTGAGCCATCGTATCTTGAGGAAGCAGTTGAGAAACCAATTTGGCTTGATGCAATGGTTGAAGAATACAAATCCATCATGAAGAATAGTGTTTGGGAAGTGGTTTCAAGACTGGCAGATAAATCAATTGTGGGTTCGAGACATATCTTAAAGGTTAAGAATGCATCAGATTGAAGCATAGAGAAGTATAAGGCAAGATTTGTGGCAAAATTATTCCCTCAAGTTGAGGGAATTGACTATGAGGAAACCTTTGCTCCCGTAGTAAGGTATTCATCCATTATATCAATTCTTGCATTGGTTGCGTAGATGGGGTGGAAGATCCACCAGATGGATGTAAAAACAACATTTCTCAATGGTGTTATTGAGGAGGAAGTGTACATTGAGCAACCAAAAGGTTTTGAGACATTTGATCAGGAGTCTCATATGCGCAGACTCAGGCAAGGATTATAAAGTCTCAAATAGGCACCTCAAGGAGGACCTTGCAAGGGAATTTGAGATGAAAGACATGTGTCTCATGCACTATTTCCTCGAGCTAGAAGTATGGAAAGGTGATGGGGAATTTTTTGTGTCTCAAGGAATGTATGCCACCAAGATAGTATAGATATTTTGCATGGAGAGTTGTAAGCCAATGGATACACCTATAGCGACTAATTGGAGGAAGGAGAATGCCACTTCAGGTGAAAAGGTTGATGCTACTATTTATCGGCATCTAGTGGGTTCATTGATGTATCTTGTGAACACATGACCAGATATGTGCTATGAAGACAACCAGTTGAGCCAATCTATGGTTAGGCTGACCAAATTGTATTGGAAAGAAGCTAATCATGTTTTATGGTACCTCATAGGCACTACCCAGTATGGATTATGGTACAGATGGATAGTGGGATTGAATTTGTGTGGGTTTACAGATGCAAATTGGGCAGGGAGTCAACTTGACTGAAAGAGTACACCAGGTGGAATTTTTAGTGTTGGGTCCATAACAATTTCCTAGTATGGTAGGAAGCAGAGGTCTATGGCACTCAACTTAGAAGAAGCTATATACATGGTTGTAAGTCAAGCAGCATGTGAGGCGATTTGGATGAGAAAGATACTTGTGGGATTTTTTGGTTAGTAGATGGATCCAACTGTGATCTATTGTGATAATCAAAGTTGCATCAAGCTTTCTGAGAATCTGGTATTTAATGATCAATCCAAGCATATAGATATTTGGTATCATCATTTACAAGTTTGTGTACAGAGGAGGATAATGTTGCTACAATACATTCCGATAGAGGAAAAATATGCTAACATCTTGAAAAAGGCTTTGTCAAGAGGGAAGTTCAAATTCCACAAGTGTATGATAGAGGTGGTTGAAAATCCCTTTCTTGCTAAGAGGGAGTGTTGAGAAGTGTAGTAAGAAAGGCTCAATTTGACTTAGCCTTGGTCAAATTAAGTAAATTTGAAATTTCCACATTAACAGACTGCTTGTGTTGAAAAGTGTGCAACAAGAAATGCTAAATTTAGAATGTGCTAAAAATAGACCTGCTAAAAAGAGCATGTCTAAAAATAGCATGTCTAAAAATAACAGTTTGGCCAGTGAGGTCATTGGCCACATTGGGTGAGAGGTGAAACTGCTAAAAATATAAAGTTATGAAAATAGCATTTATGGGTCCCTTCCTATTTATAGCAGTCCCTGGTCTATCTATAGGAAGTAAAATTAATTTTGGTCTTAACAACAGTTGGAAATATTAATTAATTAATTCAGCTGAGTTAATTAGTTAAGGAAATTCGAATTTGAAGTCTTTGTGAGCAAGCACATGAGTTGTCCCACTAATTGAGGAATTTATCCTTAATTTCCTCCACTGATTGAGGGAATAAGTATGAGTTCTATAATGAGAGAATCAGTTGACTTAGTTCTAACTAGTCAAGTCCAGTTAGATTATTTTAACAAGTTGTTAAAATAATAAAATATAGCTTGTTAATGCTTGCATGTGTGTGACAACTATTATTTTAGATAACCGAGGATTCACTCATGGATAACTATTGAATGTCAGTTTTGTCAGAGACTTAGTTGAGATCAGATGTGGGACAGTGTACTATCAGATGCTTGACTATTTCTAGTAAGTAGTTTTTGCATGATTGAGGAACTAGTGTCCTCAAAGATTGCGTAGTTGGACCATAGGTTGACTTGGTATGTTTGGAATTAATTGCATATGCTTTTGCTATTATTTCCTAAGCAAACTGTGCAAGGAAATAGGGATTGAACCATAGGTAAAGCCTTTATATACAGGGCTTGGTTGGTTCATGAGACATATCTTCATATCTTCATAGTTCATTGAGAACTGAATAGCTTGAGAGCTAATTCTTTTTGTATTGTGAAGAGGATTTCCACTTGATTGATAATACATGGTTGGGGTTTTATGCTGGTGCTTTCCCCTGGATATATCTTGTGTTATGTGTGATTATTTCTGTTGATCATTTATGCATGTTTCTACTTGATGTTGCTCATGAATTCAATTATGCTTCCGTTTAATGTTTTGTAGAAGTAGAACAAGTATTATGCTTTAGGACATTGCATATATCGGTTTGTTCTACAGGTAAAATTTCTACAAATTGGAGGCAGTTAATTGAGGTGAGATGGCTCTTGTCACTCAATTAGCTTAGTAAATTCGAGTTGGTTGGCTTGGAGTTCAGTTGACATGTGTTGATTGCTAAATTTCTAGCAATCCAGTTCAGATATTTCTAGTCATACTCAGTTAAATTAGTTCTAACAGTTAATAGAACTAGTTGGAGGTCAGTTGTGCAATGGGACAACAATCTAACTCAGAGATCATCCAGTTAACTGATTAATCAACCAAAAATATCTCATGCATGTAAGGAATTCAAACTCCTTAGCTATGGTGGAGATTCCAAGGTAATGTAACATCAGTTGTAGACTAGTCTTGAGTGTACAAGTGTTGCATGCAATTAGTGATTAATCCTTGGGAATTGTGTAATAAATTTGGAGGAATTCCTAAAAAAGGGTGGCCAATTTCCTTAGGATTTATTCAAAGAGACAAGGGCTTAGGTGGAGGAAAAAATTGACTAGGTTTGGGTTAGAGATTTTCGTTAAGTAGAGAAAACAATTATTCACTTGCAGGTTGAGCTCAAAGCGAGCAGACAATTGTAATACATTATCTATTCATCTGATTAATGCAAGAAGAATTAAGGGGTTTTTACCAGTTGGTTTCCCCTAGATAATTTTGTGTACTTGTGTAGGTGATTGATGCATGTTTGCAAATGTTGTTCTAAATTGTGAATTAATTTTCGCAAAGTAGTAGAGTAGAATTGTGTCTCTTGGTTTATATGAAATTTCTTGAGTTGTTGCAATTATATCACCATATTTCTACACTCGATAAGTCATCTCCCATATACAAAGTGGTTGTCTCATTTTGAACAATCAAGTCAGGAAATTTTTCTTTAACCATTATGTGTAGAGCATTGACCCAATTTTCCATAGTGTTTGAGCTCTCAAAACTGATAGAGATTCTAATTTCTACACCTCCTCTACCTCCTACCTCAAATTGGGGTTTCAATGTTCAAGTAAAAAAATAAATAAGTAGGCAAGGTTTCAATATTTACATAGAAAAAATTGATCATGTAAGTTAAACAATTTGAAAGAGAGCAAAGATAATTAAAAAATTCCAGGACTATGATCTGATCCATCAAATGGTTGTGAAATTAGTATATCAAGCAATATTCCATCTGGTTTGACAATTTAAAATCAAGGAACACTAATGCATAGTATTTCCCCACAAGGGTTGTTAGCCAAAGGAAAACATGAACAAATACAATCACAAGGCTTAGTGAAGGACTAGGATTTTGGACAGATCATGGGTAAGAGGATACTATAAGTGTAGGAGAATAACCATGAGAGAAAGAAAAACATGGAAACAAATGAATGCTTGTAGTTTTCTGATCATAATTCCTAAAATTCTTAACAAATTAAAGAGTCTCACGTTGATTTTATTTACCTTAGGTTTTACCTCTTGAAATCACCAGATATGTTGATGATGAAACTAGTTTTAAGACTTATGTGCCACTAAGTTGATCCACCACAGAGTGTTGAAACCAATTCTAATTGCTAATGATGACTCTTGAGACCGAGAAAGATAATCAATGACCATGTGAGGCTAATAGATGTTGATGATAAAAATGAGTCTGAAATTGATCCAAAACAAGGTGTTACTCTGAAGTATGATGGTTATATGATATTTCTAATTGATGAAGGATGAATGTGCAGAGTTGAATGTTGAGTTTTGAAACTAATTGTGTGTTGTTAATAACTAATGAAATCTTGTACACACACCACCCCCCCCCCAACCCTCCTTATTTGCAAACCAAAGGATTGCAAATTTTGCTAAAAAATTTACAAAATGTTCACTGAATCCCAAACCCATGGTGCAACTCTTTACCATGTGGATGAATGTGCTAGAGTTAAGCATAGAAATAGATCATTAGATTACTGACCATTAATGCATGTCGCTAATCAATGTGAGATGAATCACCAATGATGTCAAGTCACCTGCAAGATCTAAAAATCAGGGGATTTTGACAATGTATTCCCAGCTACCATTGATGAATGCATGCCTCAAGGTACTGAAAGAAGTCTCTAGCCTTCAACCCATAGAATGTGATTATGTCGATGGGTCAAGACTAATTAACATGAGGGCCTTTATGCATCCCACATCATATAACATGATATTATAATTTTTTTTGAAGAATTTGCATAGGATTAACAAGATAATGGAGGGATTATTAAGGACTTTGTGTGCCAGTAACCTAGTTTTCAAGCAATTTCTTGTCTAACTATGCCAATTTCTTGGTTTTCATAGTTGGACTTTTTATAATCTTTACTATTTGTTTATTTATTTTCCCACACTACTTGAAAAGAGAGCATCTCTTCAAGTGTAGGCATACTTCTAATGAAGCCATTTGCGTAACAAAATACTAAATATGCTCATATATATATATATATATATATATATAAAAGATTCTATTCATTCTTCCAAAAATAGGTAAAACAATAGAAAAATGTAGGTAGTCTCACCCCGACTAGGTTTGTTGACTACCATGCTCAACATATGACAATGAAACAAAAAAGACATCTAAAGACAATCCACAACTTAGGAGGCTAAAAGAACCAGTAAACACATGAAACAAGTAAAACACCCGTAACCATACTAGTCATTATAAGTGATGGAGGCTGGGTTGTTTGGAGCTGTTCTTGTAGGAGGAGGAGGACAAAAGGAGAATTGAATGTGCTCTTCGAAGTGGGCCATCTAAGCCTCCAACTTCTCTACTTTCCCAGATAACATATTCTGGCCTTGCTAGACCACCACTACACGCTCCTAGACATGGCACTAGAAGTAGTGCATTTTGTTTAAAGTGGCAATGAGCTCCTCTTGCCTCACCCACTATGAGGTTTAAAAGTGTTCAAGTACCAACTAAATCAAGTCTCGACAGTGCTCTAAACAACAATCTTGTCTTTGATCATGTCCCAAATTATGAGCCTTCCCTCGTCTCCCTAAATCGCCATGACAAATCGTCCCACCACGTTGCTGGCTTAGTGGGGTGACTTCCATGACCAACCATCGAGCCACCACGACCGTGACCACCACAGGCCTTAGAAGCCACCCGACAAGAATGACCGCCCTGATGCCACCATGACCACCAAAGACCACTAGTCTCGAGCGACCTGCTTTAATACCGCCCCTCCCATAGCTAATGGTCACCATTTTCATCTGCGAGGGAGACACACAACACCTTAGGTTGCTCAAATTGAGCTCAAGCTACGAAGAGGAATGAGCCAAACGGGGAGACAGATGCATTATGAATGACCCTACACCACTGGGATGAGCTGAAGCTGACTAGAGGGTGGCTTCACAAACCTCAACTTTCACCAAGGAGAAACACCCCACCCTCGTCGATGGAACCATAACCAACTAACCTGGGATGAACGCAAATAACCACAATTCCAAACTAGCAACGAGGACCTGGGTTTGCAATTCACAGTCCCTTTCCCCAAATAGGACCGCCACTAGCCAAACCACCCAAAATTTAGTACACACACTCCACAGGCACTGCCTGACCTTGCAGGACCCTGAGAGGGGACCATTGAAGGCAGTGAGCCAAATTTCGCTTTAGCGCATAGGGGATGTGACTAGATCCAAATAGGACCAACATAACAAAACCAGAGCCAGAAGGATGAATCCTTCCCCACGCGTGATGACCGTAAATTGAATACCAAACTAGCAATTAACAAGATTGCACACTCATAAGCAGAGGAGGGGACACCAACGACGAATATGCCACCTCTCCTAGATAGGGTTCCCTAAAAAATAACCACTCCCTTGCTCAAATGTCAAACTGCATTTTATAGCAAACCTTGCCACCGTTCGTAAATCATCGATGGACGCATCCTCCCACGAGTTTCAAGACTGATTAAGGTCTCACACAAGTTACATTACCATCTACCATACACAAGGTGCATTGAGAGGAAGAGGAGGTATGTCCTTGTGCCTTAGACCATGTGGTATTCATGAATGCCCACACATTACCGTAGTATTTTCGTCGGATTGGTTAATCACCCCCGTCGGGGAGGCCTCTTCCAAAGCCACAATCTTTCTAAATTTCTCAAGGTTGGCATTTGGTGGGAGTGGGGGCCAGTCTTGGATGAGTTCCTGAATCTGATGGTCACTGCCCCAGTTGGCGAGTTTGTTCGCCGCTTTGTTAACTTCCCGATCAACGTGCTCGGTGATTACATATTTGAAGGAGGGGAGCCTAGAGTGAATGTGTTAGCTAATAAGCTCCAACCGCCAACTCTTGATCACTCTATCCAGGGGGACCCGTTAATTAATTTTTGCAACATGGTGATTGCGATTTTTAAATCACCCATGATTTTGAATTTTGTCACCCCCAATTCCACAAAAACTTGTAATCCTTTCTCCAGCACCAACAATTCAACCACATTATTGGTGGAATTTCCACATGAGGCTGCATAAAACCTCACCACTTGCCCCTTGTCATTTCAGATTACTCCCCTGAGACCTGTCAGTCCCATGTTGCCTTTACGGGCACCATCAAAGTTAAGTTTATAGAATCCCCATGGAGGTCATAAGAAGGTGTTGAGTGATCATTCTCTCATTGACTGGAGGCCTGCAGGTCCCAAAACAATGGAGTCTGGGCTTAAAGCTAAAGCTAGCAAAATGTTTCGTTCCTAGCCCTCTGTTTTCCAATCCTCGTCCATCCAGTGCGAAAAAGAGATGGTTTCCTTGATATTACCCAGTACAGTTTTCCATACCTGGTCAGTCTAGATGTTTTCCAAGTGGAAAACTGCTCGATTTATTGCTTTCCAAAGGTTCCAAAGGACAAATCCCTAAGAGATACACCAAACCATATTGAAAATGGGGTTTTAAAGAGTGTCCATCTCCACATCTCTATCAATTCTTTCAGACTATTATTCAACCGATCAATTGCTCCAAACAATGAGGCAGTTCGATCCCAAAGCTCCCCTGCCTTTGAGAAAAAGTTCAATAAATGGTCAGTTGTCTCTTCCTCGCTAATGCATAAAGGGCATCAAGAAGGCCCACAAAACCATTTTTCCTGATTTTATCCCATGTGAGAAGTTTGCCTTGCCTGATTAACCAGAGAAAGAACGAAACCTTTGGCCACAACTTTGAGTACCAAATCTGTTTTCATAAAGGATCAGGAGCCGGATCCCCTAAGATAGATAAAATCAAATAAGATTCTTTAATATTAAAAAAAACTTTCGGACGATGGCCCCAATGTAATTTGTTGAGTTCCCCATTGTTGAGAATAGGGTGTTGTCAGAGGATTAGAGTGAGGGCCTCCCAGTCTAGGGGAGGAACGTGGGCTGGTCAGTGCTCTGAGGATTTCCACTATTTCCACTTCGTCATTTGGTTGGTTTCGTGCTAGAAATCCTTTACTTTCTTTGCTCCCATGTGAGTGGTGAAATCTTGAATATCCTGAAGACTTTCCTTCAGGTTTAATCTGGGGCGCTACATCCATGCTTCTTACCAATCTAGCCTTTCACCTATTTCTGATTTCCCATAAGCCATGGTCCCATATCAGAGCCCTGTGTTCTTTCGGCCGACTCCAGGTTGAGGAGCCATTTGGTAGGTTGTGGTGAGAATTCAGAGGATCTTGCCTGCCATGAGTGCCATATTTAAATGACCAAATAGTCTTCTAGATCTCTTGAACTCCCTGCAACCACCGCCACCATACTTTAGCACTAAGAGCACGTGACAATATTTCTGGATCCCTTAGCCCAAGACCACCATGGACCTTAGGTTTACATAATTTTTCCCAGACCACGGGAGCCCATTTGCATCCAATTTGCGGTCCTGACCAAAGAAATTTATGGAATTTGGCCGTTAGATCCTTATATATGCTTTGGGGGGCAAGAAGGGCTGATATTTGGTATATCGAGATAGGCTGAAGAACATCTTTCAAATGGACAAGTCGACCGGGAGAGTTCAAAACGATAAATGTCCAACTGGAGAGCTTTTGATCTATGCGATTTAGCATGTCTTTCTAATGCGTTATCTTTAGGGAATTAGATGGAACCCAAGATACATGCTTGGGAGTGAACCAATTATGAAGCCAAGTGTTTGTGCCAGATTGATTTGCGCCCTTGGGTGAGTGTTGAAAAAGAAGATATTTGTTTTGTTGCCACTGATCAATGTGCCCGATTCCTGTTGGAACTACTCAAGGATGGAACCAAATTGTGTGGCTTCTTTTAGGGTTGGTTTACCATATAACATATTTTCATAAAAAAAATGTTGGTGGGTGATATGAGTGGCTTTCCGAGACAGTTTTAAGGCCTGGAGAGAGGGAGACTCCACCGTAACATTTATGAGCATGCTTAGAACTTCAACTGGTCTGATGAAAAGGAAGGGGGATATAGGATACCCAAGTCGAAGACCTCTATACCCCTGGAAGGTGTGTGAAGGTACCCCATTCACAAGGATGGACTAAAAGGGAGTTACAATCATAGATTTGACCCAACTAATCCAGGAGGGGGAGAAACTAAAAGCATCAAGGATGGACAAAAGATAGTTCCAATTCAGGCGATCATAAGATTTTGAGAGATCAAGTTTAATAAGCATACTTGGATATTTAGATTAGGATAGAGAGTGAACTACTTCATGAGCCACTAATATACCATCCATGATCTGCCGACCTTCCACAAAACCAAACTTCTCTAGCCTGATAATCTCTTTCAATAGGGGTTTTAACCTCCAGACTAAAATGCCTGAAATAATTTTATATATAACATTACATAGGGAAATTGGTCAGAAACCACTGGGATCCAATGCCACACCTTTTTTTGGGACAAGTGTGAGAAATGTTGCATTCAACCCTGACCAGAGTCTTTGAGAGTGGTGGTAGTCTTTGCCTAATTCATGGATTTCAGTTCCAAGGAAGTGCCATCTAGCTTTGAGGAATTTAGAAGTGAATCCATTCGAACCTGGAGCTTTGTTCACAGGGAGTGCCCAAACCACTTCTTCCACCTCTGCATAGGATATCTCCTACATGAGAGCCTCATTATGATCCTTCGAGATTAATTTATGGATGCACTTCCAGATTCTGGAGATGGAATTGCTCCTGTACTCGTCTGGTTCCATTAACAAAGTTTGGAATGGCGAATCAGCTCTTCCAATATCTCTTCATGTTGTATGAGTCACTGAACATCAGATCCATTGAGAGAAAAGATTCAATTAAACTATTTGTGTTTCAACATGGTCCTGTGAAAGAATTTCGTGTTGCACTCCCCCTATTTAATCCATTGAACTCTTGATTTTTTCCTCCATAGGATTTCCTCCTATTTCCGTCGTTGTTCGAGGTCATTGAGAACCTATCCTTCCTGAGAAACCAGGGCTTTAGTTCGCCCTTCTAGGATGATTTTCTGCTGGATTGACCAGATGACATCCTCCAACTTCCGATTTTCTTGATGTATATTGCCAAAATTAGATCGATTCCATTCTTTGATTTTCCCCTTTAATTCCTTCAGCTTTAGTTGGAAAGTTTCCATTGAGTTTCAGCTGAATACTTTGATATCTTTCCACCACACTTCTATCTTAGCAAGAAAATTTGGCTTTTCGAGCCAGAAGGATTCGAAGCAGAAGGGGCAGTTCCGAGGAGCCATCCTCAAATCAATTTTTAGACATATGGGCCAATGGTACGAGCCGAGGCAGGGGAGGATCGAGGCTTGGAAAAATAGATCCTGTTGAAGGATATCATCAGAAATGAGAAAATGATCCAATCATGATGCGATCTGGTGCTTAGCTCCCCGTCGGTTGTTCCATGTGAAGCAGACATCCGTAAAATCTATATCGTCAACATCTAGGTATCAGATAGTCTCTCGGAAGGAGAGGGAGATCATATCCAACCTTCTGACTGCTCCCTTATTTTCTCCCAGGTCCTTAATCAAATTAAATTGCCAAAATCCAACTAGTGTCACCCAATAGATCCTTCAGATGCTGCAGGCTCCTTAAAAAGCCAATCTTTGCCCCTGGCAGCGTGGGGCGGTAAACCCATGTTAGCCAGACCTTTTCTGTGGATCCAATGCATTCAAAATAACTCGAAAGGGTGTTAGGAGAGGTGATTTAGTTCCCAAAGGAAATAGATATGGAGTCCCAAAGGATTCCCAGCCCTCTAACACTACCTGTTGTGTCCAACGCCATACACTCCGCCGTGGGCGAACTTCTACCTATGGTTTCACTGATATTTTCCAATGTTACTTTCATTTTCTGTAATATTATGATATCCGACTTCTCCTTCTGAATCCATTCCGTCAAGTACCTCAACTTACCCTTGGAATTGAGGCCTATTATGTTCCATGATACTAGCTTCATTAGGGAGGGTTGGGGAGAGAGTGTTGGTAGTGCTCCATCAAGATGTTGGTTTGGCCTGAGTTAACTAGGATTTCCCCTGCTTCTCGGATCACCTCGCTAGTGGGTCATCTACATTCTTTCTTGGAACTCAAGTTGGATTTCACTCGCTTGTTGGGCGTTTCCCCATCTCGTATAGCTGGAGCCATTTGAGGAGGGGATTCCATTGATGCTTGACGTTGCTCCCAATTGTTGTAAATTTGATGGAATTGATATAATTGGTTATGGGTGATTTTAGACGATCCATATTTGGCCCAACTACGTAAATATGCTACCATGACATGCTCATTAGAGTTGAGTTGGTCTAGTTTGACATCATGTTCCAAGGCATGCCGGACATGAGCAAGGACTTGCTGGATTTCTTTGCCTACTGGATGCTCTTTTGGTGACTTGCATTTACTTGGCTATTTATTCTTAGGGTTTTCAAGACCTACCTCCACCTCCATTGCTTCTTGTGAAGGAGGTGCAACTGCGGGTGCATCTGGTTGTTCCTTCTCATTCGACTTCGCTAGGAGAGAAAAATGATTGCTAGAAGGGAAATTGGGGACCGCTTGAGGAGGACCCAATGGAGCTTGGGGAGGAGGGGCTCTACTGGGTGGAGGAAATTGCCTTGGGACTTCCTAGAAGATTTTTAGAGAGGGAGTCAGAGAAGGAGCAGTGTCCTGCTATGGGTAGTCCCGAAACAAGTTCCCATACTCATGATAGAGCATGCATTTAAAGGGAACATGCTCATAGTCCAATAGTTGGGACCGAATTTCATCCTGGTATTCTATTTCCGTAGATACTCAGAGAGGTTGAGATATGTTCATGTATACACGAATGTGAGCATAGGAGGATAACTGTTGTCTCCTGGTAATCTCTAAGACTTGGACAAAATCACTGATAGAGTTACCTATCGATTCCAGAATATCCATTTCCCAAAAGTCCTCTGGCAAAGAGTATAATCGAACCCAAAGGGGGGCTACAAGAAATTGTTCCTTCTCCAGATTTCAGCAAGGTTCATAATGCCTCATGAATAAGCTGACACTGTTCATGAAATAAGGACCATTGTCCAGGATATGCTTACGGTCCTCCATATCTTCAAAGATCACTATGAAGAAACCCTTGGCTCAAACGTGAATATCAAATGGATCTTTTAGCTGCCATTTGAGTTCGATCCATTGGAGTATATTAGATTCTCTATGCCAAATTCCCATGAATTTACAAATTATGGCATGATCCTGCATAAATTGTCGAGATTGTTCTAGGCGGTGGTTAGGGATCACCACTCGGGGTTCCTTTGCGGCTTTAGGAAGGCACTGAACCCTCATTCGAGATTATCATTGGACTCCTAGAGTAGGTGATTCAGATTGCTTCCCCTTGTGTTGCCTTGAACTAGAGGATGGGTCGGTGGACGGGCGATGAGCACAAGATAAGACCACTTTGAAGGAGGGGGCCAATCCCCTTCCCCGGGAGGGCTCGACATGAGTCCACTTAGTCAAAAGATGGCGTTAGAGCACAATGGTATATGCGTGAGCGAGCGAGGAGAAGAGCTGCAATGCATGGTTAGGAGGCGCGAAACCCTCATGCTGATGAAACCCTAATAGAGAAATTTTCCATGATATGCTCATACTCATATTTAAAAATAATATTTAAGGTATATTGGAGTATGAAAAACCACATATTTTAACTGATATGGTGCCATGAGTTATCAAATGATGGAGGAATGTTATATGCCAATGATTGTTTGGAACCAAGGTTCAATGCGCTCCACACATTCTTAGTTCTGATTCATTAAAAAATGTTGGCTTGTTATCCTTTTGCATATCATGCAGGTATTCCACAGCTTGATGACTACTCTCTAGAAGGAATGAAGGTTCTGATGAGAGGTAAGAGAGAAACTCCTTGATCTCGGGCTCCAATATATGTTCTCCATTTATTTTTTCTTGTAGCTCAGTTTCTTTAGGAGACTGGAAAGGATGATCAAGGAAGGCTCGTGCATCCGCTTCTTGATATGGACCTGCTTCTAGATATTGGTTGTGAATCTCTTTCCCTTTTATTTCTCTTTGAGATATAGTTACATTCCTGATGGTTATCAAGATTTCGTCTTCTTGAGATGCAAATATGCCTTTGCTCAGGACTCAAAATATCTCTTGGAGTAGCATTCCCATTCAAGTCATTTTTTTGCATCCTTCTTTTTCATGTTGGTAGATATTGTCAGTACATGGATTAATGTGTAGGGTTTATTATGATAACTTGAAAACCTTATAAGAAAATCAATGAAATATGAGAAAATAAAGTAATTTCAAGGAGAGATATGTCATGTACTTAGATGCCCTCATGCTACTGAAGGTTGTTGTCACTAATTACCTATTCATCACGAGTCAACTTCCTCCTTCCCATGAATCAGACTTAAAGGAAAATATGCAGCATAAATCACACAACTAGACAACAAAAAAACCAATCAAAACATAGTTTCTTGACACCTCCCTGCCAACGACACTAAAAATATCAGGAAATTTAATTGCTTAAATTGATAGTCATTAAATTATCGACCAAGAGATCATACGCTGATGAGGTGTCTATTATCACCTAGCCATTCCTAACTAGGTGGATCGAAATACACCATGTAGGATTAATTTTACCATAGTAAAATCACTTTCACTGTAGGAAATTATTTAGTAAACCATTTTTATTAAATTATTTCCGATTAAAATTAGAAAACCCCAAGAGAATAATTGAATAAATCATTATTTATTTAATTTTATCTAGAAATAATTATTTGATAATTGTTTCTTAACACATTTGACTAAATCACTTTGGAATAATGAAATAAATCACTGTTTATTTATTATTTATTATTCTTATTTTTGGAATAATTGTTAAATAATTATTCAAATTCACAATTTTCTCAATCCTTGCAAAGTGATTAATAAATAATTTTATTTGTTAATTACTTCAACCATTTTCTAAATAAAGATATTTTACCATTTTGAATATCTTTTCCCTCTCCAAAAAAATATAATAAAGTATTCCTAATGGTTAGATCTTGATTTGGTCAATAATATTTTATTATTTTCCAATTTCTAATCTAGCCCAATACTTTGCTATAAATAAGATGGTTTTCCATTCATTCTTCACCATGATCACTATCATCGTCACCATTATCATCTCATGCCATTTGAGCTCCCACTTGAGTTCTATCTTGTTTTGGGTTTTCTGCATATTGAGAGAGAGAAACAAATCGCTAAAGCACAAGGACATCAAAGGACCCATCCCATGGAGGGGGATTTATAGACCCATGTTGTAAATCTTCTTCACTAGGTGTTATTAATAAAAAGATTATTCATTTAAAGTCTTATTCTATTGGGTTATTGCATCAATTATTTCTTTTTTTTCTATGTTTTATATTGCACATGATCTTTTTTTTTGTAGGGTTTTGTTCTTTTGTCATTGCAGATTTGAAGCATAAACAATCACATCTTGTTGTCAGGTTTACTTATCAACAATGACTTAAGTGAAGTATTTTTGGTACACCTTTCCGAAATATTTACACTAACAAATGACGACTCCACTGGTGTAGTAATTCAGATCCTTGGTGACTTTCATTTTAGTGATTTTTAGTATTTTCTCCAGCGAGTTTTAGCCTCTCAATTTCTATTTTTAGATCTCCTTTCTTTTTTTGGATTATATTGGTTTTTTGGATCTTTCTACAGGTTCTTGGTACCACCCAAGTAGGAGACAACAAAATTTGGGTGAGATCTGCTGACCGAGAGTCCCGGGAGAAAAACACACTTTTTGGCTAGTTTTCCGCATTCCAGCGCACTTTTTAGGTCAAAATCTGCATTCTACAAATTTTTAGTTTTTATTTATTTATTAGATATATATATATATATATATATATATATATATATATATATTATATATATATATATATATATATATATATATATTTTATATATATATATATATATTTTATTTATTTATTTTATTATGTATATTTATTTTTAATTTTTTAATTTTATTTATTTTTATATATATATATATATATATATATATATATATTAGAATTTTTCAGATTTGTCCACTGTGTTGTGTGTGTACTAGAAAGGGTTGTTGTTCTTTCTAGAGTCACCTATAGGCCTATATCTCTTAGTGATTTCTCATCGAGGAAGAAAAATCCCCCCTAGGGTTTAGAGTACACCTCCATCATTTAGGAAGAGATTTGCTGAGTTGAGGAGTCTAGGATACAACACTTTCAGTCACTAATTTCTAGGGATTTTTCCACTGTTCTACAACCATATTGGATAGGTTTCTTCATCATTTTACTCCCTTTAGATTTTTGTCTTGCCTTCCCCCATACGATCCCCTTGAGTGTCCTAGGTTTTTGGAGCTTCTTTCCTATCCCTTGCAACAATTTTCACCTCTAATTTTTGTCTTTTGTATGCACAATTTATAGAAGATTAGTGACTTTAGATCCCAATCCTTTTGACATTAGATCCTTTAGCCATTTATGTGTCTTTGATTAGATTGTTTGCCACCTCTCTTTTAGCTGCTTGATAACCTTCTTGGGTGGGGTTTGGTGTACTTGATTCGCTGTTTATTTTTTTGTATATTTTTAACATTATTTACAGTTTTTCAACACTTTATTTTCAACAGCACATGACATCATAAAACATGCTCAATTAACTCATCCACTTGACACATCATTTTCACACATACACACCCTAAGTGAATGTGAGCTTGGTTAACACTGCCAAGCCAAGACTTGAAACACTACACCTTAATAATTCAACACACATAGATTAATCCCACTTGGGCACCAGGGCTGAACAACTTGTGTAGTTAGGTGTAGGTTCGATGGGCTAGGCTTCCAATAACACCCATTGATCACTTACATTGAGACATAGAAGATGACATATTAGGGAGCTTAAAATCCTTCACCATCCCACAGTCCAAAGTAAGAGTGCGTCAGAAACTCGATTCAAAGGGGGTTAGGCTAGGTCATCATGCGAGCGGTTCTCCTCGGGGATACCCAAACCATGGCAGGGAATCCTCTGCAGTGGTTGATCACGAAAGAGCTCAAGAATCAACCACCCCTGTGGGACGAAGGTAAACATAGTGACCAATCATAAGAAAACACCCTATAGGGTTGGCTATGGGCAGTAGTTGGTTCTCTACCCCACCTTTCTCTGGAAAACTCTGTTTGTGGGGATCAAATTCTGTCAAGTAAGAAGTCTTTTGGAAGGCCATCTACAACAGTATATTTAGGATTTGTTTGAGGATTTAGATCACCTATAGGATATAGGTCATTTTTATTTTATAGCATGCATTTGCTTGAATTAGAGTAGCATCTTAATATAGAGTTTACACTTGGCACCACTGCACTAGGTGTTTTCTTGCTGTTTGTTGCTCTTTTTCAACTATCATTCCATTTTAGTCTATTGAGTCATCTTTGTCTTAACATAATTGTGCCCCCTAGGTGTTTTTCGTGGAGACTTCATGGCCTTCACCCCCAGTTTCCTTTCGGACATCTTACTTCTCCCCGTCGAGTTCGAGTTAATCCTCCTAGTCCTCCATTGAGTCTTCGTTTTAACTCTGGTTCTGCTGATTCTTCCAGTTCTTCCTTTGATTCCATGTCTTCCCAACCCCGCACCACCAGCATGTTAGGCACCAATTTAGGTGTGGGAAACCAAGGTAACCCCACAAGTGGAACCTCTACTAGTATGGTCACTTCTCCTCCATTACTTCCCTTTATGGTTGGTTTGAACCTCCCTCATTTCAACTAGCTCATTGATGACCCTCTTCTCCATGACCCCAGTTACCTTGATATGCCTACCAAGATTCATTCTGACATCCCCAAGTTCAAAGGTAATCTTGGAGAAGATCCCACAAATCATGTTTGCTCATTTCATATGTGGTGTTCATCCAATTCGATCACGAAAGACTCCATTCGTCTTCGTTTGTTCCAACACTCCCTTACTGGAGCTGTTGCCAAGTGGTATGTGGACCAAACACATGCCTCCAATTAAAACTTTGTGACTCTAGCCAAATATTTTCTATCATACTTCCAGTTACCCCTTCGATATGACACTGGCATCGAACTCTTGACCTCTTTCCATCAAACTTTTGCCACCCGCCTATTTGACCATGTTCAAGGATGGCGTAGAAGGAGGTCCACATTTAAAGCTTATGAATTTAAATACCTAGTATATATGGATTGGTTCCTTAGATCACTTTTGGCCCTCATTGGTGAATATGTCACCTCGCACTTCCCCCAGTCTTAGGAAGAAGCTCTCCAAGTAGCTTTGAATTATGATATGATATATGGACAATCAGGATATGTTTATATTATCCTTCCTAATCTGCCTTAGTCTGGCACCGCTAATGCACCGGGGCATCTCATGCTGCTGATGGTATTGTTGGATCTATCTAACGCCCTCCACCTCCACCATATCCTCTACCTCACATGAGTTATGATCAACCTCAAGGGGGGGCCTAGTTCCACTTACATCTATCCTCCTCCTATTCCTTCCCATGGAAACCCTTACCAAGGTTCAAACATGTCATATGCATATCCCCATCTGCATCTATCAATGCCATGGCCAATTGTCACTTCACCTAGTTATCACAGTTTTTCCACCAATACTTTCTATCCTTATGCCCCACCTAGCACTCCAACCCCTCTGGACCAACACCCTAACCTCCCATGCCTCCTCCACCTCTACCACAATAATAACCACCTCCTCAAGGTTAATTGTATGCTCAATAGAGTGCAACAAATCCCCCCAACCCCAAGCAAAAGAATAAGGAGAAGGGTAACCAGGGTCCACTACCTAATGCCCCTTAGGGTGACCAACCTACTCCTACAACCCAAAAATAGGGTAGACAACCCAAGCAAAACAAGGCTCTTCATACGAATAAACCTTGTGCCTGTTGCGGAGTATATGGCCATTATTCTCATGAATTTCCCCTGTTACCCCAAAAGCATTAAGCATGAAGCCCAAACAATTGCTTCTATATGACCTCAACCCAATGCTCCACCTCCTCCCCCTTCTGCTTCATCACAACCGGTTGTGCTAACAAATCCTTTTCCCCATCAGGGATATATAGCTTCCCAATCCACATAGGGTAATGCAACTCCTCAGCCTTCACAATCTAGCCTGAACACCTACCAAATTCTCATGATGAATTCTAACGAAGTCAACATCTGATTCCCAACCCAAAGTATTCACTGATCCTCTGCTGTCACCTAATGAAACCTTACAAATCCCTCCACCTAAAGTCTAGGTTCCCCCAAAGATCCCCGAAGGTCCTTTATGTCGAAATGGCACTTTTTCTAAAGTTGCCCATACCTATAGCATAGTAGATGACTTGGTGCAGTCTCCTACTTCCATTTCAATGCTGGAAGTCTTCTAGACATGCCCATCCTAATGGAAATATCTACTCTTTGCTTTATCCATTATGGATCCTTTTGATGATCATCTGATTGTCTTTGACATTGACAAAGTGGAACATCCCCACCTTCCCTCCTCGGTTTCCTTTCAAATACCATTCTCCATAAAGAACGCCACAATCTAGTGGTGTATCATAGATGAAGGTGCCTCCAAATGTGTGATTCCTGCTAGTGTTTGGAAGCAACTTAGATCCCTTGACCTGTTCCCATGCACTATCACTCGTTGTGCTTGGTATGGTCATCCCTTGCAGCCCCTCATTTTGTATAGCAATTTTCCTATCACCATTTCCGATAAGATGTTTTAATTAATATTGAAGTCATTGATGCCCCATTAGATTATAACATCTTGTTGGGTCATAGTTACACCTATTCCATGTCCGATGTCGCATCTACTATCTTTCACAAGATTTTCTTTCCCCACAATAGAAAGATCGTCACTATCAATCAACTGACTCACTATGACCCTTAGCCTCAGACATCTCCTTAGAACACTATCTCATTGATTCCATAAAGATTCCATGCTGTTTGGGTCTTATTATGGCCCATTGCCTACTCCTTCTGAGCCTAGCTCATCTAGTGTTTGCATGCTTCAGGTATCACGGGCTTCCCAAAATTGGTATGGTACGCGTTCACAACAACCAACCCCTCCGCAACCTCCTACTCCTAACTCAACCCATATTTCAGGTACAATTGCTCCCTGCTCATTTCCTTCTACTGGTATCTCTCCCACCCCTTTTCAGCCCAGAACCATTCCCCCAGGTCTTAAACATCTCGGAGCAATTCCCCTAGGTCATTACCCTTTTGGTCAAATACCTTTCATATTCCTGCCTCTCGAAATCTATTCTACCATTTTCATGGCTACAATAAGTTTACCTAACATTACCTTGGGGATCCCACTCTAGTACAATGATCCTCCCATAAACACTCCTGCTAATCAACTCAAACCTTACATAAATTTGACCCTAGTTCAACCTGTTGTTCTGACCCCTTCCTTTGCTTTAGTTCCACAACAACCTCAACATGAAGCTAATCTTGTTGCAAAAGAATCTGGCGAGGGGGGCAGAGCCCAAAAAAATGGAACCAAAGACAAGGCACCCCAAACAATTCCAGCTCATCCAAAGCCTATAAAGCCTACTCCTCCATGTGCTTTGAGTGATGTTGTTGGGGACACCACCAATAATTGTCCTGAGCTCGCTCATATCAAGAGTGTGGTGTCTAATACCTTTCATGACTCTAACATTCCTGAGGTCCATGTCACCTTACCCGAGTCAGCTAAGAAAAATAGATCCTTGCACATGAATCACCCTTGTGCTTTGTGTGACAACTAAGGCCATTATTCCCATCACCATCCCCATCTCAAAGATTTTTGTGATACAATTCAAGTGCTTCGCGAGTTGGACGCCACTCGTAGTGATTCTACTTCCCCTCTACCTGTGGGTTTTGGTCCCACTATTACGCTAGAACAGGAGGTTTCCCAACCCACCATCATGATTCCTCCTCTTGATTTCGAGATGATGGATAGTTCTGCCCCCATTCTCTACCTGTGGTCATCCATGGGATCAATTTATTAGGACTCTCTTGACATTTTATGTTGTTATTCTATTGAACCTTCTTCGAGGAACACTTTGGTCTCAACATTAGTAGATGTCACATCTATTAGTCATCTGTCTCCCCTTGTTGATGATGTGCATGTGAACCTTGTCTCTCATGAATATGCCTTAGATAGCTCCTCTTCATCATGTGGTCTCTCTTCCTCCCATATTCCATTATGATGAAGACATCATGGAAGCCATGACCACCCTTGATTACCCTAGGGATGATATGCACCATCGTGTGTACTTCCTTCCATAATAAACCCATGATCAATATGGTATGGACTCCAAAGACATTCTCACCCATTTGCAAACCTAGAAATTCACCCCCCATCTTACTCATACTGATCGATGACATATTTGACACCAAGCCCCTCGTTATCTCCTCATCGCTGACGATATTTATCGTCGTGGTGTTGACACTATCCTTCATCATTTTCTCATCCATTCATTGTCTTCTTATGCCTTTGAGATGGATTCATCATCCAAACCACATATAGGTTATGCCAATGGTGCGAGTTGCTTCTCTTGGAATCTAGCCTCGGTAGC
Organism: Pinus tabuliformis; assembly: GCA_031772625.1. NCBI lineage: Eukaryota > Viridiplantae > Streptophyta > Pinopsida > Pinales > Pinaceae > Pinus > Pinus tabuliformis. The sequence goes on from CM062809.1 coordinate 365,690,637, forward strand.
TTGGGCCATTTTCACCCCTTTGCATTTGTTAGTTCATCCCAACGGTGTCTGCATTAGATTTGACACCAATAATGGCGTTGAATATGATTTAGTGATATGTTTGTTAGCCAATGCCCTTGATCATCACATCCTTCACCTTCATGTTTGTATTGATTCCTTGCTACTTGTCATGTAATTGAACGATGTTTATCATATGCGTAATCCTGTCCTATTTAGAAAATATCTACGAGTTAATCTTTTGGCACGTGAATTTGAATCCATTTCATTCGGTCATGTCCCTAGAGCATAAAAGAACTATGTATATACCATTGAAAATAACATTCTAGATTAGAATTTATTACATGTATATACAAGAAGACATCCATAATATAAACAAATGGTGAACCAGAATCATCACAAAAGATTCATCATCATATTATGTATCATAATATTGAACATATAATATTTAGATTCCACTACTCTAAATACATCTGACATGCCCATCTCCTATTACAAAAAACAAAAATAGGGGCCCACATGTCCCTATGCCTAATCACTTTCATTTGGAGGATCCCGGGCCAATGGCTCCATTCCACCTGCCCATAAGTCTTGAATTTCCTGACCAGCCATAGCTATGCACTTCAAGATACCTCACCATTTCGAGGGAAGGCCAATACACTCATCCATATACTGATCTTCTAGTTCATGCCACATGCGTTTTGTAACCCCGGTCAATAGCACGTCAAACCTACGATGAAGGCCCTCTAGTAGCATATCACTATCCACTCTATGCAGTGATGATGAACCTCTATGATCTACAACCCAAGGTGTTGCGGCTCATCTTGCATATCCTGCTGGCCTTACTGGTGCTATATTTGCATACGAAAAGTTTGGAAATCAGTACCACATACATTTATTTTCTAAAAATTTACATGAAACCAAACTATAACAACTACTACTTACCATCTGGAATCCACGCTCATCCTAGCGGTAGTGGTAGATCAAGATCCCCTTGAAAGTTCATTCCAATATATGGATAGTCATCTACATACAATGGCATATGGTCCCAATGAGCAAAGAAATCAGGTCAAAACACCCGTCTAACTCCCCCTCCTCCACCTCGTCGCAGTAGCTACCCCCAATGATGCATCTTGGGCTCATGTGGGACCCCATCCTAGATCTGTACATGTGTAGGGATAGTCAACATATTCTCAAAGAAGAATGAGCACACAAGTGTCCCAAATGAACAATTATCATTGGTCTGTCACCTGCATAGTCCCAGTTACAGTTTCAACGATGAAAACATCATCTAGGCTCACCCATAGTAGGTACCTTCTAGTACACTCTCTACAGGCATCATCTGACCCCCAATGATCTAATGGAAGGCATGAATACCCAATATCTGCACCACTATTGCGGTTGTAGCCCGTGTCTCAAGTCTCTCCAAGTCATGAATCTAGATGGTTGTACCCTTTGCACGAGCACCAGGTACACAATGACACTCCACAAACTCCCCTATATGCCTCCCATGAGGCAGTACTGGATGTATCTCACCCACCACCCCTAAGGGTGGAAATCCTATCAAAAAGTATATGTCTTGGATAGTGATCTCGATCCTATGCCCCTGTATCATAAAGGCCTCCTGATCTGGATCCCAATAACTCACAATCCTAGACAATAGTGGCTCACCCACCCTCATCAATGGGTTCTCCAAGAACTTTAACAATTGATATCACGCCAGAGTCCCTCTAACTGCTTGGTTCTCCTGAACCTCAGCACAAAGAGTATCAAAGTCATGTTCTCGCCATACCAGCTTTAGCTCTGCATAACTGCAAAATACCATTATGTTTTTTCAGCTTAGAGTCAAAAGCATCCGCACCTTGTTCTTAGTTTCAAATCAATAGAGACCCCAAGACCTGCTTTTCCCTTCAGCCCAAAACATAAAATTTCCCCTAAAATCTATGTTGAACGCACTTATTAACCCAATTTCTGCATTTCAAAATGTAGAATAGGGTCCAAAAAGTATGTTGTGACTGTAAATAATAGTAGGGGTTTCCCTTAGTAAGCTGGAACCCTAATCTAAAAATCTAATCCACCAAAATTGATGAGTAAGGTTAGGCCACCAACCTCCAACTCGCAGATACAAATTACGATGGTCAGTTTGTTTGCTACAATCTGCTCAAGATTTAGGGACTTCTCCTCCTCTCCAAATTCTCCAACAAAAATGAATTGGATTTGGGGGCAAGAATCCCTTTTATAGGAAAAAACCTAGTTTTTTCGTCATCCATTGCGACCAAAACGTCACTCGGTTTGAGGAACCATCAGCACCATTGGAAAGCTCTCACCGAGTTCTATAATGGGTCTCTCTTCCTTTTTGGTAATTTGACACTTCACCATGAAGCCATTTTTTCCACGAGGTCTCACTTTGCTGCCTATTAAAATCAAATTTCTTTATATGAGCCCCTTGTACTATGGTACCACTTTACCTTTACATTGGTTGATGTTTCGGTTTTCATCACGACTAACCATTTTTACTCATGTTTTTATGGTCCCCTTTGGGCCTCCCCCTATGTGGTATCATCATCGAGTCACCCTTGTTCAGAGCATTAGAGATGAGTCACCCTTGCATATATGGAGTCCGTTTCGAGTCCCCTTGAGTCTAGTTACAATATTCCATACATCTTTGTGTCACATTCATCCCGTTTTTCTCATATTTGGCCTCCAACTATACTGATCCATCTTTGAAAAGCCTCTGTCTGAGTAATTTACCATCCCCTCTGGAATCGAGTCAGTCGCTGCCCGACCAACCATGCATATCATACTTTCACAAGGGAAGTCGTTAGTCCAACTCTCATTTTGTATCCTTCCATCATCATCCATGGTGTTATTCCATCCATCACATTGCTATGACCCTCGTGCCTTTGTTGAGGAATCCTCATTTCCTCACCTATGGCGGGCCCTCTTATGTCGACTTCAACACATTCATTCCAGGAGAGTGGTCTAGAGGGTAGTGTAATTTGGTTCTACATTTCATCATTGTTCAGTGCCTCGGATCAAGGAAAGGGAACCTTCATTTCCCTTTGACTTGGTTGTTTCTCGTGTGCTTGACTATAACTCATTATTGCACGATCGAGAATCATACACTTGATGGTCTGGTGATCTATTAGCTTCTACCAATATTTCCTAGGTGTGTGTGAGATGTCCCAGACCTCATGAAGGGGTGGCCCTTTAGGTAGCCCCCCACATGCCCAGATATTAGCCGATTGCAGTTCCAAAGATTTGATGGGTTCAATTTTAGCTGCTTGCAACGCCCACAACATGCATGTCTCCTTCAGAGGATCCATTCAGAACTCCAGAGCCCTTTCCTGTTTCACAGGGCTTATTTGGTTGTGATTCCCCCTCACCAAGTCAGCTTGAGGAGCATTATCTCTCATATACTCAGATGTTATTATATTCAGTCCTGGCCTTTGTTTTCTAGGCACATTATGCATATGAGACTCATTGTATTATTGTATCACTTTCTATCCCATTGATGCCAACATATCATGTATCATGTACTTTATAGCTCAGTCCCACATTGTTGGGCTAACCATTATTATTTTTACTCAGTTAGCTCGGTGGGTATGGGTATGCCTTCCCACCTCATTTGAGACATGTACTGCAAAATAAAAGGAGACTTATATCATATTAGTAGGTCTCTCCCCCTCCATTCCTCCATCCTTCCTTGCATTGCTTAAACTCTCTCTCTCTGTCTCTTTGACTCCCCTTTGGTGTCTCATGGAAGTGTAGCCTACAATGTATTTTGATCATACTATTTTCTCCTGACACTCGTATGCTGGGGGGCAATCTGTTATCACCTAAAAAATTATCACCTATCCATTCCTAACTAGGTGGATCGAAATACACCATGTAGGATTAATTTTACCATAGTAAAACCACTTTCACCATAGGAAATGATTTTGTAAACCATTTTTATTAAATTATTTCTAGTTAAAATTAGAAAACCCCTTCAGAATAATTGAATACATCATTATTTATTTATGTTTCTCTAGAAATTATTATTAAAGCATTATTTGATAATTATTTCTTAACACATTTGACTAAATCACCTTGAAAAAATTAAAGAAATCACTATTTATTTATTATTCCCTATTCTTATTTTGGAATAACTGTTAAACCATTATTTAATGATTATTTCAAATTCACAATTTTCTTAATCCTTGCAAAGTGATTAATAAATCATTTTATTTGCTAATTACTTCAACCATTTTCTAAATAAAGATATTTGGCCATTTTGAATATCTTTTCCCTTTCCAAAAAATATAATAAAGTATTCCTAATGGTTATATCTTGATTTGGACAATAATATTTTATTATTTTCCAAGTTCTAATCTAGCCCAATACTTTTCTATAAATAAGAGAGGTTTCCATTCATTCTTCACCATGATCGCTATCATTGTCACCATTATCATTTCATGCCATTTCATCGTTCTATCTTGTTTTGGGTTTTCTGCATATTGAGAGAGAGAAATAGATAGCTGAAGCACCTAGACATCAAAAGACCCATCCCACAGAGGGGGATTCATAGACCCATGTTGTAAATATTCTTCACCAGGTGTTATTGATAAAAATATTATTCATTTAAAGACTTTTTCTATCGGGTTATTGCATCAATTATTTCTTGTTGTTCTATGTTTTAGATTTCACATGATCCTTTTGCTGCTGTAACACCCTCCCCCCACATCTACCCAAGTAACCAACCAACCAGGGTAAACATGTGACGAGATGCTACTATGATTGGATTCGACCTCCTATGTAACCTTAAGGAATTGGAATCAATGGGAACATAACACATAAACATTCAAAATTAGCTTCAGGACCCTCAGGAACCAATCCAACACTGTAGACAACTTGCCCTTGGGTCCCACTGAGCTTTTGGACAACTTAAGCCTCAGTCATTCTCATGCTATAGGCATGACAATGTCTAGAAACCTAAATTCACTCTCACAGGCTTGCCTTCCAGCGTCCAGAGACTCATTTAGTTAGTGCTATGCCAGCATCCCCGAGATTTGAGCCACTTTTTCAGGTCGAGAGCCCAGGTCACTACCCAGAATTGAACCATCTCTTCAGAATAATAAAATAACATGGAAATGACAGTACTAAAGCAAATACTTGTTTAAGACCTTGACTAGACCCCTACTAGCCATGACAGGCATTTTGTCAAACATATCATGAATATGTAAACTACAGGTGTAAATAACAGATCTGAGCATAGGGGTCTCATACTTATCTAAGATTCACCATGAAGCATTGATGCCTCAACACATTAACTACCATTCCATCCATTAGACCATAGATACATTGTTCATTCATATACAAGTAAAAACATGATGAGAGGCATACATATCTGCTGTCATAAAACACAGACATAACCAACATAATACGGACATAAATACCCATGAAATCACAACCATATAAACCACATATAATCTAGTATAATACTCACATAAATACAAGGAGAAATAACCTTTCATTAATGATGCAAAATCCAAATCCAGGATGAGACTTACACGTTCCATCTGACCGTAGAATGGCTGAGCCAAATCTCTCTTCAGATATTCACACCTGTGCTATATTCAAAGGATGAATGTGGGATATCATAGAACACATCAATCAAAACTCATCCAGGGCTTCCAGAGGCCATCCATCTTAACCCATCAAACTTGATTCCACCTCATGCTCGGACATCACAAAACCATCATTAGACTGGTCTCCAACAAAGCCTTCCAGGGCTTCCAGAGTGTTTGTTCGAACCAAGGCTTCCAGGATTAGTAACTCAACCCACAGCTGCCACCGGGTTTCCAAAGCGTTAGTCCAACCAAGGCTTTTGGGACTAGTAACTCAACCCACCAAGGGATTCTAGAGAGTTTTTCCAACTAAGGCTTCTAGGACTAGTAACTCAACCCAAGTTGTTACAGGGCTTCTAGAGCGTTTGTCCAACCAAGGCTTCCAAGAACTAATAACTAAACCCAAGCTAAGGAAACATGAGAACCAACCAAAAATAAACAATGAAAGTAAACCCACAATCACCATGGCTGTCTAGGAAATGTAAAGGATAGGCAATCTGCTATCAATCCAGAAAATCCTCCATGCCAATGACAGATCATGACCAAGAATCCACATGTATATGTAATGCATGCCAAAACTAGTGAAGTAAACATACATGCAACTCGGTACCTGCAAGAAAATTCGATGTAGCTGCTAATCTCGATGCCTCTTGCACTTTCCTTCTCTTCCTTTACCTTCTTGCTCCAAAAATCCAAGTATGTCACACCCACCAAGAGTGCTCCAAGAAAAATCTAAGTCTCCAAGTGTATGAGAGAGAGAATAATGAGAGAGAGCTCCAACACTAAACAGACCAAGTCTGAGCCAAGAGTTTGCCAACTGATCCTCATAAGACCTTTTATTAATGAGGCCTCTATTTTCTTCATTTTCCATTATTTTCTTTCATTTCCCTCCTCACATGCAACCTGTGAGCTTTGACCTTCCTTTTCTCCTAATTTCCTTTATTTTCATAAATAAATGTGCCAAAAATGCCATTTTGCCTTTCCAAATCTTTATCCATTGCCTTTGCCAATTTCCTTAGCAATAATAAACCGAATCAACACCCACTAGGATGTTTCCCCCACCATTCAGCTTGGAATACATGTCCCATCACCGTGGCCTTATATATTTTTACATGGATTTTTAACCAGAGCTGTTACAACTGCATGGTTTTCTTCTTTTGTCATTGCAAATCTTAAGCGTAACCAACCACATCTTGTTGTTAGGGTCACTTGTAACCAGTGGCTTAAGTGAAGTATTTTTTTTACACCTTTCCAAAATCTTTACACTAACAATGTCGACAACTTATATGCAGAAATAAGTTAAATTGGTTTGGGCAATAAACTAAAAAACAACAAGACAATCTACTACAATAATACTCTCAATAATTTAATTGAACATGAATTCACCTTTTACATGCCATACAACCAAGAAAGATAACATTAGATCAAATAACCATAACAATTGTTATCATTATAAAGATGTTCATTTAGTTCAATAATTCATGTAGTTCAGTCTAGTAGAGGAAGGAAACACACAGTGCAAAAGAAAATAAACACACAAAACAGAGATAAATCACTCAAGATTTTTCGGTTCAAGTCGTATAGTCTTTTCACCATCTATTGTATCCCAATATTAACAACTCCTCACACTAATGGCCCTGAGACCTATCCATGTGAAATATAACACCTGGAAATTATAGGAATAGAAACTAAAAATAATAAATATGATCTAAATATACATAAAAATAAATAAAATAACTACTTTATTAACTCTGCAAGCGCATCCCATGACAGGGGGTCCTTCCTAACTGGGATCATGAAAATGAAAGAAACTCAATAAATAATAAAAAACAAAACTATTTCATTAATCAACCAAAAATTATAGAGTATATAATCCTGATAGAACTTCCCCCTTTAACAACCCCTAAACCTAGTTTTTACTCTCATATTTATAAAAAAAGGATAAGGGGAAAGTTGAAACCAATTCCCCCAAAAATGGTCTATCAAATCATGATTGAACAACAAAGTATTGTCTTTGATACATTCTTAGCTAAAGATCTAATTACATAGGTTTTATTTGGCATGGAATTGTTGTAGCTACTAGACCCCCCCAAGCCAAATTTTGCCATGCTTTTATTTTGGAGCCTCCCTTTGGTCATCATGGGTCTTATTTCTTCTAAGTGTTGAGTTTTCTTCTTTGAGTATTAAGTTTCACAACCTCCCATTCTTTCATGCCAAGCTTATGATATTCCAACTATGCATTTCCTTAAATAACTACTGAACATTGACACCTAGTACTTAACGAAAATTACTGTTCAACTTCTAATAGATAGACAACACACTTTTGTGAAAACAGGATTAGGCATGTCCTTATGACATTGATTGCATGCCTTGATTTGAAGGATTGCACAGTTCCTTGTGGTAGTGAACTGTACAACTCCTTGTTGGAGTGAAATGTGCAACCCCTTGTGAAGGAAACCACAGAATCAATGTGCACTCCCAAGTGCCAGTTAACTGTGCGCTCCACTAAGTCTGTCAACTATGTAGTCTCTTGAGCCAATAAACTGCGCGGTTCCCGAAGTTAGGAAATTTCACATTCCTTGAAAATAAGAAGTGCACACTTCCCAATGATATCTCATGCGCACTTCTAGATAGCAATGTGGCATGTATTTCCAAGTTGTTATGTTACATCTGTTAACTTACTAAATTTAGCTCCTGGGTTTTAGGCATGCACGCTCGAAACCCTAAACCGAACCTCATGAGTGCTCATTTATATAACAAGTCATCCTAGAGCTCATTATCACACTCATCTTTGGATCTCTATCCACTCTCGTGAGCATAAAGAGCTTTTGTTTCCATTTGTGCCACTTTTCCGTGTAAGTTTCTCAACTGCAGATTTTTGCTTCTTTTGCTTTCTCTTTTATCGCTTTTGATTTCGCAAGTGTTTCTTTTGTCTGCTTTTCATATAACAAGTTTCATTTTAGTTATTATTAGCTTCTGCAGGTGTCATTTCACTCTTTTATGCTTTTTTTCAAGTGTCAATTCACATTCCATGTCTTTTCACATGCCAGTAATCATTTTTGATGGCTATATTAATGCATGCTTGTCTTCCTACTTTCATTATATTTCTCACTTGATGTGAATGCTTGTTTGGATGGATCTCAAGATGATCTACAACCTTCATCCCTTTAATTAGCAGATCTCGATCCTTTCTCTCTGTCAGAGAAAATTACATAGATCCGAAGGCTTCCTTCCCTCCTCAACTGTGCATTGCACAATCCTAGCCACCAAAGGTTGCCTCTTACCCTCTATGACTATACACTATGAAATCCCAAGGTCCTAACTATCCACTGCACATTCCCAGCCAGTAGTGAGGCCCCTTTTATCCACTGTCATTGCAAATTGTGTAGTAGGGAATCCTCCCTCCATTAGTAGCTGAACATTGCACAACCTCAAGTCACAATCTATCTCTTTATTGACAAGCCTTACACAATCCCTACCCAGTCACTGCACAATGTGCATTTCCAGTGACAAATAAATCACTCCACCTCCCCCTATTCTCAAGCATTGTGCAATCCATCTCTTAGTGGTTTCCTTTTGTTTATGATTAGTTGATAAATTAGCTGATATTTTGTGCGACTAACTTGTTATTGCCATGAGTGCATCTATTTCACTAGGTACTGCAAATCTGTATCACATCAATCTTTCATCATCCACCAACACCATGCCTCTCTCCACAAAGAAAGGACCATCAAAGGAGGCCACATAAATAAATACTGAGGATGCCACGTACAATACCTTGACAGGAGTGCCCATCCTGTCAGATACTCAATGCTTCATTGATAAATCTTCCACTGTCACATGGATAACCATCAAATATGTATTTAATACAACAAAATTCCTGAAGGATCTTGAAGATAGGGAAGTTTATGTGAATATCTAGAAGTTAGGGTTCCAAAAAGTTTCTTGTAGGTACCTTGTGTTACCTTGTGTTGATTTTATCAAATGGGTACTACAGGGTCTAGACACCAAGAACATGGTTCTTAATAGTGTTAGTGTGTTGCCTCTTAACTGCCACATGACTTGTATTCAAATCACAATTTTCCCAAGCTTACGCAACACTTGAATTCCTAGTTTTATCCAAATTGGGGTTATTTGGACACAAGGGAAGTGATTAAGTCATGGTGGAAGGAACTGACTAAGTTTCACCAAAATCTAGATGGTATCTATAGGATCAAGTCCATTAGGAAAGTTTATGAATACCTAATGGCTATGAGCTTTAGGATATATGGGCAGAGGAACACTAAATTCTGTGATGAAGGTTGTATCTTCATGCTTTATCCACTTGTCATAGAAGGAAAAGTACTACATTATTCATACATATTGGCCTAACAACAAAGGATTAATGCAAATAAGAAAAAAGAACCACCATGAGGCAAGAAACCGTAGTTTTACATGTCTTCCTACTTACTATATGGTATTTGTGCCTTCCATGATTTCTTAGGTCTATGCTAGAATCGAACTTGAAGAGAACTCCCTATCAATGTTTATTGGAATTTATTGTTAGAATGCAACTACATAGGTGTTTATGAAAAGCTTGATGAGCACTAATTCATGGTACTATATCAAATTATCTTTAAAGTGGAAGCCCCTTGCATGTATCATGAGGCTAGAACAACAATTACAAAGATATCATATTGGTTTTCCACACTTCAAGGCACATACCTTAGAGTGTTTGGTACTCAGATGCCCCCCACATCTCATGCCAAGTTATGTGACCGATAAGGTAGTCATGCAAAAGGCCAGATACCAACTTAGAACATGCTTATCTCAGTTGTTGTAGAAGAAGAGGAAGGAACCTTGGTCTTCCTTTACTTTGTAACTTGTATCCTATGAGCTCAAGAGCTTGAAGGCTGCAGAAACATAAGCTAAGGAGAATATTTTCCTTAAGCTGGGTGAGATGTTTTTTCACATATATGATTCCAAGGGTGTGTGCAAATTACACTGTGCTAAGTTTCCTCAAGGTCAGCCATGATGCATTAGTTTTGTCTTATTATGCTTTAACCACATTTTTTTCTTATATAATTTTGTATTTTGAAAATAATAAGAAATGTAATGAAAAGTGGAAGTCTAAGAGTCACATGGGGAATATGAAGAGTTATTAGGTAGAATAAAGATAAAAGAAGCTCAAGAGTGATGAGGGAGCTCAAAGGTCACAAAGGAAGGAGAAGTGTCACCTCATTTGTTATAAATAAAACCTTAACTCAAGCAAAGAACTTGGAACTTAGGATTAATATCATTCATTTCTATAGCTTAGCATATGAGTAAATTCATTCTTTTGGAGAAGAAAGCAGTAGCTTCATGTTCCACTATTCGAGCTACTACCATATCATTGCATTGTGTACTTGGAACTTTCACTAATATTCAGAAGATCTTAGAGGAAACACACATTCAAGCATGTATTGTGGATATTGTAAGACTTTTCTTCAATGTTTAGAGTATATGTTGTTTCATACATGCTAAGGTTAATGAACTATTTCATTAGCCTTAGTATATATCTTATTTAATGTGTGTTGTATTTTCTTTCATGATTGTTATTATCCTGTGAACTATTTTGTAGGTTAATTAATGATTCTTTCAGGTATGTCTATGTGTCACTTTTAGGATAGTACTATTACTTTTCTTCTAGAGGCTCACCATACTTTTCTCCTGGTGTGGAAGAACCTTTTATGCATTACAATTGACATTTCACAAATTTTACTCACTTACTATCCAAAAAGATATGTGTATGCTTCTTATTTTGTTTATTGCAACCAAGGCACATCTATAAGATCACACATATGGTAGTCAGGCCCGTTTCTGTGATGGGGCTCCTACTCAAAACTGTGTGAGGTCTAAATAGGACTTCATACTAAGGAGACCCACTTTCTTGTTGTCGACATCCAACACTATCAATATGATTTGTCACTAGAAGGAGGGCTAGATGACAAGTTGCGCCCGTGAAGTCTAGTTTCATTCTTTAATCTTGAATGGCTTCCTCCCAAATCATAATCCTGCGATGTTTTTCTAATATTGGAAATCTGAAGTTTCTAGCATGAATAATTCATAACTTGTCTAATTTAAAGTTTAATGGCAAGGGTGAAACAACCATTCTTGAGCACACCCTTCACTTTCTTGAATTCTATGATTCCTTTTGAACTTAATTAGGAGGATGTTGCTTATAGGTAGTTCATTATCACCCTTGAAGGTAATGTTAAATAGTGTTGTTATACATTGCCGATTGCTTCCATTCATTCCTTTAAACAACTTATCATGGAGCTCCATCAAGATTTTGATAGGTATGATTATAAAAATGTGTATAAAATGATTATCTGACTTAGAATGAAATTTGATGAATAATTGGAACATTTTCTTGATTGATTTGTTCTCTTTTTCTATGAGTTTTCTAAGGAAGACACAGAATGGGATTGTATGAATGAAAAGTTTCAGTATTTAGTGTGAATTTATTCAGAACCACTTGAATATTAATCTCTTTCAAGTCTTCCCGCTTTTTTTGGTCATAGAACACTTAAATTTTCAAAGGGAGGATCTAATATTTCTTGTGTTTTTTTTCTCCTTTTTTATCAAATGAAGCACTCCCATGTACCAATGATAAATTCAAAAAACTTGAAGATCAAATTTTTGATCCATCTATCCCATCTCCATTGTCCCCTCATAATCAGAATTTGACTCCATGTTTAATAAATCTTGAATATGATTTAATTGGCGATATCACTTCTTCAAGATACAACTCTTGTTCCTCATCAAATTTTTCGTGTGATCCTCTTTATCTTAATCCACAGGATCAATCTTTTCTACCAATTTCTTTTGATTCTTATGATAATCAAGTACAAGATGATGATGTTGTTGTTGTAGACTAGCAAGAGGCTCATGATGTTTCTTATGATGATTATGTGTGGGCTTTATATTGTGAACACGAATATGTTATTATGGATGATCTACCATCTAAATATTCTTCCCCCTCTTCACCCTTGACACATTATTCATCATTCCCTGATATTTTTAATGAATCTCTCACATTAGTTATCCCTCTGAATTATGTTGATATGTATGCTGTTGGTCTTGATTATAATTGGCAATGGTGTAGTGTTGGTTTTAAATCTAAAGAAGTAAGGGTGGAATCCATTGTTCATATTATGTTTCACTCCTCATCCTTGATATGTGAAGAATAAGAGTTTCTAACTCTACATATTCAAGTAAATCATACTTTCGGTTCATCTAACAATGAAGAGTCCCTTGGCTTGTACGTGAAATATGATCCGATTAGTGGCATTCTAATGTTTTTTATTAACACATTTAGTGATGAATTTTCATATTCATCATTCAATCTTTCCAAGCCACCTATTTTTTACGATTTACCATTCGATAGTTTGGAAACTTGCCAAGAAGTCATGTTATATAACTGGGGAAGATAATCAACTTTGATACCAAATATTATACAACCAGATCACAAAAGAGAAGAAAAGATAGATGATCAACATGAAAATTAGGCTCTTCGAGGGGGAAACCTCCTTTCAATCATATAAATGAACAATTCTTGGATGATACAAATGACAAGACCTCCTTGGTATACATAGGAGTCTAAGGGGTCACAATACAATAAAATCCTACATAACAATAATAATGTAAGGGCACAACAACAAAAATAAGGGGGCTACACTAACAATAACATTAAGGGGGATACACTACTATTATAGGGACCTAAAAAGTCGAGGAGGCACTTCTGCCCTTGCTAATGGTTATGTCAAGATCTCGCGATCTTGGCAGGACTTTTGAACATGATTAGATCAAAATATCCTTGTGGGATAATCTTCTTGATTTGGCTAAACATGGTGAAAATCTATCTTCCTTTCAATTTCAAGATTCTTCACTTGGTTGTTTTCCATGTCATGATTTGATCGTCGAATGGCTGGAAGAATCTTACTTGGCAAGCTCTTTCACCTATAACAAGCTTCGATCTTTTTTTATGTTTCTCAAGATTGAAGGTATGAATGAATATACTTCCATGGGAAGCTATCGAGATTCGTGTAACCATCAAAGGCACAATGGTAGATTGTTTAACTCAAGCTTTTTGGTCATGGCCTTCAAGTCATGGAGCAAGTCCTACCAGTTTATCTTTTCTCCTTTACACTATTGTTAACAATGTCCCTTACCGCCTCCACCCTCACCTTTGTAGGCCAAGAACCACTTCTTTGGTTACATTAGAAATTTCATTCTACGTAATCCTAACCTTCCTCTTGTTAGTTTAGGAGTAGGTTTAGTCTAGTTTTCTTTTGCTTTGTTTGGATCATCGTTCCTTTTATTCCCCTTTTCCTTTCACACTTTTATTTCGACTTTGTTTATAATAAGCCTTGTATGAAAGTTGTTTTGTTGGCTTTGAAAATGTGTGGCAAAATTCAAGAGGATACAGTAAAACTATCAACATTTGGTAAATGTTAGATTTTAAGCTTCCGTGGCCTTCTTTTGGAAAATTATGAATAAGATCATCCACAATATTAAATACATATTGTTGATGTTTCGAATCCCAACGGGGATCCATCTTCAGGACAAAAGTCACTGATTGAAAGAAGAGTTAAACGACCAAAAAACCAGATAAATACCTAATGAATAAAATATTAAAAATACGACTAATGAATGAATAAAATATTAAAAACTGACTATATATATATATATATAGTAAACCTAATTAAAATTAAACCTACATTTATAAAATAGATATATAAAAATAAATAATAATTAATTATAAGCCATTAATATATTTTAACATGTTTTATATAAGTAATTAATTATTTGTTGAAATAAATAGTTTTTGAATTTTTTAAATTAATTATTAAAATAACTAATTATTGTTGAATTTAGGCTTCTGTGATCCATAACAAGTTATTGAGAGAGGTTTCAGCCAAAATGACATCATCATTCATTTGTCGACGCGTTTTGAATCAACAACTGTGGTTCATCGTCAGGACAAGTTGAAGAACCAGATCAATGCTACATGTTAAATAGAGAGAGTGTAGATCATCCAACGACTATATTTGACCAAGAAACGACTATAATAGACTAGGAAACAACTAAATTTAACTGGACTGTACCAAGGGACAGGGAAAAATCAATTAATTTATAAGTTAGTTATGTTATATTTATTACCATATTTTAATTGAAGTAATTTATTGTATTTAACCACTACTTATATAGATAAATAAAAACTTATAATATTAATGGTATATGAAATATTAAAAATTAATAAAAGTTGATTAAAAGAATAACTTATTCTTCATAAAAGTTTAATAGTTATTCTTTTAATAAACTTTCATTAATTTTTAATATTTCATATACCATTAATATTATAAGTTTTTATTTATCTATAATATTTTATTATTATCATTAATTAAGTAAATTATGTTTCAAGCAAAAAGATTTCATAAAATTAAAATTAATTATTATTATAATTAGTTATTGAGAGAGGTTTCGGCGAAAATCACATCATCATTCATTTGTCGACGCGTTTCGAATCAACAACTGTGGTTCATCGTCAGGACAAGTTGAAGAACCAGATCAAGGCTACATGTTAAACAGAGAGAGCGTAGATCATCCAACGACTATATTTGACCAAGAAACGACTATAATAGACTAGGAAACAGCTAAATTTAACTGGACTGGACCAAGGGACAGGGAAAAATCAATTAATTTATAAGTTAGTTATGTTATATTTATTACCATATTTTAATTGAAGTAATTTATTGTATTTAACCACTACTTATATAGATAAATAAAAACTTATAATATTAATGGTATATGAAATATTAAAAATTAATAAAAGTTTATTAAAAGAATAACTTATTCTTAATAAAAGTTTAATAGTTATTCTTTAAATAAACTTTTATTAATTTTTAATATTTCATATACTATTAATATTATAAGTTTTTATTTATCTATATAAGTAGTGGTTAAATAAAATAAATTACTTCAATTAAAATATGGTAATAAATATAACATAACTAACTTATAAATTAATTGATTTTTCCCTGTCCCTTGGTCCAGTCCAGTTAAATTTAGCTGTTTCCTAGTCTATTATAGTCATTTCTTGGTCAAATATAATCGTTGGGTGATCTACGCTCTCTCTATTTAACATGTAGCCTTGATCTGGTTCTTCAACTTGTCCTGACGATGAACCACAGTTGTTGATTCGAAACGCGTCGACAAATGAATGATGATGTGATTTTCGCCGAAACGTCTCTCAATAACTAATTATAATAATAATTAATTTTAATTTTATGAAATCTTTTTGCTTGAAACATAATTTACTTAATTAATGATAATAATAAAATTTTAAAATTTTATTTATTTATTTATTTGTAATAAATAAATAAATAGTAATAATTATTAATTCTTTAAATAATAATAAACCATTAATGTATTTTAACATATTTTATATAAGTAATTAATTAACTATTTGTTGAAATAAATAGTTTTAATAATTTGTTTTAAGTTAATTATTGAAATAACTAATTACTATAAATAATTAATTTTATGAAAAATGCTTAAAACCTAATTCACTTAATTATTATTAATAATAAAATTATTTATTTATTTGTAATAAATAGATAAATAATAATAATTATTATTAATTAATTAAATTAAATACATTTTATTTATATTTTACATATAATCATTATTACTAATTATTTATTCTTAATAAATAAATAATTATTATTATGAATAAAATATTATTATTAATAATAATTAAATAATTCATTATTAATTAATTAATTAATTTTAATGAATTAATTAATATGTTAGTTAAAATTGTTTATATATTTTTATATAAGATTCAAGGTAAGGAGAGAGGGTTGTACTTGGGATACTATACCTCAGAAGATATTGAAGCGCTGATATGCCTAATTAGGGGAAACCAATTTCCACTAATCTCATTCCCACCATCCCTGTTGAGGTTATGCAGATATTTTATAATCTCAAGTGCCTCTCTGATAATGATCTTCCCTAATGATAATTTTGGCATTCTCCAAACAAACATGATGCTTGGTTTTTGAGGAGTGCTCCGCAAGGGTTGAAGTGCGCGATCTCCCATTCTTAATATCTACTCCATGCTCTTTAAGTCTTGTTTTTAAAGAGCGCACTATCTCTCCAATATAACTTCTGCCACAAGAACAATCAATCTTATAAAATCCCTTATGTTGTTGCTGATTGATGTTATACTTGACAAACCTCATTCTTTTCTTAATCGTTCCACATGTTGTAAACTGAGAGAATATGTCTCTCTTTCTTAAAATCTTAGTGATATTTTATGTAACCCCTTGAATGAAAGGAAGGTAAACTTTCCCACAATTTTCTTGAGGGCCCTTGGGGAGGACCTTTCCTTCTGCTCTTTTTATAGCTTTCTTAATATCCTTCTCCTGGTATCCTATATCCTTAAAAACAAAGGTTAAGTGTTTAATTTCTTCATTAAGGTGATTAGAGTTAGATATTCTAAGGGCTCTAACAAGAAGAGTGCTAAGGACACCAAATTTTTGGGATGGATGGTGGTATGAATCAACATGAAGATAGCTTTCAGTGTGGGTTTTCTTCCTAAAGACTTGGTGTCCCAAATTACCATCCTCCTTTCTTATAACAAGGACATCTACAAAAGGAATACTACCGTTTTCTTCAAGCTCTTTAGTGAAAGCTATCTTCATGCTGATTCATACCACCATCCATCGCAAAAATTTGGTGTCCTTATCACTCTTGTTGTTAGGGCCCTTAGAATATCTGAATCTGATCACCTTAATGAAGAAATTAAACACTTAACCTCTGTTTTTAAGGATATAGGATACAAGGATAAGGATATTAAGAAGCTATAAAAAGAGTAGAAGAAAGGTCCTTTACAAGGGTCCTCAAGAAAATTGCGGGAAAGTTTACCTTCCATTCATTCAAGGGGTTACAAATAAGATCGCTAGGATTTAAAGAAAAAAGACATATTCACTCAATTTACAACATGTGGAATGATTAAGCAAAGAATGAGGTTTGTCAAGGATAACATCGATCATGACCAACATAAGGGAGTTTATAAGATTGATTGTTCTAATGACAGAATTTATATGGGAGGGACATGGCGATCTTTGAAAACAAGACTTAAAGAGCATAGAGCAGATATTAAGAATGTGAGATCGCGCACTTCTGCCCTTGCGGAGCACTCGTCAAAAACCAAGCATCATATTAGTTTGGGGAACGCCAAAATTATTGTTAGGGAAGATCATTATCAGAAGAGGAAGATCAGAGAGGCACTTGAGATTATGAAATATTCGCATAACCTCAACAGGGATGGTGGGAATGAGATGAGTGGAAATTGGCTTCCCCTAATTAGGCATATCAACGCCTCAAGATCTTCTGAGGTATAGTATCCCAGGTACAACCATCTCTCCTTACCTTGAATCTTATATAAAAAATATAGAAAATTTTAACTAACATTTTTTTTTTCCCTAAGTAATACTATTCTATTGCTATGAAACAAAATAAAAATACAATGAGGCGCCGGCCTCTGCGGTGCTGAATAGAGTTTTGTTAAAAAATATCACAAACCTAAATGCGACTACCCCATCAAGGGGAAACCAGTCCGTGAGAACATAAGAAAAGACCCACGCAGGGGTCTCGAGTTTTAACATCAAAAAGCCCGCACAGGGGACCTAGATTGAAAGCTAGCAAACCAAGCCAGAAGGAATGTTTAAAAAACAAAACACAACAGAAAACCTCAGACAACAGCATATGAAACCTCCAGCTAGCAGCAAGGCGACACCTGGAAACCCAGTCATCAGTGAGGATGGACCCCCTGGAAGTCGTCTGTAGTGGGTTCTTCAACAATTTGACATGCATACTCGTACCAATCCTTCTCCTCTGCTGACGTGCCGCGCGATATGCCACGAACTGCTTGAGTGCCAACAGAGCTACCCTCTGCTGCATGCTTGCCTGACGTGTCGCCCTGGATGTCACCAATTGCCTTCGTGCCTCCTGCTCTGCCATCGGTGGCATGCTGGCTGCCAACCAGCTCCTCGCCATGTGGGGTGGCAGAATTCTCAACCATCTGCTGCTTTCCTGGATCTCGGGCATTCCTGTTCCACTGAGCAGCCCTCTGCTGCTCGCTGTTGTTTCTTGTCTGAGCTTCCTGCGGGTTAATTTCCTCAGTGAAGGTTATGGTAACAGTGGCTGTGATGACAGGCCGAGGTAGAGAACTATGGAAGCAAAATTGAGTCGTATGGTGAGAGGGATGAGGGGGAAGGGGAAAATTGGTAGTATGGGCGGCAACATTCATTCTGCGGTCACCATGGATCTGAGACCGTCCTCTACCACTACGTGTGTCTGGGTATCTGCCAGAGAAGGTGCCATGGGAATGAGTAATGGATGGGGAAGAGGAGGGAGAAGCAGGTTCAGGGCTGGGTGTAGTAGGGGGATGAATGCTTCCACCACGACTGCCCCCTCTTCTGCTGCGCATGCAGTGTCGAATGCGTGCCATGACTGTATTAATCTCAGAGCTAACAATTGGGGAAGCAGAGGAATTTCTGGGACTGGAATGGTTGTTCAGAGGGAAAACAGAGGGGTTTTGAGCGTAATTCAACTTACAATGGGTCGTTTGGGAGAAATGGTACCCATTTCCCACATCCACGCAGCTGAGCAACCAACATCGTCTGCCAGTGATGGTGCGAGAGCTCGGCTCCGCAGCCTGAGGAGGGCAAGAGCAATTTATCAGGGGAGGGAAGAATGAATTATGGTCTATGGAGGCCATATCCTTATGCTCGCTGCAAATTTCTCGACTTGAGCACCATAGTAATGGTGCCTGCAAGTCGCCAGGAATTTGCCATAAATTGGCCTAGGAGGGGACGTGGGTGGCCATGTGGCCAAGCCACCTACTGTCCTTCAATCTAATCGCCATTAATTGCATCATGATCACCCACATCTGGGCAATTTTAACTAACATATTAATTAATTCATTAAAATAAAATAATTAATTATTAATGAATTATTTAATTATTATTATTAATTATTTATTCATAATAATAATTATTTATTTATTAAGAATAAATAATTAACTATTATTAATATCGGGATAAATAATTATTAATAATGATTATTAGTAAAATATAAATAAATTTATTAATTTAATTAATTAATAATAATAATAATAATAATAATAATAATTTATTTATTTATTATTATTATTAATTAAGTGAATTAGGTTTCAAACATTTTTCATAAAATTAATTATTTATTAACAATTATTTATAGTAATTAGTTTTTTAACTTAATTTTTTTTTATTAAAACTGTTTATTTCAACAAATAATTAATTAATTACTTATATAAAATATGTTAAAATATATTAATGGTTTATAATTAATTATTATTATTTATTTTTATATATTCATTTTATTAATGTAGGTTTAATTTTAATTAGGTTTAGGTTTACAATATATATTTATAATTTTAGTTAGGTTTAGTTTATATCTATATATATATTCGGTTTTTAATATTTTATTCATTCATTAGTTGGTTTTTTAATATTTTATTTATCAGGTATTTATATGGTTTTTTGGTCGTTTAACTTTTCTTTCAACCAGTCACTTTCTGTCTTGGAGATGGATCCTCTTTGGGATTCGAAACGCCGACAAGATGTATTTAATACTGTGGATGATTCGATTCATAATTTGGTAAAATGTCGATCCCCTTCTTTGTTAGGGCCTTACATCTTTAATAGCCCATGACGCTAAATGGAAAATACGTTTCTTTATCAATGAAAGCTTTAGTAGATTTGCGGTGCTCATATCTATAATAGGATCTTATTCCTTGGGTTAACCTTTATATTTGGTTGGTTTCAACATGTCATCTCGGTTGAGTAGAGAAGGGAAGGAGGAAACTTAAGCAAGCTAAATCACTTCAAAGGTTACTTAAGGGACTTTGTAAAAAAAGGAACAAAATCTATTGCTTGTTAAATAAGTTAGGATCCCTCTTCCACCCATGACAATATAAACAATGATAAAATTCCAATAAGTATCAAAGTTCTAAAAAAAACAAACAGGTGAAAGAAGAGAAAGGCTTCCTACGCAGAGAGGTGAAGCAAGCAACTTCATCGGGGTATTGAACAAGCTCGATGGGAGAAAAGAAATGTCTGTGATTCCTTGAAGTGACACCCTCGAGGTATTGAATAAGCCTGCTGGCAGCAGAGAAACACTAGAGATGATGCTAAAACTATGACATCTTATACTTGTGTATTTATATACTCCCAATCCCTAATCGAAAAAACTAATGTTTGGCTAGTTCTATGAAAGGGTTAAACTGATGAAAGGGATGTAAGAGACTATATTTATAATCGAGCTCAGTAGACAAACTATGGTGATCTACGATTTGAGACAATACTTCTTGAAAGCTAGACTCGATGAGTAAAGCTAGATCCAAAAAGAGAATTTGGAGTTCTACCAGTCTGTTGCCAAGTGTTGTAGCTACTACAACCCCCACCCCCCAAAATTTTTTCCCATGCTTTGATTTTGGAGCCTCCCTTTTGCTATTTTGAGTCTTATTTATTCTAAGTGTCGAGTTTTCTTCTTTGAGTATGAAGTTTTGCAACCTCTTACTCTTTCATGCCAAGCTTGTGATATTCAACCTATGCATTTCCTTAAGAAACTACTGAACGTTAACACCCAGTGCTTGGTGATAGTTATTGTTCAACTTCTAATAAATAAACAACACATTTTTGTGCAAAACAAGCTTAGGCATGTCCTAATGACACTGATTAGATGCCTTGATTTGAGGGATTGCGTAGTTCCTTGTGTTAGTTAACTACGCAACTCCTTATCAGAATGAATTGCGTAACCCCAAGTGACAATCAATTGTGTACTCCACTAATATATTCAACTATGCAGTCCCTTGAGCTTATAAACTACACAGTTCTTACAGTTAGGAAATTGTGCATCCCTTGAAAATAGGAAGTGTGCACTTCCCAATGATAGCTCATGTGCACATTTATATAATAGTGTTGTAACACCCTCCTCCCACATTTGCCCAATCTAACCGATCCAATCAGGTAAACATGCGATGAAGAGTTACTATGATATTATTCGACCTCCTAGATCACGTTAAGGAAGAGGAATCGACATACCAACACTTTAAAGACCTCCATTAGGAGCTATAGAACCTTTAGGAGCCAACCAACCCTTCTAGGCATCCAACCATTAAGAGAACTTACTTCTTGACTAAACTAGACCCCCAGTCACTCCCATGGCAAGCCCTCAATGCGATTGAGACCCTTCAATTGCTCCCAAAACAAGACCTCCATGCTACTGTGGCCTTTTTTTAGGTAGTTATGTGCCTGCAACCCTAAATTCCGAGCCACTTTTTTAGGGCTAGGACTCAGGCCTTTTCCCAAAAATTCATGAAACTTCTAGAAATGATAAATAATATCGAGACAAGGTTGTTATTACAAAAAATTGAACAAGGACTTAACCTGACAAGGCCTAGCCATGACAGACATTCCATCAAACACATCATGAACATGTAATCTACAGGTCATTTAAACATATTTGAGCATAGGGACTTCATACTTATCTGGGGTTTGTTAAGAAGGTCTGATGCCCTCTCATAATATTTGCATTATCATCTATTATGTCATACATTCATTATTCGTTCATTTACTAATCAAAACATGATGAGAGGCATGACTAAGATCTTTCATAAAACCATGCTTATAACCAACATATAACCAATAGAATAAAAATGATGGAATAACCACTAAAGCACATATTAACAAGTATATTTACACATAATGCATGAGAGGAAAAGATATATTATTAACATATGCAAAAGCCAACCAAGCCAGGGACTTCCACATACCACCCGACCATAGATTGGGTTGAACCAATCTTTCTTTTAGCTAATCAACCTCGTGCCATATTTCAAGTGTGAATGTGTGGCTCAAAACATGTTATGAAATCAACTCATTAAAAGATAGAAAAGAAAGATCAACACCTTATAATTTAGCCTCTTCGAGGGGGCAACCTCCTTTACATTACACAAATGAACAATTCTTGGATGATACAAATGACAAGACCTCCTTTCTATATATAGGAGTCTGAGGGGTCATAATATAATCAGAGCTGACATAACAATAATAATGTAAGGGCACAATAATAACACTAATGGGCTTCTATGGGGCACAATAATAACAATATGGGGACTACATGGGTACAACAATATAATAAGGGGGTTGTACTAATAACAATAAGGGGTTACACTAGTAGTATAGGGGCATAACATGCCCCTCTCCTTCAAAAAGTGTTGTCCTCAACGCTTGAGTAGTTCTTGATGCTTCTGTATAAAATTATTGTCCTCCCATGTGGAATCTTTAGCGGGTAAGTTCTTCCACTTGATGAGATACTATGAAATTGATCGATTTCGTAGCTATCAGGTTCTTGTTTTTGTGACTGCTCCAGATTCCAATATGATTTTTCCTTCATCTTCAAGTTCTGGCAATATTGTTTGAATTGGGATCTTCTGCAACTTTTGAATGAGTGGCCACACTTCTTCGTCCTTCTTCCATTCATCCCTTGCTTTGTTTCTCCAATCTCATTGGATGATAGAAATAGAACAAAACAATGCTTCCACATCGTCATCCTTTCTTGAGAGTGTATCTGCAACAAAATTTTTCTTCCCTTTTCTGTAGATGATGTCAAAGTAATAACCCAACATATTTGTGACCCATTTTTTCTGTTCTTCTAAAGATAATATTTGTTCTATAAAGTATTTAAGACTATCATGATCCATTTTTACCTTGAAGTGTCTTCCCATTGGGTAAGATCGCCATTTCTTAAGTGCATGTAGTATTTCCAACATTTCCTTCTCATGAATAGCTTGATTGAAATGTAGCCGTAAAAATACCCAATAACCTACATCAAAACTTTTTTCACTATGATGTTGATCTACCTGTTGTTCCATTTTATTCTGCACCAAGGTGGCATTATCCTTTAAAAGTTGGAGAACTTGTTGTTGATGCTTGATGTGATCTCTCACCGCTTGAACCTTTTTCTTCTTGATATGTCCTTCTATCTTGAGGGTTTGAGGAGTGGTAATTTCTTCCAAGGCTTTACAATATATGGTCAAATTCATTTCTTGATGCTCGATGTGATCTTTCACTTCTTGGACATTTTTCTTCTTGATCTGTCCTTCTATCTTGATAGTTTGAGGAGTGGTAATTCCAGCCAATGCATTACGAGATATGGTTGGATTTATTTCTTTTTTCTCGATGTGATCTTTCACTTCTTGAACTTTTTTCTTCTTGATATGTACTTCTATCTTGAGAGTTTGAGGAGTGGTAATTCTTGCCAATGCTTTACAAGATATGGTCGGATTCATTTCTTCTTTCTCTAGGGTTGGTTCTTGGTGTATATCCTCTTCTTTTGATGTTTCTTGATAATTTTCTTCCTCCTCTTCATAATCTATGTAAAATAATTTCTTCTCAGCACACTTATGACCTTTAGTGCATTTGCTATCACAATTGTAACAAAGTCCTTTTTCTCTTTTTTCTTCCAATTGTTGTGGTGTAAACCTTGTAGGTTGTGGAAGGATAGGAGAAAAAACACTTCCATAATTATAGTCATGAGTGGTGGGACTCCTTGTTTCCATAATTTCGCTTTCAATTTTTCTTGCCCACTTGAATGCCTTCTCCAATGAATTAGGTTCCCAAAGACGAACCTCATGTTGAATGTTATCCTTTAAAGTACTTATGAAGACATCAATCCTTTGCTTCTTCGGAATATGATTTACCCTTATATTCAAATTTTGAAATTCCTCAATGTGCTCTGCCATTGAACACTTTTGTTTGAGATTTATCAATTGGCTAAAGAAGGTGTTTCCCTTTGTATCCTCATAATGTGCTATCATTTCCTCTGTGAAAAGTGACCATGTAACAAGTGGTTTACGAGAACAAAGCCATTTATACCATAAAAATTGATTCGGTTCTAAATATGAAGATGCAATACGTACCTTTTGTAATAGTTTCACCTCATGTAGATCAACATATTGCTCCATCTGTAGTAACCGATTTACTGGATCCTTGCCATCAAACTTCCGCATATCGCCTTTTCTTGATTTTAGGAGCTCGATATTGAAACGATTGTAACTCTGTAATTTCGGATCTTCCAGTTTTGAAATTGTGACCTGTCGTAGCCCTCCTGCATCCTCTTTTTAATGCCACCAGTCTGATTGAAATTGGATTCTCCAAGAAATAGTTATGCACAATCTCCCAAGATGACCTGATTATATAACTTTTCAAAAGAGCAAAATTGTATGAAGTTCCACGTGTCACTGTTTTGACCTTCAGATCTAAAAAATATACACAGGAAACTACAGTCCGTCCTGTTTTTGTAGCTTCTTACGAAATTTCAATCTGATTCTCAGAGAGATAGTTATGACTATTTTTCTTAGGTCACCTATTTGGAATGTAATTCAGGAGTCTGCAAAAACCCTAATTTCCTCAGATCATATATCCAAAAATGTAGCGGGCGAAGATCTGAAATTCGGACCCGAGATTCAGCACAATCTCCTCTCAAATGGGTTTTTTTCTTAGCTTTTGAAATGATACAAAAAAAAAGTTATAGCGAAAATGCCACGAAGACTTGTTTGGAGCAGCGAAACCCTAGAATTTGAAGCTCTGATACCAAATGTTACGAAACCAGCTCACAAAAAGATAGAAAAGAAAGATCAACGCCTTATAATTTAGCTTCTTCTAGGGGGCAACCTCCTTTACATTACACAAATAAACAATTCTTAGATGATACAAATGACAAGACCTCCTTCTATATATAGGAGTCTAAGGGGTCATAATATAATCAGAGCCAACATAACAATAATAATGTAAGGGCACAATAACACTAGTGGGCTTCTATGGGGCACAATAATAACAATATGGGGACTACATGGCTACAACAATATAATAAGGGGGTTTTACTAATAACAATAAGGGGTTACACTAGTAGTACAGGGGCCTAACAGAATAGAACCAATCAAGGCTTCCTCAGGCTTTACTATGTATCATGCCAAGGGATTCCTAGGTCCAAACAATAAACTTACACTACAAGCTTTACCACAATCCCACCATGTACTATTCAAGGGATTACTAGGCCCTAAACAAGCATGGATTCCTTTAGACCTCTCCACCTAAACCGTGAATTATTTGTCCATCTCCACCATCTAGGATTTACCGTGTATCCCGCCATTACCAGTCAAGGGTTCCTAGACCCAACAAGGGTATACACCTCTAGGTTTTACCATGTATCTCACCATTACTGGTAAAGGGATTCCTAGGCCGAGTGAGGGTATTCACAACCAGGTTTTATTGTGTATCTCACCATTACAATTCAATGGATTCCTAGGCCTTGTGATTTTTCCTGACACCACCCCAGTTAGTTTCAAATCCATTTGGAAATCCAACTAAACTAAGTAAAAGAACCCATGACACCATGGCTATCCATAAATGGCAAGACAAGGTTGAAATCCACTTTCACAACTCGAAATACCCATGCCAATGACAACAAGAGAACCAAATACATACATTTATGTACAATGCATGCCAAAACTAGCAAGGAAATCATACATGCAACTCGATACCTAAAAGTAATCCCAATGTAGCCACTTGATCACGCTCTCCCTTGCTTGATTTTTGCTTCCCTTTACTTTCTTTTCCTTCCTTTACCTTCCTTCCTCTAATGCTAAAGTTCTCCAAGAATACTATAAGTGTGCAAGAGTATGAGGGAGAGATAATAGAGAGAGAGAGCTCCAAAACTAAACTGAAAAAAGGTTGTGAACTGATCCTCATAAACCAATTTATCAAGGAGGCTCTATTTTCTTCAATTTCCATTATTTTCCTTCATTTTCCTCCTCACATGGCACCTGTGACCTTTCACCTTCCTTTTCTCCTAATTTCCTTTATTTTCATAAATAAAATTCCAATTAATGCCTCTTGCCTTTTCAAAGCCTTTTCCATTACCTTTTCCAATTTCCCCTTAGCCATAATAAATCAAATGAACACCTGCTAGGATGTTTTGCCCAACATTTAGATTGGAATAACTGTCCCATGACCTTGGTTATTATTTTTCCTTTATTAAGGTTATTACATGGATTTTAACCCAAGGATGTTACAGACCCCTCCCCCTTAGGGGAACATCATCCTCAGTGTTCAATGGCACCTACAACTAGCAATACCACTAAAAAGCAAAAAATACTACCTATGGAGCTTTATAACTTAGCTCGATTCAATATTTACAATAATCAACCCGCTGAAAAGTAAACCAACATGGAAGCATAACAAAATGACACCCATACTACTTATTAGAGATTTATAATACAAATCATGGTGGTATTTACATCCATATATAAATATACATATACCAAAACACCATGTCAAAACAGGTACCAAAAGACATCCACTCAACTAGCGAATGGAGAACGATACATACCCTGTATCTGATCAGACATCTCCCATGTAGCTTCATCGGGCCCAAAGTGCTTTTACTGCACGTTAACCCACTTGATTGTTTGGTTTCAGAGCATGAGAATATTTCTCTACAAAATACACTAAGGCTTCGAGTGGAGTTCTCCTTCTGGCTCCACCTGCAATACAGACTAATCAATAACATGATCAATATCCTTTACATAACTTTTAAGTAATGAAACATGGAAAACATCATTGACTTTCACTATTGGAGGCAATTCAAGTATTTAAGCCACTGGTCAATCCTATCAAGGATCTCAAAAGGCCCACAATACCGAGGTGCCAGCTTCACACATGACCCAATCCTCAAGGAGCTCTTCTTGGGCTTGATGCAAAAGTACACATGTTCCCCAACTTGAAATTCCTTAAACAACTTGTGTTGATCTGCATAAATTTTCTACCTATCTTGTGTTGCCTTTATATTCTTCTTGATTACCTGCATTTCCTATTCCATAGATGCTAACATGTCCGTTCCTATCAATACCCTGTTCAATGGATCACTCCAACTGATGGGAGTATTACAACTCCTCCCATACAATGCCTCAAACGGACTCATCCTGAGTGACTCTTGATAACAATTGTTGTAAGCAAACTCCATGAGTGGAAGATACTCTTCCCACTTTCATTGTTGATGCATCACATACATCCTCAACATGTCCTCTAGAATCCTATTGACCCTCTCTGTTTATCCATCTTTCTGCAGACGATAAGTTGTGCTAAAGGCCAACTCTATACCCAAACCTGAAAATAAATCTTTCCATAACCTGGAAGTGGACTTAGCATCTTTGTCTGACACAATCTACTTCAGAACACCATGCAACCTCACTATCTCCTTGATGAAGATATTTGCTACATTACTAGATGAATACATAGACTTCACTGGAATGAAGTGTGCTACCTTTGTCAACCTGTTCACCACAACAATGATGGAATCATGTTGTCTAGATGTCCTTAGAAAACCTATAATGAAATCCATGGAAAAGACCTCCCATTTCCACTATGGAATCAAAATTGACTGTAGTAAACCACTTGGATGCTTACACCTACTTTTACCTGTTGACAATCCAAGCATATCACCACAAAATTTGCCACTTCCTTCTTCATATTCAGCGAATAACAGAACTTCTTCACCGTTGTCAATGTCTTCTGATATTCTGGGTGACCTGAATATGACTTATCATGAAATTATATCAAGATAATCTTCTTGAGTTCACTGTTGTCTCACACATATATCCTGTCCCTAAATCTGATGAAACCATCTATTGTAAGACAATAGTCCACATCCTGTTCACCTGTACCTTGTTGTAACTTGTGCCTAAGCTTCATGTACTTGTCATCCTGTTTTCCTGCCTATAATATCCAATCCTGTAGATTTGTCCCATAAGCACTCACAACTACTATGTGATTTACCTGTATCTGTTTGCTAAGAGAATCTACAACCCTGTTCTCCTTTCCCTTAATGTACCTAATTTGAAATTAAACTCACTATCTGTAGCCAACCGTATAGCTTGCCTGACATTCAAAATCAATTTGTCAAACAAGTATCTCAATCCACTATGATCACTCATTAGTACAAACCCCCTACAAATAAGATAGTGCCTCCACATCTTCAATGCATGGATGATCGCTGCCAACTCAAGATCATGTGTAACATAATTGTGCTCATGCTCATTAAATTTCCTTGATTCATAACATACCACCTGTCCCTCCTACATGAGGACTCCATCAAGTCATCTCTTGCAGGTATCTGTACACACCAAGAACTCTTTATCTGGATTTGCAATATCTAGAATTGGAGCATTTATCAACAACTATTTCAATTGCTCAAAACTAGCTGCACATTCCTCTCTCCATTCAAATTTCTTACCTTTCCTTTGCAATGACGTGATATGATATGAAATTGCATGAGAAGTTCCTAATGAACCTCCTATAGTAACCTTCTAACCCCATGAATGACCTTACCTCATGCACATTTCTAGGAGCTTCCCATTCCATGATAGCTCTTATCTTTTCCGTATCCACTGCTATGCATTCCTTGGAAAAAAACATGTCCCAAGTAATGTACCTCTGTCTGAAAGAAATTGCATTTCTAAGCTTTGCATACAACTGATGCTCTCCTAGCAATCACAACATTGCTGCTAAATGTTTGGCATGCTCTTGCTCATTCTTAGAATATATCAATATATAATCAGTGAACACAATAAAAAACTTGTCCAGATAAGGACACAACACACTATTCATCAAGCACATAAAAATAGCCGGAGCATTAGTCAAACCAAATGGAACTACAACAAACTCATAATTTCCATACCTGGTTCGAAAAGCAGTCTCGTAAATATCCTTTTATTTGATGCATACTTTATGGTATCCTAATCTCAGATCAATTTTTGAGAACACTGCTTCTCCCTTCAACTGGTCAAATAAGTCATCAATTCTCAGAAAAGGATACCTTTTTTTGATGGTTACCTTGTTCAACTGCCAATAATCAATGCATAACCTGAGAGTACAATCCTTCTTCTTCACAAACAATACCGTTGCTCCCCAAGGTGATACACTTTGCCTAATGTATCCCTTCTCAAGCATTTCCTTCAATATAACTTCAACTCTACTAACTCTGGTATGCTACCCTTGGTACCAACTCAATAGAAAAGTATACTTCCCTTTGAGGCATCAAATCTGAAATATCCGCGGGAAATACATCCTGAAACTGCTATAAAACCGGGTACTTGCTCAATACCTTCGCATCCTCAACATCCTTACCTTTATCACTAGAAATATGCACTGCAAATAACACACACCTTTTTCTATGACTGCACTTTGCCTTCATAGCAGTAACCATTATGAATGATGTATATTTCTTCTTATCTTGTAAGATTCTCTATTCTCCATTGTCATCCAAGCATTCAATATATTTTATAACAATCCACCTTGGTCCTATGCAGAAATAGGAAATCCATACCCAAAAGCATACTATATGATCCCAATTAAAGTACATTCAGATGTGTTGATGTCGACATACCCTTTAACTCAAATGCACAAGCTCTTACTCAATGATGAACTATTTTCTTTGTACCTTTAGCCAACTGCACTAACCAAGATTCTGCATGCACTTCTTTATTCAAACCACACTTATCCATCAGGTCAGGATTAACATAACTATAATTAGATCCAGGGTCAATCAAAATAGAAAAAAATTGATCACAAATCTTACCATCCATCTCGATAATAGATTCCTAGTGATCCACCTACCTATTATCTAATGTTGCATAGATCCGAGGAATACTCTGTCCAACATCCCCAACTGTCTGTGCTTACTGTGCACTGTAAATATGAGGCCTACCACCCTCATACTATGGGCAACCTCTCTTGAGATGCTCCTTTCCACATATCCAACATTGCAACTATCCCGTATCATCACCTTTATTTTTCTTCCCTCCAGGATGTGGCCCATGTCCCGGTCCAACTACATTAAACTTCTTGTTAGGAATACCATTCTCTTTCTCACCTACATCCTGAGGTCTTGTTCACTTTGGCTTCCATTTACCTTTAGTCTTGTCTGTCCCTTTCCAACCTTGTTGAGACTTTGTCTTGCGCTTTGATTGCGCATAAAAATGCTTCAATTTACTAATGACTTCTTCAAGTGACCGAGGCTTATCATACTCAATCTTATCTCTAAATTCTAATGGTAATACCCCGAAAAATATCTAAACTTTAGCCTTCCCATCCTTAAGATATAATACAGACCTCAACAATTCCAAGAACTTGGTCGTATACTCCTCATATGCCATCGATCCCATATTTGGCTCATATAACTCAACTTTACTGTCATAGTACCTCTATGAAAAATATTTCTTCCTGAAAAAGTCTCTTGAATTCATGCTGACTCAACTCTTCTGTCTTGATGTCTCTAACTCGCTTCACATCTTCCCACCAGATATCTTCTTTCGCTTTGAGGCTTAAGATAACTATTATGGCCTTCATATTCTCTGTGTAATGATGCAACTCGAATAACTTCTTCATCCCAAGTAACCATGCCTTTGCATGTTCTAGTTTCTATCTCCATCAAATGTAGGTGGCTTGGATTTCTTGAACTCATCTAGAAAATGTCCCCTGCCATTCCTCTTGTAAGGATGATAATGATGATGACCATGGTACCCATTAGAACCAGAACTAGAATAGAACCTGTATCCATCAACTCTTCTATCTGATGTGTCCAAGAACCTGCCATCTCTGATCGTTTCATACCTATCCAACCTGTGCCCACCATGAGACCTACTTCCATATGCCCCATTAGTCATGTCCTCCTGCCCATGAATGATCCTAAGCGGTCCTTGCCTCTACAAATTTGATAGAATTTAAAGGATAACTGCATTAACTTCTTCTTGTTTCTCTTGTGCCTGAATGATTCTACCATTATCTGCTTTGCAACTTCTTATTTCTATCTTCAAACTTCTCAATGTGTCTACCATGTTAGGAGAGTGCCCATCACCATGATGCTCATCTGATCTATAGGGAGAATCTCGTGAACTGTAGTCTACCATTTTTCTAGTCACCTTTGATCTTCTTCCTGCAAGTATACCATGTTATCTAAAACAACATATAAACATAACCATCATACCTTAGTATAGTTCAGGGGAGGATATTTCGTCTGCACGATCAACCAGATTAACTCAATACATATATATAAACATAATCATATCAGTATATAAACACCATTTCAACCGTTATCCAAATACCTAGCATGACCATACCATAACCATGCCAATGCATGCACAACGACATATAAACACTGCCATGTATAACAAATGCATAACCGACATACTTTCATGACAACCACATCCAACAACAACACCATCATCTTCCACACAGTGACACAACTGCAACAATGAACACCACCATGAATACAAAACAAGCACATAGACCATAATATAAATAAGACATATGCAACCGACATGTATGCATGACAAACACATTCTTCCCATCCAGTCCAAGAGGTGAACCATGCTCTAATACCACTCTGTAACACCCTCCTCCCACATTTACCCAAGCTAACCAATCCACCAAGGTAAACATGTGACAAATAGTTCTATGATATGATTCTACCTCCTAGATCACATTAAGGAAGTGGAATTGAAGGACAAGCACTTTAAAGACCTCCCTCAAGAGCTACAAAACCTTCAAGAGCGAACCAACTCTTCCAGGCATCCAACCTATGAGAGAACTTACTTCTTGACTAAACTAGATCCCCAACCACTCCCATGAAAATCCCTCCATGCAACTCAGAGCCTCCAATCACTCCCAATACAAGGCCTCCATGCGATTGTGGATTTTTCAGGAAGTTCTATGCCTATGACCCCGAATTCTGAGCCAATTTTTCAAGGCTAAGACTCAGGCCTTTGCCCAAAACTTCATGAAACTTCTAGAAATGATAAATAACATTGAGAGAAGGATGCTAATACGAAAACTTGAATAAGGACTTAACCTGACAAGGCCTAGCCATGATAGACATTCTATCAAACACATCATGAACATGTAATCTACATATCATATAAATACATTTGAGCATAGGGACTTCATACTTATCTAGGGTTTATCAAGAAGGTATGATTTCCTCTTATAATAGCTGCATTATCATCTATTAGGTCATACATTCATTATTCATTCATTTAATAATAAAAACATGATGAGAGCCATGACTAAGATCTGTCATAAAACCATGCTTATAACCAACATATAACCAGTAGAATAACAATGTTAGAATAACCATTAAATCACATATTAATAGGTATATTTACACATAATACATGAGAGGAAAACAACACTTATTAACATATGAAAAATCCAACCAACCCAAGGAATTCCACGTACCACTCGACCATATATTGGGCTGACACAAATCTTTCTTTCAACCAATCACCCTTATGCCATATTCCAAGTATGAATGTGGGACTCACAACAAAACCAATCAAGGCTTCCTCAGGATTTACCATCTATCCCACCAAGGGATTCCTAGGCCCAAACAATAAACATACACTATAGGATTTACCACAATCCTGCCATGTACCGGTTAAGGGATTACTATGCCCTAAACAAGCATGGATGCCTCCAGATATCTCCTCCTAAACCATGAGGAATTTTTCTGACGGAACCCTCTAGGAATTACCGTGCATCCCACCATTACCGGTCAAGGGATTCCTAGGTCCAACGAGGGTATACACCTCTAGGATTTACCTTGTATCCTGCCATTATCGGTCAAGGGATTCCTAAGCCCAACGAGGGTATTCAAAACCATGATTTATCTTATATCCCGCCATTACCGGTCAAGGGATTCCTAGGCCTTGTGATTTTTCCTAAGACCACCCCACAAAGTTTCGAATCCATCTGGTAATCTAGCTCAACCAAGTAAAGTAACCCAATCACACCATGGCTATCCGGAAATGGAAATACAATGTTGAAATC
The DNA here is from genome assembly GCA_031772625.1 of Pinus tabuliformis. Taxonomy (NCBI): domain Eukaryota; kingdom Viridiplantae; phylum Streptophyta; class Pinopsida; order Pinales; family Pinaceae; genus Pinus; species Pinus tabuliformis. Next base: position 365,724,262 of record CM062809.1, read on the forward strand.
CACTATCACACTGGGAAATACCCATGCCAATGACAAGAAGAGAACCAAATACACACATGCATGTACCATGCATGCCAAAACTAGCAAGGAAATCATACATGCAACTCGATACCTGCAATAAATCCCACTATAACTGCTTGATCATGCTCTTCCTTGTTTGATTTTTGCTTCGCTTTGCTTTCTTGTCCTTCCTTTGCCTTCCTTCCTCCAATGTTAGAGTGCTCCAAGAATACTCTAAGTATGCAAGAGTATGAGAGAGAGATAATAGAGAGAGAGATCTCCAAAAATGAACTGACAAAAGGTTGTGAACTGATCCTCAAAAGCCTTTTTATCAATGAGGCCTCTATTTTATTCAATTGCCATTATTTTCCTTCATTTTCCTCCTCACATGCAACCTTTGACCTTTGACCTTTCTTTTCTCCTAATTTCCTTTATTTTCATAAATAAAATACCAATTAATGCCTTTTTCCTTTTCAAAGCCTTTGCCATTGCCATTGCCAATTTACCCTTAGCCATAATAAACCAAATGAACACCCACTAGGATGTTTTTCCCATCATTCATCTTGGAATAACTATCCCATTACCTTGCTTATTATTTTGCCTTTATTAACTTTATTACATGGATTTTTAACTCGGGGTTGTTACAAGTGTTATCTTACATGTGTCAACTTACAAAGTTTATCTCCTTATTTTTAGGCATGCACGCTCAAAACCATAACCCTAACTTCATGAGTGATCATATATATATATAAAGTCATCCTAGAGCTCATTCTCACACTCATCTTTGGAGCTCTATCCACTCTTGTGAGCACAATGATATTTTGTTTCCATTTGCGCCATTTTTCCATGTAAGTTTCTCAATCCGCTTTTTGTCACTTTTGATTTCATAAGTGTTGCTTTTTCCTTCTTTTCATATAAAATGTGCCGTTTTAGTTATTATTAGCTTCTACAAGTGTTGTTTAAGTATTTTATTCTTCTTTTCTAGTGTCACTTACATTCCATGTCTTTTCACATGCTAATAATCATTGTTGCTGGGTATATTACATGCATGCTTGTCTTCCTACTTTCATTATATTTCTCGCTTGATGCAAATGGTTGTTTAGATGGATCCTGAGAAGATATACAACCTTCCTCCCTTTAATTATCAGATCTTGAGCCTTGCTCTCTATCAAATAAAATTGCATAGATCCTGAGGCTTCCTTTCCTCCTCAACTGTGCATTGCACAATACTAGCCACTAGAGGTTCTCTCTTACCCTATGTGACTATGCATTATGTATTCTTAGTGCCCTAGTTGTGCACTGCACATTCCCAGCCAATAGTGGGGCGCCTCTTGTCCACTGTCACTGCGAACTACGCAGTAGGGAAGCCTCCCTCCATCAATAATTGAGAATTGTGTAGCCTCAAGTCACAATCTATCTCTATGCTAACAAACCTTGTGCAATCCCCTCTCAGTCACAGTGTAGTGCACATTTCCAGTGTCCAGTGAGTCACTCTATCTCCCCCTATGCTCAAGCATTTCACAATCCCTATATTTGTTTATCTTTTGTTTATGATTGACTGATTTATTAGTTGATATTTTGTGGGACTAACTTGTTATTGCCATGAATGGATCCGTTTCACTAGGTACTGCATATCTAGATCACATTAGTCTTTCATCATTCACCAAAACCCTTCCTCCCTCCACAAAAAAAGGACCATTGAAGGAGGCCACAGAAATAAGTATCGAGAATGCCATGAATAATACCTTGACAGTAGTTCCCATCCTATCAAATACCCAATGCTTGATTGATAAATATTCCAATATCACATGGTTAACCATCAAAGATGTCTTTAATACAAAGAAGTTTCCATAACATCTTGAAGATAGGGAATTTTATGTGAATATCTAGAAGTCAGGGTTCCATGAAGTTGCTTACAGGTATCTTGTGTTACCTTATGTTGATGATATCAAATGGGTACTGCAGGGTCTAGACACCAAGAATATGGTTCTTAACAATATTAGTGGGTTAAAACTTTCCTCTTATCTGCCACATGACTTGTACTCATACTACAAGTTACCCAAGTCTACACAACACTTGAATTCCTAGTTTTATCTAGCTTAGGGTTATTTGGACACAAGCAAAGTGATTAAGTCATGGTGGCAAGAACCGACTAAGTTTCACCAAAATCCAGATGGTATCTATAGGATCAAGTCCCTTAGGAAAGTTTATGAGTACATGATGACTATGAGCTGTAGGATATATGGGTGGAGGAACATTGAATTTTATGATGAAGGTTGGATCTTCATGCTTTATCCACTTGTAACAGAAGGAAAAGTATCCAATTGGTCAAAATTGTTGGTCCAATAACTAAATATTAATGTGACTAAGGTGAAAGAACCACCATGTGGCAATAAACCACAATTTTACATGTCTTCTGACTTACTAGATGGTATTTGTGCCTGCCACGTGCTCCTAGATCTAGGCTAGAAGTGGACCCCAAGAGAACTCCTTATCAATGTTTATTGTGAGTTATTGTCATAGTACAACTACAGAGGATTTTATGAAAATCTTGCTGAGCTCTTCTTCACAGTACTATATCAGATGATCTTTGAAGTAGAATCCCCTTGCATGTCTCATGACACTAGAAGAATAGCTGCAAATATAACATATTGGTTTGCCTCACCTCAAGGCACATACCTTAGAGTTTTTGGTTGTCATGCAGGAGGTCGATACCAACTTAGCATAGGATTATTTGAGTTGTTGTAGAAGAAGAAGAAGGCACCTTGGTCTTCGTTTCCTTTGTAATTGGGATCCTATGAACTCAAAGTCTTGAAGGCTGCAGAAACATAAGCTAAGGAGATTATTTTCCTTATGCTTGGTGAGATGAGTTTTCACAAATATGATCCATATGGTGTGTACAAATGACATTGTGCTAAGTTACATTTTGCCTGATCTTATGAGTCTTATTCTTGGGAAAAGGAAGAAAATCTAAATAGCTGTTACAATTCTTCCCAAACACACGTGTCAGGTGATGAGGCATACCCTTCCCATGTGGCTCGCGGACAAGATGTTGTCCAAGAAGGGAATCAACGAGAATTGCCCACTCCAGTTAGCACTGCTAAAGCTAAGAGGAAAATTTTGGATAATCCTGAGGAAAGACAAGCCAAAAATTTAAAGTGGATCCTGTTATTACTAAAGGGGATATTGAAGAGAAAGGAGCTTGATGAATCAAAGAGGAAGCAACAATAAGAAGAACAAAGATAAGAGGAAGAGCACAAGAGAAAAGAAGAATAGGAACAAAAGTAAAGAGAAGAGATGTAGAGAAGAAAAGAAGAGTTAAGAAAGAAAGAAGAAGAGGAAACTAAGAAGAAACAACAAGAGGAAATATGGTTGAGACACAAAGAATAAGAAGAATGAAAGAAGTAGTTTGAAGAGGAAGAGTCGCAAAAGCAGTTAGAAGAAGAAGAAAGCCAAAAGAAGTAGGATGAAGAGTTTGTAAGAGAGATAGAGGAAGGGATGTAGGTCCAAGACATAGAGCCTAGCCAAGAGGAGGAAGAGAAAGAGGTAGACATCATGCCTATTGTAGATTTACCATTTATTAGCCTCCAACACCTCTTACTGGTGGCCACATCCCATTCAGTGAGATGGGAATATATCATCCACAAGATGAATTGGTCATGGATACCTCCAATTTTACCTTCAATGAGTTGATGAACAAAATAGTATAGGAGAGGTGAAGGTACTTTCCAAATGACCTTTTCCATCCCATTTCCATCCACACAAAGAAGGTAATTATGCCTAACACTAGGAAGAATTTGAGAACAATCACAACAGCTAATGCAACCTTTGCAGAACCTACAAAAGTAAAAATTGATTTCTTGATGAAAGAAAATGAAAATTTAGCAAAGGAGTTGGCTTCTGCAAGGTAACAAATTGATCACCTCCTCACTGAAAATCAGAGGTTGTCTTCCACCAGTAACAAGAAGGAGCTACAAGAAGAAATATTTGAGGAAGTTCAATCATTGGGAGACATGATGTGACAATTGTATGAGGAAATGATCACCATTCATAAGGCAATAGTGGCCTTGCATACAATAAAAAATAGGTCATGGGAGAATGTAAAGTTTTTAAAGATAGTTTATGCAACTATTGATACGATCCAAGAATGGGGCACTAAGTATAGAGATGCACCAGTAGATTTGGTCAGGAATACAAGGTAGGATGTTGAGTTGGAAAGAGTCGAGGTCAAGATGCTTATACAAGGTAACAAACAACTCAATACTTATGTGGCCAACACCATAACTGCCTACTTGCGACTGTATCATGGGTTTGCTGCCTTGGTAAGAGTGCACCATATACCTTCCATTGAAGCAGTTGCAGAAACAAAGGGTAGAAATGTTTTTAGTAAAGAGATTGAAGAATTCTTGAACAACTTGAGATAGGTGACCACTAAGGAATATTTGGAAATTAGAAGAGAGAATATTCTGCAACTTGTATATGGACTTGCTAAGTTTAATGTGAATTTGTGCATGTTGTGGAACAACATTTAGACTAGTTCGAAAACTATTTATCCAGATGCAATGGACACTAGAGTTAAATAATCCCAATATTCCATCAAAGGTTTAGGGCATAACATTGCAGTACAAGGCTTGGTACCAATATGTTACATCAGAACTACAAATGGAAGTTGTCAAGCTACAAATTCCTCAAGCTCAACCATGATGCATTAGTTTTTCCTTATTGGGCTTTAGCCACATTTTTGTCTTATGTAATTTTGTATTTTGAAAATAATAAGAAATGTAATGAAAAGTGGAAGTCTAAGAGTCACATGGGGAATATGAATAGTTATTAGGTAGAATAAAGACAAAATAATCTCAAGAGTCACGAGGGAGCTCAAAGGTCACAAAGGAAGGTGAAAGGTCACTCATTTGTTATAAACAAATCCTCATTACTCAAGAAAAGGGCTTAGAACTTAGGATTTGTAGCCTTGGCTTCTTTAGCTTAGCATATGAGTGAATATCATTCTTTTGGAGAAGCAAGTGGTAACTTCATGTTCCATTATTGGAGCTAGTTCCATATCATTGTATTGTGTACTTAGAACTTTCACTAATACTCAGAATCTCTCAGAGCTAGCGCACTTTCATGCATGTATCATGGATATTGCAATATTGTTCTTTAATGTTTACAATATATGTTATTTCATACATGGTAAGGTCAAAAAACTATTTCGTTAGCTTTAGTATATATCTTATTGAATGCGTGTTGTATTTTCTTTCGAACTAGGGGTCCGTTGGGTAAGATTTAAATAGAAATAAATTTGATCAAAGGTTAAGATGAAAAAAAAATATAAAATAAAATAATTAAAAATAGTTGTTAAAATTGGGTTAAGGTAATTAATGAATTAAAACAAATATTTTACCAAATTTAAACCATGTCAAATTGAAATTTAAGAATTTAAAATAAATCGAAATACAAATAATTAAAAATAGTCGTTAAAATTGGTTTAAGGTAATTAACGATTAAAACGATTATTTGACCAAATTTAAACAAGGTCAAATTGAAATTTAAGGATTTAAAATAAATTTAGTCAAATGTTGAATTTAGTCAGAGGTTAAATAAAAATTTAGAATAAACTAATTAGAAATAATGGTTAAATTAGATTAAAGTAATTAAAGTTTAAATTAGTTATTTGTCAAATTCAAATAAAGTCAAATTGATGTTTAGGAATTTAAAATAACAAATTTGAAAAAGTGTTAAATAGATTAGAATGATTTAAATTAGCTCATAAACTAATTAAATAAATAAAATTATAATTACTAAGATAATATAGCAAGGCTAGATTAAAGAGGGAAGGATAAATGTTTAGGAGAAAATTAACACAAAAATAGAATAAAGGTGAAGATAAAAACATTAAAAACAATTAGAATGAAGGTTAGAAGGGTTAGAAAGGAAGGACAAATAATTAATTAGACAAAGAGTTGAATACTAAATAAAGGGATTCAAAGGGAAATGATGAAAAATATTTAAGAAAGGAGAAGGGAGGGTATTTCAAAACAATAAGTTAACCAAAGGGAAAGAAGGCAACCAAAGGGGGCGAATAGATTTTAATGGGTGAGATAGTAGATAACGTGCTGCCATGAATGGAAAAGCCTGGATCCATCCTCCTATTAAAGTTATTAGGGTTATTCTCAATTTCGAGGGCTTCTCGAATACTTCGAGAGTTATAAAAAGGAACAAAGGCTAGGAATTCCGCTTGATCAAAGCAAATCAAGTGCCCGGGCTTAAAACAAATCAAGTTCTTTCATATATGTCTGTGTGTCTCTTTTAGGATAGTACTATTAATTTTCTTCTAGAAGGCTCACTCTCCTTTTCTCCTTGCGTGGAAGAACCTTTTATGCATTACAATTGATATTTCAAAAAGTTTACTCACTTTTTTGTCTACAAAGCTATGTGTATGCTTCCTATGTTGTTTATTGTAGCCAAGGCACATCTATAATATCGCACATATGGGAGTCAGGCCTGTCTCTTGGATGGGGCTCCTACTCCAAATGGTGTGAGTTGTAATTGGGACTTCATACCAGGGAGACCCCCTTCCTTGTTGTCAGCATCCAACACCATCAATAAGAATCTCCTAAGAATAGCTTGATCTGGTGTGTTAGGCTAACTAATCACTTAATTTTGGTTGTAGCTTGTCAATGAAACAACCATAAATTACCCTGTGAAAGAACCATGGATATCTCCTAATCCGTGCACTTTTTGGAGGAAATTCTCAATTGAAACGTAATTGGGCATGTGTTGAAAAAAACCCACGTTTTATTTTTTCCAAATTCTACTCCATTTTCCCAGAAATTGCACCCAAATTTTATGACTCAATTTTTCCTGGCATGATTTTTCTGAACAATTCATCATTACCTAGAGTCTTCTAGAATCGACCTAGGTGCAATATAAATAACATAAAACCATGTTGTCAATGTTAGAGACAAAACCCATGCCTTGAAATTCTCCTTAGAGTAGCATGGATATGCCAACCTCAATGGCTAGTTACTGGCCTTGCATAACAGTTAAAGGAATTGGCTAAATAAAACCATCATTAGTAATAAATCAAGCATTATCCTCTTTAATCCATTAAAAATAAAAGAAAATGACAATAATTAACTATTTCATCATTCTTAGGTTTATTACGACACATTTATGGAAAAATCGATTAAGAAGGGCAATGAATGGGTGACAACATGCTAGAAAATGGCCAAGAAAAGATGTTTGTAGTGGAAAAAGTAATGGAAAATTGGAAACACAAACCATGTGTTGCCATATCTGCCATGTCATTCATTGTAAACTACTGCCACATGTCCAAGTTGTTGTTTCATTGCTGAGTGGGAAGGGGAGTTGTGTGTTGTCCATCACCATACCCATCCAATGAAATTGTTCCAAGTGTCAATTCTTAATTGAGCCACCTATCCTCCAATGAATGCTTGCCATGTGTCATAATTATATTGGATATGTGAGATATTTTAAACATCATGTAACTCTCAACATAATCCATTGTTTGGGCTTAGTGGTCACCGTTGATTTACTTGAATGTTGCACACTGTTTATCAATGTTCAACATCATGCATGTCCAACTGTCATCCGTTGTTGATTTGATCAGTGTATGGTTGATGCATCCGAGAGGTGCACACCCTTTAACATTTTAATGTATTGGGTTTTTTCCCTTGTAGCTTAAGCATCCAATTAGTAGTATTGATTTTTAGATGGCCATAACTTCTTATATGGAAGGGATTTTTCAGAGTAATATATATCATTGGAAAGGTATCAATGAGACCTACACAAACACATTGTTTATAGGATCATTTGGTTATCATAAATGGATCAAAAACTCAAATAACTTCAAGTACCTCATCTTCATGTTAAGAGTTCCTATAAGAGATCAAGTTGTCATAGTGCATCATAGAGTGTACTGCTGCTTCCTTAGGCATCATGACTGATACTTATATTATATTAGACATCCCCTTTGACATCAATGACATCTTTTTGTCATCAATGATAACACTATGTGCAACAAAAACACATCAATTGTTCATGGTGTTGCCATACTACATTGTGATTGCAAAATATAACAAAAGAACTACATAACAACATATTCATGAATTTGAAGATGTCACTGGAGCAGAGTCCTTTGCACTTGTACCAATTGCCATAGAGGGCATGATCTCACATTAGAGGTGACTCTCTAGGTGGGCCAAGTGAGCATCCAATATCTATAGATAAGATCATTGATACCATTACACCCTTTGAATTTCATTTAGGGAGGAAATGATATCATTTATATCCTCAGGTTTCTCTTTTATAACTTGACCTAATAAGGTCTTCATGTGTATTTGTAAAGCGATGGAATTCATGTATTTGTCCCTTCTCCCCCTAGTATGATCGGGTCAAGGAAGCCAATTAGAAACCTCCTCCATAATTTTTGAATCTAAGTAGGCCTAGTAGTCACGAGTAGCATAATTCTCAAGATGATGAATCTCCTCCCGAATGTTAGGAGAAGTCATTGAATGGTAAATGGAAGTTTCTTCTTGCACCTGGGTTTGAGAATACGACTAACCTTGTTAACCACATATAACAGTCCTTCTGGAATTGTGCAAACTTTGTCACAATGTTGAGGGAAAAATGTAGGGTAACTCGGTGCAAGACCAAGGCTAAAACTGCCTCCCGCACCAATAAAACCTACCACTAAGAGCCCCTCCATCTTCAAACAAAAACATAATAGAAACACAAGTACATTGAACCACGTTGAAACAATAGACAACTGGATTAATATCAACTTCTATAATTTCTACCCTGCTTGAATGTCAAATAACTAGAAATTCCTAGAGAGAAAAAAACAGGGCAGAGCCAACTCAGTGAGAGAACTAGCTGAGGTATAAAGATGAAAACTCCCAATAGGAGGAAGACCAAGCCAGAAAAGGAAAACGACACTAGTTTCACTAGAGTCCTCAAGACCTCAAGACCTAATAAATCGTAATGCACCAAGATAAAATCATTAGGGCCACCAATATAGAACCAACACCAAACATAAAATAAGAAATGCAATGCATCAAGGATGGGAGAAGATATTACCCAGAAAATGCTACCCAAGAGTGTTGGGATCCATAGAAACCTTGACCTTTGAAACTGATTGATGACACCAAAAACCTCCAATTAGACATCTTACTCTTGTAGACACCAAGAGCAGAGGAAAAGGGAGGCTTGAATGGGTCACTGCTGCAACCCCTTTGGCAAGCGACCCTTGCACTAAAAATCTGAGTCTCACTCCATTTATCTGACCAATTGTCCCTCATTCCAAACTTAACAATGCAAAATGAAGGGAAATAAAATCCCACCAGTGACAGGGATGTAACTTGAACTAGGCATAAAAACCAATCTTCATGCAATAAAACAACAATTCAAGTGTCATGTAGGGAATTCACCATTACATCCAAGGAATTAAGGTCTTGCATGCTTCGTGAATGGGAGGGGCTAGCCATACCACCCCTTTTTAATTGAAATGGGAGGCAGCAGGGTGGCGAGCAACCCTCGCGATCTATGCTTCCAGATGTCCTTGCACCCCAATTAGGAGGGTTATATTTTCTTTTAATTAAAACTAAAACTAAAACTAATTCTTTAACTTTGATCATTATTATAAATAACTCTTCTTCAATTGGTCAAAGGTGAAAAATATTTCATTTCCCTACTTTAAAGGTTTTTTCATTTATATCTCACTTTTATCAAAATTCAAGATCAATAATTTTCTACCAATTCTAAAAAAATGTTCCAAAACAAAGCATTTGAGTAAAATATTTTAAAAACATAACTATTTATTTATAGAAAAATATTATTTATTTTTAATATTTATCAATATCACATTGTAAAAAAACAATAAATACAAACAAAATATTCAAATGATTTTTTTAATAGAAAAAGTCACACTATCATATTAAATATAAAATAATTAAAAAATACTAATTATAAAAAAATATAACTAATAATTTAATATTTAAAAATAATAATTATAAAACAATATAAATAATAATTTAATATTCTATATATAACTTATACAAATTAAATGTTTGTTAAATGTTAATAGATGTTGGGCATGAAATCCCCCCAAGGCATGTTTTGGGGCTTAAAGCCCAATTTTTGACCGAATCTTCTTGTAAAAGCTCCGCGAATTGTGGGCGCGGAGCGTGAAATTATAATAGAGTCACAGGGTTGTCCGCCCTAGTTTTTGTAATGTAATGTCGGCTGGATAGACCTACCCATGGTTCGCGGACCATGGGATTGTATAAATAGAGTGAGGCTCTAAGTGTATAAGATAACTAACTAATAGAAGAAAGAATAGAGAAGATGAGAAGTCTAAGTGATTGAGTCGAAGTGTAAAGTGTGTCTGTGGGTCATAGAGTAGGAGAAGGCTCTGCAGCTGAGTGCGCAGAGGCCTAGTAGTCTGCAGCTGAGTGCGTAGAGGCCTAGTAGTCCGCAGCTGAGTGTGCAGGGCAGGTCGAGTCTGTAACCATTGGGAGAATCAATAAAGAGAAGTTTTACTACATTTCTGTGTATCTTTTCCTGGTTTAATGCATGATTGGATATAATTTGCAAGTATACTGTTTATTTACTGCGTGAACCTGTATGAATGTTTTGTATAACTAATTATAACTTAAGACATTCAAGTAGGCGAAGGTAATTAACTAGTACTGGAAGATAAGTAAGATCTCGGGTAAAAGCGCCAAGCGCGGTGCAGGAGCTCCACAACCCCTGGTTAGGGCTGCGTGAAGGTAGTGTATCAGGCCGCAAGGGATGGGAAAGTGCGCGAAGCAACTTGCGCGCAGAAACAAACAGTGGACCAGTTGAACCTCTCAGACATCTCAAGGGTGCGGAAACCTAGTTCTAGCACCCTCCCATACTACTTCGGGTGAGACCTTAGTTTGTGCTCTGCGGACTGTTGTCGAAAGGGCCAGTAGTACAGGGATTTGTTTGGCTAATTAACTCTGAACCTGGGTGAGGCCCCAACAAGCCAACAAACGGTTCCATTTCCAGGACTGAGATTTGCATAGAGATGTTTGATGTCGTATTACTGGAATCTGACAAAGAAAGGAATTGAAGATTGGTTGGACAAAAAGATTCACGAGTTCACGGCGCAGGAAAATAGGAATCTGCAACTATCAAAGGAAGAATGGTTAGACTGCTACTTATATACGAAGATCCACAAAATTTTCTTTGCATCCTTCCTCACTAAGTTGTACGAGTGGATCGTGAAGCTAGCAGATAGCCAAGGAAGGTGTAAACTCGACAAACCTATTGTGTTGACACTAGAATTGGTGCTTAGACTGGAAGCATCAGAAGATAAGATCGCCCGCGCTGTCGATCACTGGCTCAATCAAATCATAGGAGGATTCATCACCGAATTCACGGTAGATACTTCAGTCAGCTATAGCAAGGTAGAACGACGCTTCCTTAAGGGACCACGAGGTAAGTACATTAAATCTTTGAACACTTGGATTAAAATGGTACTGTGTGAAAAGCAGGTTATGCGAATAAATTGATGTTTGGGGCTACGCGGAGTGGGAGAATCTACAGAAATGAAGGTAGCACAGAACTAGAAACTAGCCCCTTGATTTCACCTCCATGAGGGGGCGAAGAAGAGCTCGCGAAGGTCTGTCCAAGAAGTATGATCAATCTGATAAGGCAGATAATTCCACACATACCACCCCTACCCACACCACCACTAATTTCACCATCTTCACCCTCGTCTTTGCCCATACCACCTCTGCCACCACCGCGAAGCAGTATGATAAGCGCGATAAAGCTACCAGTGTTCAAGGGAGTAGGGAATGAAGATTCAGACTAGTTTTGGTTCATGATAAACGCTGTATGGGAAGCACAGGGTGTCAAAGACGACAATATAAAGAAGGCAATGTTGGTCAGCGCTCTGCGGGATCGCATGCTAACTTGGTACATTAATCATTCCAAGGACAATCTGAATGCGGGGATCATGGATATCCAAGCTGCGCTGAACGAAGAATTTAGTAGGCCAAAGTCATAGGCACAACCGATCATTGGATTCAAGAAATCACAATGCTACCAGGCGAGACCCCGTAGGAATTGGATCAAAGATTGAAGTGCACAATTCACGAAGTGAACATGACATTAACAGATGGGAAACACCGCGAATGGTTTGTAGCATCGTTAACGCCACATCTACGGAATGCGTTGTCGCAACAAAGGCTAACCACTCAGGTTGAGGCATTGGTGGTTGTGATGAGATTGCCTGAAACTCCGATACAAGATCCTAACCTGGGAGTTCAACAGATTCACGTGCAGTAGAAAAACTTGTGCCTGGAGATGTAGAGTTTGAAACAAGACAGGACAACTCGCCCAGAGATGCACGATGAGGTATGGTGCGTAAAATGCAAGGACCAGGGGCATGACAAGGACCACTACCCAGTGTTCACGAATTACCTTGCGGGAGGAGGGCCAATGCCACTAAGACCAGAGGCACAAGCAAGACCAAGTGCGGTGTCTGCATTGTGGTGCACGATTTGTCAGATAGGACAACCCACCCAGTGATGCACGATGAGGTATGGTGCATAAAATGCAAGGGCTAGGGGCACGACAAGGACCACTACCTAGTGTTCATGAATTACCTTGCAGGAGGAGGGCCAATTCCACTAAGACTGGAGGCACAAGCAGGACCAAGTGTAGCGCCTGCATTGTGGTGCACGATTTGTCAGATAGGAGGAAAGCATGCTACATATAATTGCCATCTATTACAAAAGTATACAAATAATTCATAATAGTTGTTCTGTAATTTCTGTAGGTTGGTAGGACATGATGAGCGCACCTGTAGAAGTTATGAACTGATGATGGATCAAACTCCTACCTACATAGTTCAGTCCAAAACATGGGCCCTCGATCAAAACACAGGAATGGCGCACACCGGATTTCAGGGGTGCAGACGAAGTCAAGGTGAAGGGGGACCAGGAAGAGGTTGCAGACAGCTGATATGTTACAATTGTGGAGGGCCAGGGCATTATTCCTGTGATTGTACGAATCCAACATGACCATCATGCTTGTATTGTACGTTGTTTGATCATGAGATGGAGGATTGTACCACACTGATAGCGAGGTTGCGCGATAAAGGAGCACTCCAACCTCCCCCGATTCAGAACTTGCAAATGATGAGGTCTGAGCCGCGCGAGGAAGACCCTAATGTAAATATCGTGCTCCAGAGTTGAATTACGACAGGAGATGACAAAGGCAAGAAACCTGAAGAAAGTACCTGGGTTTGAAAGGCTCCAATGAAGGAACCAAAATTTGATTTCGAGCATGCTAAGGAGACCTTCATGGAAGCTAAGAGGAGCTTTGTTGATACCTCCAATTTAGGAAGTAAAGACAAACTGGAGCCAGAAATGGACCCATCGATGCTCACTACGTTCTTGGAGACATGCATGAAGCTTCTGTGCGACAACAAGGATGTAAAGGGACTGCAAGAACTCATAACTAGATGCGCTGGGACCATGCCAAGAGAAACGCATGTAGTCCACAAGCTCAGGAAGCACACAACATGAACAGGAAGGGAAATGAGATTGACCGCGCAAATTGGGGAATATGAGATGGACCAAGTGATTCTGGATCTAGGGTCGGACGCGAACATCCTGCCAATAAAAACACGGGAACACATGGGCAGGCCTGCATTGCAATGGTCTCCTATCCAACTGCGAATGGCGAACCAGCAAAAGATCCTACCTATGGGGAGATTGCAGGGAATCATGGTAGATATTGAAGGAGCAAGTGCACTAGTAGATTTCTAAGTAATAAAGATTGTTGATGACAACAATCCCTACCTCATGCTATTGGGAATAGATTGGGCCACTGACATGAATGGAGTGATAAATTTAAATAAGCGCAAGATGATCTTTGAGAAAAATTCACTGCGCGTAGTGGTACCTTTAGACCCTGCAGAAGGATCGCGCTACACGGAGCTAGTGTGCGATTGCGACAACGACAACGATCTGGACTTCATCTACAAGATAACCACACAGAGTAAGACTGGGTAAATCCAACCACGGATGGCCAAATCTCATGGGAGTGTGAAATATCTAGCACATTAGATTCTGATGAGGAGATAAAACGATGGAAAAACCGGTTACACGAGGTAACTACGCTCAACTATAACATGATGACGAGATCGTTGCGCTGCGTAACAACAGAGGTAAGAGATCTTCCTATGTATGACAGGTTAAGCGAGGTGGATGACTTATTGCACAAATTTGAAAGGGAAGTATCGGAAAAATAGCGCTTCAACGCTCTGAAATGGGTACTGCGAGCTATGCCAGCAAGATGGTGGGGCACGAATACATAAGGATGATGTGCATGTAGTTTGCGAAGCCTCCGATGTGATTAATAGACAATATTGTCAGACGAATCGGCCCGCGCACCCACCTATCCAGGTGGATACAAGAATATGGTGTGAAACCTGCACGAATGCACACCGTCCTCGTGGTAGGAGACACGATCAGTAAGAAGGTGCGGGTAAGGAAATGGTGCGAACGATCCCTCCAGTTGGGATCACGAAGTATGGAAAGACCAAGTGCGCAGAAGAATATCCACGCAGAATATTTTAACAAAGTACACGAAGCACTGAACAAGGTGGACTATGCGAAAGGGACTGACTGGGACCCACGCATACCAGCGGTTCTATGGGCTTATAGGACTACATGCAAGAACCTGACCACGCAGGCACCGCTAAGGCTGGAGTATGAAGCAATCGCTGTAAGCCCTATAGTACCTAAAGAGCTTAGACCGAACATTATAACACTGGAAAATACAACGGTTTGTGGAACCTTGGAAGCAGAAATCCAATAGGGAAATTTTAGGCTCCAAGAACTCGAAGAAGAAAGGGTACGATTAAGGAAGAAAAGTGCTTTGGTGAACGCGGAAGTCAAGTAGCTGGAGGACGAGATAAAAGAATATTTTATCGGCAAAAAGGCTAGGGTGATAAGGCAGGATGCTTACGATCATGGTGATAGGTTTAAGGCCTATCGCCGCGAATCAATCAATTTGATGCCTTGGCTCGGACCCCACCTTACTAAGCGAATTGACCAGGATAGCATGTTGCAGATGGTAAAGTGCGCGATGCCGACCGTAACAATAAAAGGTGGGTATTTTCCAAGAAACATGATGGATGATAGGATGAAACCTTACACGGGTGGTGTGACCACCTGACTAGCCGAAGGAAGTACAGTCTTAGCGCTCCAGGTAGTTGAAAGGAAACACGGGACTATAAACTATTTTTCGCAGGAGCTGTGCGATGTTGGAGCTGCGCGCAGAAGCAAAGAGTCACAAGGTCTACACCCGCGCACGGGGGGCTGCGCTGCCATGCGGGTTGGCTAGAAAGTGACTGTTGAAGTCACTATTCATGATGGGATGATTGACTTAAGACCAAATGGAGCGGGCGACAGGCATTTAAGACGTGATTTATGGGAAAGATTTGGGAAAATCTGCCGCCAACGGAGCATTAATGAACTGGATTTAGGGGGAGCAGTCGAATTCAAATTCAAAAAATGCTATAAATTACAAGGGGATCCCCAGCAAACAACACTTGGTCATTTGCGAATTGAGCTATTGAGCAGAGCCCTGGTTGTTGTGTGCCGAGCGTTAATTGAGCCCCTGAGTTTGCGAGTGCTAGATTTATGGATGGACATAATGGCAATAACTGAGGAAGTTATGGAGATAACATAAATGACCGCCGAAGAGGCCGCGCAGGCCCTGACTGTGGGGGATGCTCCGAAAGGTGCTGGGATTGTGGAAGAAATCCCAAAATCACCATGCATGCCAAGACCCAAGAAGGACAAACAAGCGATGGTTCCCATACGTGTGTCCCTGCGGAACTTGCTGCGCACCAAACTGTCAATGGAGGAGAAGGGGAAAGCCGTCACCATAGAGACTGATGAAGAAGAAGAAGATCTGGAGGACCTATTCATCACAGAAGAAGAGGACGAAGGAATGGAGGAGGAAAATAAGCCTTCGCACCCAGCGAAAAATTTGCTCGCCTATGTCCCCCTGCGGAAAGCGAAGGCTAAAGTGCCCAAGGACCTTGATGAGACCAAGAGATTGCTCCAGACCCTGCTCCTCCCAGAAAACATTATTTTTGAGGGCACGCACCTCGGATGGGTGCCGAGCTTAAAATTCGAAGATTGGGACCTCACTGAACATGAGAAGTTCCATCACCTTGAGACTTCACACCTCATGAAGCCCAAGCAGAACACCATGACGGGGGTTACAAAATTAGAGCCGCGAAAGTGGTTGCGCAGAGTGGAAGAGGCTGGGCTACTGAACCTACTCTAGGTGCCGCATTTCCACCGCACCCCAATAGCCATTTTCGTCATCAGGCCACTGCTCTGCCTGGTGCATGATGGGTGTTTGTGGCTGGAGGAGCCCATCCCCATCACGACAGACTTGATTCACCACATTTCTTGGCTTCCATGCAAAGGAGAAGACCCCGTGGACATCTCGGAATGGAAGAGCAGTGACTTGGCAATAGCAGAGGCCATGAAGAAAAATACAAGCTGGCAAAGAAGAAAAGGGCCTATGCCATATCCAACATCAATGACAAGGTAGTGAAAGTGGCAACCCAAATACTGGTTGGTAATGTTATGCGCAAGTGTCGCGCAGATGAGGTACTCATGCCAGTGGTAGCACTAGATGAGCAGTGCGCGGAGGAGGTCCAGTTTAACTGGTCTGAGTTCCTCTGCAAAGATTTTTTGGAGAATTGTCGCGAAGCTCAGGAACAGGGCAAAACGTTCCACTGTGCATGGATTCTGCTGTCCATAGTGCTCATGGCAGGGGAATTACCGGAGGATAGTCAATTCCCCACAATTGACAGGGATCTGCCGGAGGTTGCAAAGTACGCTTTAATTTGAGCCACAAAGGATGCCACTAGGATCCACGAAAGTAAAATATTTTGGGTGTTCATGGAGATGAACCTCAAAATGGGGATCAACCGCAAGTCGCGATTGTCGCCCACTGTCTACAACAGCCTTTAGAGTTTTGCAGAATTTAAAGCGAACATCCATAGCATTTACATCAGAGCGCAAGAGGACCCGACCAAACATTGGAGGAAGCTACCCTTTGTAGCCACATACGATGTCATCTTTAACATCCTGGAGACATGGCCACTGGTGTGGCACACTCTAGACATCGCAGAGATAGAGAAGTCGGTGGCACGAAGGAAGAAAGATGAGGCCAAGCTACGCATCACACAGTTGGCAGAAAATAGAAGGAAGGAAGAAACAACAACAGAAGTGTGGGCGGCGCGGGCCACTGCACAGTCATCAACTGAGAAGGAAGAGGCCACAATAGAAGCAGTAGTAGTACAGGAGGTAGCCACGAAGGCACGCACGGGCCAAACATTGCCTTCGCATGGGTAGGAAGTAGAGTAAGAAGAGGGAGGAACAGACTCAAAAACTGCGTCAACACAGTTGAAGCACCAACACCCAATTGAGCGGATAGGGTCGTGCAAGAAGGTCAAGGCATTGAAGTTGTCTATTGACCTGATCACCCTGATCGAGGGTGATCTACATGACATCGGTGAGACAATGCGTGATGTCACCTCTGAGGTCCTCCACAATTTCATGCAGGAGAACCAGATTGTGTTGTGGGCCCTCAGAGCACAGTTGCAGGAGTTACAGGTGTGCCCTCCTCAGATTGGTACCCTTTCGACTAACCTCGCAGTCAGAACAACGACAGCAGAACAAATGTTACGCGCTCGGGTGACGAATACCATAGTGCTGCCAGACGGGGCACTAGTGATAACAAATGAGGCCGACAGGCCTACAGTTAGCACGCTGAAGGGTCTCGGTATCAATATGGCTGCAATCTGGTGAGAGACCTTATATGTTTTGCAGGATGGGATAACTACAGAGCTGAGAGCTAGGGAGAGACACGCATTGCAAGTCCTTAGCGAGCAAAAAAATTAATATGGAAAAATTGAGATTGCAGCGCGATGAAGTGGTGTCACAGAATCGACAGCTGGTACAGGTAATAGATGAAGCTTGCCAAAGCGTCCTAGTGATAGCCATCCCAATAAACATACCAGCGGAGGCACACATCCACAGGTTAGCAGCAGGGGTACGTGAGGCGAGGGAGGAAATGAAAAAGGTTCAGCTGGAGCTGAACCTTTAGATCGCTGAGCTGTGGTTAAAGGCGCAACCGTCCACCCCTCTAGAAGTCAGAGAATAGCATTCTAGCACTATCACAGTGGGACTGGATGAAATTGGTGGTGCAGTGCGAGACTGCACCAGCATGTTGGAAGAATCATTTGAGGTCCTCACAAATTTGCAGGAGGATCCCAACATCAAGTGCTTAGAGACAGAGGCGCAAGAACTCCAACAACAGTATGACAACGTAAAAGGAACTACGCAGATGGTGGACCTCACTCAGAGGCTCGCGCGGATGCAACAGGCCAAAGCGCTGAAATAATAGGTGGATGTGGTATGACACATGGAAGAAGTCCTGAAGGTGCACATTCAGCCTTGGATCGATGAGGACTTCACCATCACAATAGAAATTGAAGGCAAGCTCGCACACATGCAGGGGATACAAGCACTGATGCAGAGAAGCAATTTCGACACCGCGGTCTCAGAACAACACATGCAACAGATCCAACAAGAAGCAACTCAATGCACTACCGACCTTGTCACGATTCGGGCGCAGTTGGAGGGACTCTGCGCAAAGATCTCCACACCGATAGAGTGACTCGAGGGCGAGTCACGATGTTTGTGTTGGGGGCCTGTTGGGCATGGAATCCCCCAAGGCATGTTTTGGGGCTTAAAGCCCAAGTTTTGACCAAATATTCTTGTAAAAGCTCCGTGAATTGTGGGCACAGAACGCGAAATTATAATAGAGTCACAGGGTTATTTGCCCTAGTTTTTGTAATGTAATGTTGGCTGGATAGACCTACCCATGGTCCGCGGGCCATGGGATTGTATAAATAGAGCGAGGCTTTAAGTGTATAATATAACTAATAATAGAAGAAAGAATAGAGAAGATGAGAAGTCTAAGTGATTGAGTCGAAGTGTAAAGTGTGTCTGTGGGTTTTTGATTAGGAGAAGGCTCTGTAGCTAAGTGTGCAGAGGCCTGGTAGTCCGCAGCTGAGTGCGCAGGGCAGGTCGAGTCTATAGCTGTTGGGAGAATCAATAAAGAGAAGTTTTACTACATTCCTGTGTATCTTTTCCTAGTTTAATGCATGATTGGATATAATTTGCAATTATACTATTTATTTATTATGCGAACCTGTATGAGTGTTTTGTATAACTAATTATAACTTAAGACATTCAAGTAGGTGAAGGTAATTAACTAGTACTGGAAGATAAGTAAGATCTCGGGTAATAGCACCAAGCGCAGCGCGGAAGCTCCACAGCCCCTGGTTAGAGCTGTGCGAAGGCAGTGTATCAGGTCGTGAGGGATGGGAAAGTGTGCAAAGCAACCTGCGCGCAGAAACAAACAGTGGACCAATTGAACCTCTCAGACATCTCAAGGGTGTGAAAACCTGGGTCTAGCACCCACCCATACTACTTCAGGTGAGACCTCAGTCCACGCTCTGCGGACTGTTGCCGAAAGGGCCAATAGTATAGGGATTTGTTTGGCTAATTAAATCCGAACCTGGGTTAGGCCCTAACAAGCCAACAATAGACATCCATCCATGATAAACATCAAAACACTTACTTCATAATAAGTAAGTTAAACATATATACATTTAAAAGAAAGAAAGAAACATGTAACAAGATTTTTAACCATGAAGATTCACTCCCATTTTATCATCTAAATTTGTAATTTGTAAATAGGTTTTGTTACAATGTCATGAACCATTACTATGGTTTCTCAATTCCACATGCCCAAAAATCATTACTCATTTTATGTGGCAATTGTTTATATGACATTTATTTTTAATTAATTAATTTAATTAAAAAAGCAAAAAAGGGCATAACTACTTTGAAGACAAATCTTAAACTTTGATTTGTAAATACTACTAAAAATATTCTAGAATATTTCATGGAGGCTAAAACCCTAAAATCCACTTAATAATTAGTGACAATTTAATAGTTTTCTAGAATATTCCATGAAAGTTAAATCCTTACCATCCACCTAATAATTATCATAATTATTGATAATTGAATTAAAATTTTGAAAGTCAATAAATAATTAAAATTCTAAAAATCCTATTTCAAAATATACATGCCTAAAAATTTTGGAAACCTTATTTTAAAATTAAAGCGGTTATCAACATAACTAATAATTTAATATTTTATAATTATTGATAATCAAATTAAAATTATGAAAATCCTATTCCAAAATAAACATGCTTACAAATTTTGGAAGCCCTATTTCAAAATAAGAATGCCTATCAACCAAGCTAATATTTAGTATTGTATTTGATATATAATTAATGATTTAATTTAGTATATAACTTTTTTTCCCAATATATGGGTATTTTAACTAAATAATATTTGGCATGTGACTATTAATCAATATTTAGTATTGTATGTGATGTATGTGATGTATATGACTACACCATAACATACAATGTTACTATTTGGTATGTGATGTAACATACAATGTTAGTATTTGGTATGTGATGTATGTGACTATTTTTTCCCCTTTTCCACATAACACAATAACATAAAGTGGTATTTGATATGTGACTATTAGTAGTTGGTATGTGACTTTTTTCCATACCATGCAACATCTGATTTCATATTTGGCATGTGACTATTTTTACCCCATGTATAGTATGTAACCACTATTTTCTGGAGAGATTTTATAAATGTACCTAAGAACTTAATATGTCATTGAGATCTCAGTGTAATTCATGATTTAGTAGGGGAAAACAATGTGAACACACCATCATTCTAAATATTGTAATTAATGAGTTACAATGTGAACAAAGAATCCATTGAGGTATGAGGGATTTGTTGATGATATGAAGAAAAAAAATATTACCAGTTTTGGAACTATCACTCCATCACTTCATGCTAGTGTACATCATGTCACCCATCCCTAAAAGTACACAAGATTCCTTCTTTCAGAGAAAAATGGGGCTCAAAGTTTCTAGAGATTAGCCATCCCAAGAGGATCATCTTTTGATTGGGGTCAATAAAGAGGAATTTTACTAACTTCTATCGTCCTTAAGTTTCCAAATACATCCTCCCATATCTAGGAATGGCCTGTATAATGAGACCCTCTCAGGCGTGGAAAGGGGGAGAAAGTAATTAGAATACTCTCTTATGCTGAAGGATTAACACTAGATAGTATTCTCATGCTTCATGAATGATCCCAATTTGTGAGTAAGACAACAAAGGATAAAGGTAAAGGGATTAGAGGAGAGCACTCTACACCAAGAGTTATAATTGTGTTATCGTATCGATACTTTATATGGAATATTAATATGGTTTCCCTCTTTATAAGATATATTTTCATGAGATCATGATGTGTTTATTGTGATTAAAATAGTTTTTAGCCTAACTTTCCTTTCTTGGAGGAAAATACATTGTCCTTGTTCATTTGTGTATGTGTGTAGGTGTTTTGATCAAGGATATGGAGTGGGATCTCTGAATACGAGTAAGCTTTTTAGCTACTAGAATCGATCTGTAACCTACATCAACATGCGAGGATAATAAGGTACGCTACCATCTTTTCATTTCCATTGAATGAAAGGAGTAGCTTGTATTAGTTCTAGGAAGCCTTGATTATTTATTTTATCCACCATTTGGAAGATATTGAGGTGAGATCTATGGGACAATAGACCATCTATCTTGTGTAAATTTTAGGAAAACATTATTGGTAACTTTGTTATATGTGAGACTAGATAAAATAAAATAACACATCGATAATATTTTCATGATTGCTTCACACTTTTGGAATGTTATACAATGACTCAAATGAGTTATGGTTTTTCAGGGACATGGTATTGATAACCCATGGTATTACATGTAAAATGTCTTATTTTTAAATTATTTCTAGGAACCCTCCATTTTAATGGGGGTGAGTTAGAAGTAAGTGGGTGCTTAGGTATTGTTATGTGTCCAGATCAAAAATAGCACGAAAACATAAGGAAAGATAGATCAGTGACTAAATAATAAGCCAACTCAAGGGGGAAACCTCCCTTTACATCACATAAAAGAATAATTCTTGGATGATTAAAAGGAAAATACCTCCTTGAAGCATGAAACATTTGAAAACTAGTTGTACTCGTGAATATTCAGGCAACTTCAATTTGTATGCCACAGTACCAATGTTTTACAACACCTTGTAAGGGCCATAGTACTTGGGTGATAATTTATTATCTTTCTTAGCTTGCTTGAGGGACATTTGTTTGTATGGTTGTAGCCGCAAAAATACACAATCATCCATGTCAAAACTTCTATCACTGCTATGCTGATTTGCTTGTTGTTTCATTTGATTCTGTGTGAGAGTCAGGTTATCCTTTAAGAATTGGAGAACTTATTGTTGATGATTGATGTGATATTCCACTGCTTGAACCTAAAAATTGTCTCGTAGAGACGATGTGATGGTTGGTGGATGATATCCATAAAGAGCCATAAATGGGGTCATTTTTACTGCGGTATGGAAAGAAGTGTTATACCACCATTCTTCCAGAGGTAACCACTTGGTCCATTGTGTTTGCTTATCAGATACAAAGAAACAAATATATACTTACAAACATTTGTTCCCTACCTTAGTTTTCCAATCAGATTGAGGATGATAAGATGAGCTATGAGCTAATTCAATACCAAAAGAAAGAAAATAATTCTTTTCAAAATTTTCCAGTGAAAATGTGATGTTTGCCACTTTCAATAATATTTGTTTCCACAAATGCAGTAGCAACTGTACTAGATTTCAAAGGATGAGATGGTGCACAAAAGTGTGCATACTTACTAAGTCTATTAACTACCACCATGATGACACTCTTTCCTTTGGACTTGGGTAACCCTATGATAAAATCCATTCATACCTCCTCCCAACGTTGACTCAGAATGACTAATGGTTGTAAATGACCTAGGGTCTTAAATTTCTCAGCTTTATTTTGTTGGAATACCAAACATTTTACCACAAACTTCTGAATATCAGTTTTAAGGTCATCCAAAAAAAATTCTTTCTTGACCCTGTGGTAAGTTTTCAAAAATCTTGAGTGCACTCCTATAGGATAGATGTGCAATTCCAAAAGAACCTTTTGTTTGAGTTGGGAGTTATTACATAGATATAAATTATCTTTGTATCACAATGTAACAAATTTTCATATAAATGTATCAGATGCATTAGGATCTTGCTGCAACTTTTGAATGAGTTTCCACACATCTTTGTCATTCCTCCGTTCATCCCTAGCTTCAGTTATCCAAATGGGTTGGATAATAGAAATGACACAGAGAAATGCCTCCACATCCCCATCCCTTCTTGAGAGTGCATCTATGTCAAAATTGTTATTCCCTTTTTGTAGATGATCTCAAAGTCATAAAATGACATCTTTGTGACCCATTTTTGTTGCTATTTTGAAGATAATATTTATTCCAAGAAGTATTTAAGACTATCACGATTTGTTTTTACCTTGAAGTGCTTTCACATTCAGTAAGGACACCATTTATTTTGGGCATGTAGTAATTCCAACATTTATTTCTCATAAATAGGTTTGTGTATATAATTTCCCTTGATTAGATGACTTTAAAAAAAAATGGGTCTTCCTTCTTTCATTACAATAACACCAATGTCGTTTCTTGAGGCATCACATTCCATAATAAATATTTTTGTGAATTCTAGTGTAGCTAAGACTGGAGCTCGCCACATTACCTCTTTAAGATGTTCAAAGGTCTTAGTTGCTTCTGGAGTCCAAAAAATGCATCTTTCTTTAGTAATGTTATTAGAGGTGTTGTTATTTTCCCATAATTCTTAACAAACTTGCAATAATACCCTGTCAACCTAAGAAATCCTCGAAGACGCCTTAAGTTTGTGGGAATTTTCCATTCCTTGATGGATTTATTTTGTTAGGGTCTACCTTATCACCCTCATGTGATACAATATGACCCAAATATTCCACTTCTATTATGGAAAATAAACATTTGGATGGTTTTTCATACAATTGTTTCTCCTGCAATCTTTTGAGCACCCTGTTAACATGTTTACCATGATCTTTCCAAGACTTGATATTGATTAGTATATCCTAAAAAATACTAACACAAATTTTCTAAATAAGGGGTTGAAAGTGTAATTCATTAAACCTTGAAATGTGGAAGGTTCATTAGTAAGGCCAAAAGACATGACCCAAAATTCATAATGACCTTCATGAGTTTTGAATGTTGTTTTCAGAATGTCTTCTATCTTCATTCTAATTGATATCCTGAATGAAGATCCAACTTGGTGAAGCAATTGCTCCATTTATTTCATCCAATAATTCATCAATAACATGAATGGGAAATTTATCTTTAATACTGAGCTTGTTGAGCTCTCTATAATCCAAACACATATGCCATGATCCATCCTTCTTGTGCACTGATACTAGTGGAGAAGATAAAGAACTTTGGCTTGGTTGAATTATACCAACCTCTAACATTTTTGCAACCATATGTTCAATTTCACTCTTCTTTGCATAGGGATATTTGTAAGGTCTAATGTTTGGAGGAAGAGTTACCAGAATCAAGTGAATATCATGATCATGATCACAAATGGGTGGGAGACCTTTGAGAGTCTCAAATACCTTGGAATGATTGTCAAGGACACTTTAGAGATCTAGAGAAATGAATGAATTAGATGTTTGAACATATAGTAAGCATAATTGTGCAATTACCCCTCGTTGTTCCTTCTTCAATATCTTTTTCATGCCATTAGAGTTGGTTATCCTCCTAGGTTTCCTTACTATACCCCTTAATTCAATTTCCGTTCTTTCCCAGAAAAATTTCAAGAAATGTTCTTGAAAAATAAAATCTACCGCCCCAAAGATTGTAACTATTGGAATCTTAATACCACATCAACACCACCCATTGTAATGGAAAGAATTGGAATATTAAATACACATTCTCCCATGGTTGGATTGATATTATGGAACTTCCTTGAGCAATTTATAGTTCCTCTATTTGCAATCATCACTTGATATTCTGGTGTTGGATATAGAAAATTGAAATCCTTGGCTATGTTGCAATGAATAAAATTATGGGTACTACTTGAATCAATTAGTAATATTACCTTTTTTATTCTTGATAGTTCCTTCTATCTTGAGAGTTTGAGGGGTGGTAATCCCCCCAAAATCATTACAAGATATGGTCGAATTCATTTTTTTTATAACCCTTGGGTTTGGTTCCTAGTGTAAATCTTCTTCTATTGATGTTTCTTGTTCTTTTTCTTCCTCCTTTTCACAATCTATGTAAAATAATTTATTCTCAACACACTTATGACCTTTAGTGTATTTTCTATCAAAATTGTAACAAATCATTTTTGCTCTTTTTTCCTCCAGTTTTTGTGGTGTCAACCTTGTAGGTTGTGGGAAGCTAGGAGCGACAACACTTCCATCTTTATAGTTGTGAGTGGTAGACCTCCTTGTTGCCATAATTTTTCTTTCAACTTTTCTTGCCACCCTAAATGAATTCTCCAATGACTTAGGTTCCTAAAAGCAAATCTCATGTTGGATGTTATCCTTTAAAGTCCCTATGAAGACATCAATCAAATGCTCCTCTGGAATATCAATTACCTTGATATTCAATATTTGGAAGTCCTTAATGTGCTCCCCAACTAAACCCTTTTGTTTTAGAGTTATCATTTCACTAAATAAGGTATTGCTACTTGTATCCTCATAATGTGATTTCAATTCCTTCGTAAAAATTGTCTAAATGACAAGTGATTTATGAGAGCGGAGCCATTGATACCATACAAATTGACCGGTTTCTAAATATAAAGATGCAATGAGTACCTTTTGTGTTTGTTGCACATCATGTAGATCAAAGAACTCCATATGTAGTATCCATGTTACTATATCCTTGCCATCAAAATTCCTCATATCGATCTCTGGAAAATGGTTGGTATTCATCCTAGATTCAAAGTCTCTAAAATCATGATTCAAATTCCTTTTGTTCTCATCATAGGTTTCATGGAATACCTTGTCACCACTAGGAAGCATTTCTTCTAGCAACTTTGTCAAACATTCCTTCAAACCTTCCATCTCTTCTTTTATTTTTGCTTCTAAACCATCCATATTAACATTCATTGCTCCCAATTCATTTTTGGTTTCTCTTTGTGAGAGAGACAATTGTTGCACTTGTTCCTGCAATTGATATATCATGTTGCATTTCTTCCTCTTCTTCATGCATCATAGTAGAGATTTCTGAGGGCTTAATGGGTGTAGAATTTTTGTGTTTTGGAGGCATTTTGGAACCATTTACTGATATTTATGCTTCACTATTCCCTTTTAATCACTTCAAACTATTTTTTTCAAACAAACTTTATGCAAATTTAAAAGTACACACCTTTTAGAGATTGATTTTGAGCTTGTTGATAAGGATGACCTTGAAACTATTGTATCTCTTGATTTTTGCCTTCCAAAGTCCGAAATTATGTTTTGTGGTAACCCTATGTGTCTTCTTTCCAACCCTTCTAGTTATACAAAGGTTGTATTATTCAATATAAAGTTATGCCAATTCTCCCACGATGACCTGATTATGGATTGCTTTAGTATATCGAACTTGTACGAGATGACACATGTCACTGTTTTAACCTTCAGTCTCGAAAAATCATACTAAATAAACTACAGGTTGTTCACTTTTAGTCACTTTTTATGAAATTCAAATCCAATACTCGAAGGGAAAGTTATGATGATTTTCCCTAGAACTCCTGTTTGAGACTGAATTCTAGAGCATGCAAAAACCCTAAAT